>VXBB01008376.1:542024-586357 GCA_013399915.1 Illadopsis cleaveri
TCCGCCGTGGGCGGGCCGGGTTGGTTCCAGCCCGGCTTACGCGGGTTTCTAGTGAGCGAGGCGGCGGCACTGGCGTTTTCCCTTGCCCCATCCCCCTCGAGAGGCTGATCGAAACGAGAGTAAGGCAAATGGCTTAAAATTGCTTTCCCCATGATGCAATTTTTTTTTTTTTTTTAATATGTGACGTTTGAATACTCTGCTCCTACTTCAGCTTCCCACAGACCCTCCCATGCCCCCAGCTCTCGGGGTCTGGCTCAGGGACGTCTCTGCGGGTGTGTGGCTCCTCAGAGCCCTCCTCTGGCTAGAGAAGAGTGCTCTGGTTTCTTTTCTTTCTCACCCCGTCTGCAGCCTGCTTTAGTAAAGGGCTTAAATCTTAGGAGGAAAAAACTGGGGGGAGTTAACTGTTTATTGACAGGGGTGTTACTCCTGGAACAGCCTCGGTGTTTCAGCCTTCCGCTATTGCTACAACAGCTGCCCGTCCCATGAACCCTTCCTCCTCTTCCTTACCCAGCAACATTTGATTAGAGTTGCTTGAGCTGAGGCTGTGCTTTGCCTTCAGTTCTTAAAAAAATCCTAAATTTTGAAGTTGGCAGTATTTTACCCTACTATCAGGACAAGCTCAGTTCTTCCTTTTGGAAGTTGTCCCTCATGGTTCAAAGTTGCTCTTGTCCCAAGCTTGGTATTTGCACTTCTGGATGGACTCGTCCTTGGAACCTAAGCTTGCTCCCGAGATCAAGCTGAAAGTGGGTTGTATTTGTCCCTTCTAAGAGCATGTAACATAGGCACCTGTCTATTCAAGTGACAGCTTTGTTCTCTGAAAATAGCTACAATGTTAGTTTAATGTCTCACAAGTGCTTGCTGCTTTCAGTTCTTGTAATCTCATAACCATCAAATGAAACATAAGTGTTTTCTAGGAGAGTAAACAAATGTGGCATTCTGTATGTCCACTATCAAGTTCCTGGTATGAAATAGTAAGTCAGTGTACAAGTTGTTGGAGGGAAAGGCATGATGAGCTCAAAGGCGGGGGTGGCTTCCTGATATTTTTGGTCAATTAAGTAACTTAATATGGTAGAGATTCAAGCATGCTGGCTTGTGCCTTAATAAAGGTTTTGGTTATGTTTAGCAGGGATTGAAGTATATATTGCAGTACAGTTGAAAACACATTCTTGACATTATGTGCTGAGAAATAGATGTTGGGGGAAGAAATGCCACAAACCCTGAAATCATTTGTAATCTGTATATCACTATTTCCAGAGATGGCCTGATCTGCTGCTGAAGGTAGATGTGCCTTGAAATAGAATTCTGATTTCAGTATGGTACAGAAATTAAAAATAGACTGTATTATGCCTCTCTTTATGGAAAAGTGTACATCTTGATGATGTTTTCATTGTAATAAATCTATCTAGACATCTCTGCTGTATCTATGTTATACTTCATCATAGTGGAGCTGGTTATGTAGTTAATTTGATAAATTGTGTAGTTCTCACCAGGTGAGTATTTCAGTGGTTGCTCTTTGAAAATAAAAAAGAGGCACTTTAAGGGTACTGGAGGTTTTAAGGCATCTGTATCTTTTCTAGTAGACTGTCACAGTGCTCAGTGCATGAGACCTTGTGATGCCTGTGGCTTAAGCTTTTGGAAGCCTGGGGTGGTTCTGTTAAGTCTGCCCATATTGATGGCTGAAGTCAGGGTGGCTTGCTTTATTCTCAGTTAGGAGTTATATTGTCTGAAGTGAGGCTCATATTTTCTAAATTAAGAACATTATTTAGGAACATGCAGATAAAGACAGTACATAAGGGTTTTTAATTAATTCTGCTCTAAAGGAATTAGGAAAAAAGGTTTTGTGGGAGTCTTCAGGAGGAGCAAAATTCAAGCTAAGAAATAAAATTACAAAAGTGGGCTGGCAAACTGGTAGAATTTATCAGCTTCTTTTCTTCAAAGAATAAGTATTTTTTCTTTTCTGATCAAATAGCTGTCTGAGGATCTGATTCAAGAGAGAGGCAAGGGAGTTAGGAACTTGTTTCCTTTGGATAGTAAACTACCTTCCCTAGAAAGATCAGTCAGGTGTTGATAGTAAGAAGAACTCTATCTGCTTATAAAAGCTTTAATGGGAAGTCAAGGGCTATAGGGACAAACCTATAATAAATAATGTAATAGTTCTGAATTAGCAGGCTGATAAAAGTGAATTAAGAAATACAGAGCTGTTTTTTTGAGCTGTTCTGTTGGATATGGACTTTTTTTTTTCTCTTCAGCATTTTGTGCTACCTTCAAATTAATAATTTCTTACCAGGAGTTTATATTTAATGCATGAGGCAGTCTTGTGCTTAGTATCTAGCTAGGTTCAACTGGGTGGGGAGGGAGATAATGTCAAAATGACAAGACTTCCTTTTTTAGTAGATTAGTACTATCTCAAGCATCTGAAATCAGAATACTGTCAAGACATGTTTTCTTTGATTCTAATTATAAGAATAAATGTCTTTTGGAATTTGATTCCCAACAATTAGCTAAATTTGTTGTAGTTGGTGTTTTTGTAAGTGTATCAAACAAGTATTTAGCTAATTTTAGTAGCTTCTTTTGATATTATTCTGTAGACTGGCTTCTTCCCAGTATCACAGTAGTATTTTTATATATTCTTTCCTTAACCTTACACTGTAATGGGATTAGCAGTTTGTTCTTTGCAGAGTAGATGTGTGCAGTGCATACAGCAGTGGTTCAGTCTTTCCTCTTTTCCAGATGCTTTGGACTTGTGCTCATGGTTGACAAACCTGTGGTGGTACAACTTTCTACAATAAAGGGAATTATTTGATTCTGACCATCCTTTGCCAGATAACTGGTTAGAGACATTTCAGCTTCCTAGATTGGGCTTTAGATGACTAATAATGGTTTTAACTTAGACTGTTATGTAAAATACGAGAAAGAACCTCTCAAAACTAAAAGCACAGCAGGAGTTCTTCATTGCTCCATAAAAATGGCCCATCAGTGTTGTCTGGCCTTAGAGTTGTGTATTTCGGGCTCGGCTTGTGTTTGTAGCAATTAAGAGGTGACTTCATGCCCAAGTGTATTTTAATATTGCTTTGCATTTTTGGTCTTGCCCTTCCTCTGATTTAACCTTCTTTGCTCCCTTTTTCTGTTTTTAGCTGCTCTGCCCTACATTGCCTCTTGCTTGCATCTCTTCTAAGAAATGACTATTCCAGTTGCTCCATCTGTCCCTGCCCTTTCTTTACCACTTCTCATACTGTCCAGGTAGTCTGTTAATCCTTTTTCTTTCTTTGAAATAAAGAAGAATTAGAGCTGTATTCTTTCATTTCAGTTCTGGGTTCTGTGACCAGGCCAGAACAGCAGACCTGTCACTGCAGGAGGATTCCACCTGTAAGTCTAACCTGGGCTGAATCATGCAGAGATGTGAATGACTGTGCTTGAGATCAGTTTTATCACCAGTAGTGGTGTTTACAGCCTCTGAAGTTGGCCAGATGTAGGTAATACATAAAGCAGAAATAGAGGAAAAGACATGTTTCTGAAAATGTAGCTGCTAATATCCTATTAGGAATCAAAATATAACATAACTTGTAACTTGAGAGATATTGTTTTGCTTTTCAGAAGGATTTTCTGAGCCTGATGTTAAAGTCTGTTACATGCTGTTACAGGGGATGACTGATTAGTTGGCTTATTTTATTCTTGGGTATATTCCCAATATCTCTGAAGGAACTGGCTAACCTGTCCTGGAAGTGCCTGCAGCAGTGTTTGAACACATGGTTTTCAACTAGTGTTTTAATGTAGGCCAAAAATGTTTTTGTAAGGTAAAGTCTGTCAGTTCTATTCAGTTGCTATTTTATTGTTTCTTTTAAGAGTGTGATAACCTGCACTGAAAGGAGTGGAGTCAGTTTCTGGGGCTCTTGTGTTAGCTATATGATTCTAGCCTTTTGCATGCAGATCAGTTGGTAGGTTGTCCTTTTTATATGTTTGTAGATATTTTAGAATATGATAAATAATGAGAGAATCATCTCAATAAAACTAAGTCTCTTGTATTACAAATGCTGCCTGTATTTCTTAGTTAATCTTGCTTTGTCTTTAATGCTTTATAGCAGTGGTGTCCAAAGTTTTCAAGTAGTGTTTCAGCAGAGTAGGAAGAGGATGTGGTGTGTAGATTTCTATTTCCACAGAACCTGTATTGCTGGTCCAGAACCTCCCATATGCTGGGTCTTGCCTGGTGTGCCCATTCTCAGGCTAAGCTAAGGGAAGATGAGTTACTTTGTGGGAAGGGGTTGGTGCCAACCAAGCATCAGGTGCAGGCTTTTCCTGCCCTTGACAGGTCCTTGGGGGTTGTCTTTGTGGCCACTGTTGGAGGTGCTTGGTTATCTTTATTTGATGACAGTTTATAGGTGTAGCCACATAATAACTTCAAGAACTGAGAGAAGGAGATTTTGCATTTAAGAACTTTTGTATTGAAATATTTCTGACAAGGACTTCTGAAAGATCTCTTTTTACAGGTTTGCCTCGAGGTAATTCAAATAAACAGTGTGTTGGTGTCTGCAATTACATGATTTGTGGAACTGTATGTCTACTTTGTCCCACTGCTCAAGTCATCAGTGAGGATGTTAACACTAACAGTGTTAGTCCCAGTACTAATCCCTGGGGTATGCTGATGTGACTGGCCTTCATCTGGACTTTGTGCCATTCACCACAACCTCTTCAATCCAGCAGTGCAGCCAGTTCTCAGTCCACGTCACTGTCCACTGCTTTAGTTGGTAGTTCATCAGCTTGTCTGTGTATGTGGTGGTAGGTGTTGTTAAAAGCCTTGCCAATGTANTGTTTGTATTCCTGATCCTATTGCACCAAAGATAAGTCTTCCTTACATCAGATCTCAGGGCCTGGAATTCCTGAGGACAAGGCAAATCTTGTCATTGAAGAAGACATGCAGTACCAGTCTCCTTTTCTGTGTCCTTTGTCGTCAGGTTCCCTGGCCCTATTCAGCATCAGGCTCACACCTTGCCTTGTCTCCTCTTCCTTTAGCTCCTGATGGACCTGTAGAAGCCATTCTTACTGTCCTCCTTGTACTTTGTCCCCTGCCAGATTCAACTCAAATGGGGTTTAGCTTTCCTGTCCCCACTCTTGCATGCTCAAACAGTACCTTGATTTCTCCTGAGTAGACTGGCCGTGCTCCCACCTCTTCTGTTTCATTCTTTGAGTTTTGTCAGGAGTGTCTTGTCCATCAGTGCAGACCTGCCATCTTCACTTAACATCCTGCACGTAGGGATGGAGCATTCCTGAGCTTGGAAGAAGTGATCATTGAAAGTCTCACCTCTTAAGATTTTTGTAATGATGGAGTAGTAGCAGAATAGCTTTATTTCCATCCTTCAGTTTTCAATTGTGTACTCTTAGAAGAAGCCAAAGTAGTGGGCCACTAGAGCGTATTTTGTGAAACCATGAACAGATGCCTGAGTTAATAAACACCAAGTTACCCTTGTGCATCAAATCTCTACCTCCAGGCAGCTATATGAGATTTGTTTTAGCATTCAATGTTACTTTTCCCTCCCATATACAACAGAATAATTTATCATTTTCAAAAGTAGAAGGTGTTAGGCATATAGATGCTCCTGTTACATTTTTGATACCTATACAGACAGCATTTCAGAATTTGTTAAAATGGTTTTGTTTTACTGCATTGGTAGTCACTACTCCTTATTCTGGTTTTAACACTTGGTTTTCCAGACTTTCACTGAGTTATGATGAATAGTCACCAATATGCTCTTCCTTTCTTTTGATAGAATGGGACAGAAGTTGATATCAAAGTTCATAAAGTTGATTTTCTTACTTCTTCAAAACCAGTGATAAAATGCTTATATCTCCCAATCTTAGCTAGTTCCCTGCACCTATTTACCAGTTTATTTATTCAGTTTTGTCAATTGAACCCTTCATAGAAAAGCATTTCTTTAATGTATCTGCATAGTTTCTTTCTTGTTGGATATGCTACTCAGAGATAGCTACTGGCCTCTATCTGTGACCTATTTGTCCAGGGTTTAGTTTTTTATATTAACAAAACTGACATTTCAAAATGAGACACACAACCTTCTGGGTCAATCTCCTCTGCCTTGTACAGTCTGTGGCATCTGGATGGTCTGTGAGCTTCCAGGTGGCATGGGTAGAGCTGCTGGGATTCAGGAAACTGGTGACTGACACATTTCAGCAGTCTTATTGTGGAACTCTAACCTCTGTAAGCCAGCAGCCATTCTAGAACTACTGCTGCTCACTTTGGAGGGTAACTGCCTGTGTTTGGATATTCTGGTATGTCTTGATGTTTGGAGGCTGTCACTGATATATATCTGTATTTATGTATCTGTGTGTATGTATCTATGATCCTGCAACTGGATAATCCTTTCTTTGGAAACTGCCTTTTCCAAATGAGGTGGATCTTAGCAGGAAGCTGAGCTGTGTATGGATGAATGTCTTTGCTTAAGGAACTTTGTGTGCTGGAATAGTATTTTTAGACTTGCAGAAAGTAATAAGGGTTGGCTGGTGAAGACAGAAGTGGCTGGTTACTTTGGATGACCACCTACAATGTGTAATCTTCCCCTTTGCTAAACAGAGTTGCATTGATAGCATATTAATATATTAACTCAAAATAGAGAAGCATCCATTCCCTCTGGAGTATGCTGCACCTGATTCTGTCAGTCAGGAGCAAGCGAAATGGATGTTGTCAGACCAATTTGAGAAGCTCTGTGTGCTGATATAGTGAGTACACTGATAGAACTGTAAAACTTAGAGTTGCAGAAAATGACTGTTGGGTTTTCATGTGGTTGTCAGTCTCAGATTGCATCTGTTCTCCGCCCCTATTTCCAAAAGCCAGCATTCAAGCAGTTATTTGTTCCCAGCTGATGCTTAGGAACAGTGAGCTCTGTAAGGGCTCATGAAATTACAATTTTTGCATTTGTCAGTGCCCTATTTGAAAATAGAATTCCTGTTTTCAAGACAATGACAGATAATATTATGATTTCCTTCTGTCACTGCAGGATGCCTGGCTTCTACAACCTGTTTCTCTGGTTTACTGAGTCTTTGAATCCATGCCTGAATATTAAAAAACTGGCCTGTTGCACTTTGAGTTTGGGCATTTAGAAGAAAAAGAATGAACAGACTAATACAAAATTTGCTTGCTCTATTCTATGTTGTCTGAGAGTTGGTCTCTACGTGGTTTGGAGGTATAGTGTAGACTTTCATGTAATGGTATGAACAGCTAAAAACTTTGCAAACTGTAGTAAACAGTGATTGTAATCTTAAAGGCATGGTGTATGCCTAGTTTGAAAGTGGGAAGTTAGTGTAATGATGCTGGTTTTAATTGTTGTACTGAGGTTTTACTGTAGCACTCCAAGACAGCAAAATTCTGTGCAGCTTTGATGAATATTTTGCCTTCTGTATCTTTTCCAGAGAACTCTCAAATGGCAGATCAGGTTAATAACAAAAGCTGGTTTGAGCACATTTCTGCAGACTTCTGTCCTGACTTTGTATGACATGTTGGCCTAAGGCCTAGAGCATGAGTGGTTTAGTTTTGGAAAGTACTGCTGCTCCCACAATGCATTTTTCTCTAGTGGATAGAGATTCACCAGTATCATCTGCAGTAAGATACCAGGTGCAGCTTTGCTACAGCATCCATGGTGTTCTGTCCTTTGTGTCTCTCAGGAAGAATTACTTGGTGTGAGTAGAAGCCAACTCTATTTACAAATTTAGCAGACTTGTAGATGATGGTTCTATTTGTGGCGGCAGGAAACTCAGCTACAAGAACTGGGAATCATTACACTAACAGCCAGTCTTGTCTGGAGTCATACTGCTGTGTTTTCCCTTGTTTGAGATATATTCAGTAGGAACAACTTTTCTTTTTGGGCTGATGGAAATAAGTATCATCTTGCAAGTGTTGCAGGTGTGACTTGTTGGTTAATGCAATGTATGTTTGTGGTCCTTTGTGACCGAAGGAGACCTGGCAGTGTTACTGGTGAGGGACACGGGGCCGTGGCTGTGACACCAGGCCCTCAGGCTGCTTCAACTGGATTCTTGCTGTGGCACGGGCAGCCATGCAGATCTCAGATGAGATGGAAGGTGTGGGATGTGCAGGGACCTGGGACTGTTGAAAGTCCAAACTGCTGGAATCTGGCACAGGTGGATTATCTTTGCTGGCTGTGCAGGAATGAGATAGGCCCAGAAAACGAGGAAGGAGGGTACTTAAAAGTAAAGATCTTGAAATCTAAGTTTGAAGGGGTCAGAGGCAAGACAAGCTCAGGCTTTCTAGGAGTTTGTAGGAAGACTATAGAAATCTTTACAGCTCTTTATCTGAACATTTTGAAGTACTGCTTGTAGGGTCTGATCAGCCCTACTCTGTGATTCAGTGCATGGCTGGGGGTCAGAGGAATAGGTTGGTGAAATGACAAGAGGTGTGCACCAAGTTAAGACAGGGCAGGCAAACAGATTCTCAGTAGACATGTTAACAGTTTATTAGTATACTAGGGGCAATTACCTTGTGAAAACATGCTGGTCAATCTTTCTGCCTTAATACAGAGAGGAGGGCTTTGTTCAGAAAGTTAAATGGTCTTCCTAGATATTTTAGAACTGGAGTGGGCAATGCGTTTACTCTGTAATGTGTGTGCTAAAATAAATGTTTAAAATATTTCTGCTTTGGCTTGTGTTGTCACCTGTGAGCATACCAAAAAAAAAAAAGTGCTGCTTTGCAGTTCTCTTATCATTCTAAATTGTGAGGATTAACTGATGGCAGTTTGCAGTACCTTATAGTCTGTATACGTTTTGTTTATTACTATATCAAACATCTGAAAGCTCAGGGATGAAGCTAAGTAACACTTAATACTGTTGTGTCTTTCTGTTCCTTAGAGCCCAGGAAATGTGTATGTTAAGCTTCTTTATTTCAAACCACTGCAGAGTTTGAGTAAACATGGAGGAGACTGTAAGGTCTCAAGTTGCCAACTATGAATGCCAGAAGGTACGAAGAGGCTTGAAAGAATATGCTGCTTCATTTTCAAGGTCTAGAATAAAAAGATCAGAAAACTGCCAGTCTTTCACCTGAAACTTCTAGACACCTTCTGGAGTAATCACCATTTTAGCCACGAGCTAGGGAGTAGGCTTAAGGCAAATGGGTTTGGAAGACTTTCTGACAGTTGTTAAGCCCTCAATTACATCACTTATCAGGCATTCATAGCAGAAACTTCTTAATTTTTTTTTCAATGTGCACAGCTCCTAAATGTTGTCAGAAGTTCCTCACCCAACTGTCAAACAGTACTCTTTTGGGATTTAGAAATGTGAAGTGCTTGGTCTGCCCCGGGTGGTTTGAGGACACTAAAATTGCAGTGAATTGAAGTGTAATCGTAACTGGGCTTGAGGGCTGTGATCTCTTCTGTGAGGGTTTGCCAGCAAAAGAAACAGCTCTGTAATAAATGTATTGGTAAAATGTTTCTTTCAAGCTTTTAAGGAGCATCCCCAGAGTATTTCTTATCAATTGCATTGCAGTAAATCTGTGCACTGCGGCACAGATTGGTGCAGTTTGTACGACCTTGCTATATAATGAAGCACTCAACTCTCCTCGAACTTCACATGGGATGAATATGTATGGAATGAATGACAGTAATGCTCATTCATAATTTCCACAAATGAGCAAGGAGATAGATTTTTATATATATGTGTACAATGAGCTGATGTTGCTCTGCACCCAGAGCAGGAAGGCAGGCCAGGTGTACCCTCTGCGTAGGTAAAAGAGCAGCACATTCTCATGGAGCTGGAGTGCCACTCTGAACTTTTTGCCTCTATGCAACCATGATCTGTATCAACATGATCTGTCAGGTCTCTTTCAGAAGTGAACAAGGCATGCAGTATAATTTAACAGCAAGCCCATTAACGGGCATAACTATTCCCATGTCTTGGAAAGGTTAAGAAAAGGTACATAAATACCCAATGGAATTCTCCAAACTTGTCTTTTCATTGTTCACGTTAGTTTCTGCTGTGGTTCCTGGCTGCAGCCTGGAAGTCCTGGAAATTCAGTAAACCCTTCTGGACCATGTTTTGTTTGTTGTGGTCTGATAGTGATCCTAAACTCTCCTGGTCAGGGTGAAGTGCCACCAGTACCACCCCTGACTACATATTTAAGGAATTCATCTGCTCCAGAAGCTTGATGGAGCAGCTGTGCTTCACTCTTAGCTAGAAAAAAATGCAGCAGTTACTTTAAAACTGCTTAAAATCCCTTCTTTAAGGACAGGGTATTCCAGGAAGCAACATGAAACTGTAGCTGAATTCAGATATTTATAATTTGAAGCAGTTTAATTGTGCACACTGGGTAGTGTCAATTCAGTGTCCAAATATAGATACTTAAGTGGTTTTTTGTTTCCAGCAGTGGTATTGAAACATTCAGCCAATTTAGATTGGTACAAGACATGAATGTATAATGAAACTCGTTTTGGGGGCAAGAATTGCATGTGTGCTGCATAGCCTAGAACAAGTCTTAAAGGTTGTGAAACTTGCTTTTTTGCTCTGGATCATCTTTCCTTTCTCCCTTTCATTGGAGTGATTTGCAAGAGGTTTGTCGTAACTTTATGTACATATTGGAAGGCCTCTGTGGGTAGTAAGTTCCTTTCAGTGAAATGTAGGTGATGTATCTGATGTATGGTTACATCTGCATCACCTGGCTGCTTGGGGAGTAACTTCAACATGAGAACCAGTTACATGAGAAGGGCCAAGGACTGTGGCCATCCGTTTATAGGGTGTGCTGCCTGTGCCAGGACTGGAGATGTGCTTTGTCACTATGATGGCCCTACGAATTATCTCATTGGAAGGGAGAAGTGTAGGAGGCAATAGTAAATCATATTGGAGTTGCAGTATGTGTAGAAAGCAGAGGGTAGGCAAAGGTGTTAAAACAAAAACTAGGCTGAACTGAGAGGAGAATTTTTCAGTGCATAGCAATAATTGTGGGCCCAATTGCTACTAGGTTGCTTGAGGGCATTCCACTTAGCTGGAATTATTGTTGCAATTAACCAGTAGTCCTTGGCATTAAGTGTCTTCAGCTTTAAATCTCTTCCTTTGAGACAATCCAGTTAATTAGAATATATGTTATTGCCTAGTTATGTGTTATTTATGCTATTGACTATAATGCAATTTAAAAAGAACTTAAAAAAGTCTACACAGTGATACCCAAGAATTTTTTTTTTTTTTGCTGTTCATCCAGGCTCTGTTCCTTCTGCCCTAGCTGCTATGGGAAGCAGGTCCCAGTAAATATGTAGTGATATGTACCAATATGCATCAATCTTTCCTGTGCATTCTAGAGAATTTGAAAAAAAGGGGATGGTATACACATATGCTTTTTTTTTTTTCTGTAACACAAATGGAGGAATGGGTTAGATTTTTTTTAGTAGTTCTGTCCCCCATTTAAAGAGGTGCTGCCTCTTTTTTTGGTGGTTGAAATTACTGTGATTCTTAGTGACCAAGACAGAGCTATGTGAAATGTACATTTTGGGTTAAAAAACAATTGCCATGGAAATATATGCTTGGATAGTATCACCCTAAAGTCCTAATTGCATGTGAGGCCTTGCCAAAATTTCAAAGCACATCAGCTGTCTTGAACAGGGACAGAACGTCTGCTCTTACCTGTTCACTCTGGAGCAATGTATTGAGTGTTACAGTGTTTTGTTGCACCTGTCTTAACATAGTATTGCTTAATTTTAACTTGTGCCTTCATAGTCATCAGTGTGAGTAAATTTTTTACTTTCGTAAAGTAGTCTGACTAAGCAAAATCCAGGAAATGGTGATGGTGGGTCCTAGTTTTTGGTCTCATTAGTCATCATTATTATTGAGATTTCCATGAAGACACTTGGTAAATGTGCCAGCATGGCCAAGGAGTTGCTATCTGAAATGACAGGCTGAAGTGATTCTGAGCCTTGCTAGCAAATTGCAATGGCAAGTAGAACAGGTTGTGTTAAGCCATCACAGGACCTATTTTTGAAAATTGTGGAATATTTAGGTCTTTACAAAGCTGTTTAAGTACAGCAAAGGTAGCACATAATTACTAGTTCATGTCTTAGCATATGAACACTTCTACTTAAGCATTGTGTAGTATGTATGTGCACAGGATAACAGGTAAAATCAAAGGAGCTTTCTAACTATAAGTCTTGTGTAGCTATGACATACTGGCTAATAAATATTTTGGTCCATATTAACATTTCTGTATTTATGGTTTTACCATTTGGGGGCTTTTCTTATGTGAGAACTGGGAGGCTAGATCTAGACAACAACTAATCTTACTTGTTTTGTAGACTAAAAATTTTCAAAGTTTCTTTTATATGTTGGGGGTGTTTCTTCTGGGATTACACTGCCATGGCAAACAGCTCTTCCAGGACAAAACATGTAAGCAGTGTTCTCACAAACAATCAAAATGTATTTTATGTCTGGATTTATTGAAGTATATGTCAATCATGTGACTGTCTTATGCCTTAGTAAACAGCCCATATGAAGAATTAAATAAGAAGATAGTCTAGCTGAAAAACAGAT
Source organism: Illadopsis cleaveri (assembly GCA_013399915.1). NCBI lineage: Eukaryota > Metazoa > Chordata > Aves > Passeriformes > Timaliidae > Illadopsis > Illadopsis cleaveri. The sequence goes on from VXBB01008376.1 coordinate 554,547, forward strand.
GCTTTGCAAGAACTGGATTTTTCTGAATAAGTACAAAAGCAAAAATATTATTAACAATTTTTTTAAATTTACTTACTTGATGTTAACTGTTTTTAAAGCAATGGCATACATATACTGTAATTGTACTCAAACCCATCCTGTAGGAAGAGAAAGCATTCATCTGGAAGCATTAAGAATATGGTCATACATTTCTAATGTTTTTTTTGCCAGTAAGTTCTTTTCATTAGCAAAGGCTAGAGAGACATTTTCTGTATCAGTCTTTATTTTTTTCCCATTGGGGGAAAATTTATTCTTAATCAGTTACATTTATTTAGATGATCCTACTTTTCATATGGCACTGTGTCTACTTTAAAGAACAGTAAAGCTGACAACCACTGGTGTGGTAGATTCCTTGAAAAAAAGATGCTTGTGACAAGCAATTATCCCAGAGAGGGGAGACAGAGGTAAATGGTACCTACCTCCTGAAGGGAAAAAAATCCATCTGCTAAGTGAGAAAGATGAGAAAAGGTATAGGAAGGAAATAACTGAATCAAAAGACATGACGCTTTCAAAGACCTTTTCTCAGGAAGACTGTTCTTGTTAAGAAGTGATGGTGACAACCTATTTAATTTGTTTTACCTGAACAACAAAATGTTCAGAGTTCTATTGCAAATAGATGATGGGGTTAAATCAGGTCTTTGAAAAGAAAATAAAAATTGAGTTTGCGTGTGAAATAGGAGAAGCTGCCCTGAATAATTTCACAGGCCTCCTGAAGAAGGGGAGCTTACTACATTGCAGCTTGGGCCACAAGGAGCAGCATGAACATATTGGAGAAAATCCTTCTGTCCTGCTTTTCCTGTAGGTCTCTAAGTAGCCTGCTCTTAGTTGCTGTCACTGTTACTTTTCCTCTGGTAAAAGACAGGGTGAGGGGAGAAGAAAAATAAAGGAGACTATGGTAAGACTATGGAAAACTGTAGACTTTATAAAGAAACAGAGCAGAGCAGCTTATCACTATTCCTCCAGGAGATGGTGGATGCTGTTCAGTGCAGTTCTTTGTACATGGGAAGATATGATGGAATGTAATAAGTGTTTTTTAATCAAGAAGATTGTGGAGGAAGACCTGTGACTTTGGGGGCTCTTGAAGCAGACACTAGAAAGGGAAGGGGCAGTGGTAAGCAGGACCTCATAAGATGGAACTGAAAAAAACCCTGCAGCGTGTAACTGATATATGCGTGTTCCAGGATCTCCCTCTTCTGCAGAACATGCGTATCTGGAGCTGTGGGTTGCTGCTGGAGATGGCTTTCTTGACTTGATGTTCAAATGAAGAGCCTAAGCAGCTGGCCTATGTTTTATATAGAATGGAGTGTTCAGATTAACTGGCGAGAAGGGACTGCATTTGCAGGGTGCAAGTTTTTTTGGGAGAGCAGAAGATCCTAGGGCACTCTGTGTTAGCTGTGTTATGCATTGGACTGATTCTAAGTACAGCATCTTGCCGTGAGGAGCATGTGTATCAAAGCTAGCTCTTCAAGGAAATTGTGTGGGTTATGGCTAAGGGAAACATAAATTCATGTTGTATTTTAAGTGGAATGCAACCATAAGTGGAAAAAATATGTGTTTTAATATGTGTTTTTTTAATACGTATCTTATTAGTGCTTTCTTTAGGTCATTTTTGTCAGCATTGTCATCAGTGTTACAGAAATACTTCAGATCCTGTTTAAAAAAAAGGCTGCCGTATTATTCCTCTATACAATCACAAAAAGTCCAACTTCCAAAAGACTTGCAACTTAAATAGAAGAACAGAGACATGCTGGAGAAAGAAAATACACAGACAGTGAACTGCAATGACATTTGTATTTAGAACAACTTTTGGGACAAGTTTGTAGAGGAAGTGGAAGAGAAAGGAAAAGGTGATCATAGGAGAGGAGAATTAATCGCAGGAAGAGAAGGGGTGGAGTACATCAAAGGTGAAAGAGCTGGGGGGAAAGGGATTGAATCAGTAACGAATTAGTCATTTATTTAGTGGGAACATTTAGATTAATACCTTAGGAGTGATGAGAATTTTAATGTGGTTTCCAAGTGACACGATGTAGGTGGTTTTCAGAAGAAAACAGTCTTCATTGTAAATGTATAAGTGAATTTTTCTTAAAGATCACAGATCTCTTTCTCCACCCACACTGTTCTTACACTTCTTGATTTCATCTATTTGCTATGAAATGTATTTATTTTTTTAGCCACAATCACAAGATTCAAGTTTAGGAGAAAAACCCAGACTTGATCAGTGGAAGCAAAAGATCACATTCTGCGTAAAACTGGTCATATCAAGTGTAAAATTGTGTTCTTCTACGTGCAGATTGGAGAACTCTTGTCAGTTGCCTATAAGCATTAAACTTGTCCTTTAAGACCCTGGGTTCTTAACATATGTTGATATAAGAGCTGATACACTTCCCTCTCTGAGGCAGAGGGGAAAAGGACTTAGGCTAGGCAAACTAGAAAAAGAAATTGCAAGCCTCATTTGTGTGCATCCCACTCATGTGTCCTCCCTTTTGATGCAGCCAAGGAACATATCCCACAGCCACCTACAATACTCACCTCTCCTTGCTCTTTGCATGGCTTGAGAATTCTCTTGTCTCCTTGTCTGCCCTTGTTTACCCCTATGTATCCTTCTGGTACAGATTCTGGATGTGCACCCCTCTGCCATCTGTGCCCATATGTGCCAAGTAGATGCATGGAGTGGTAACTGTTATGTAATAATGAGAACATAATGTAATTAGCATCTACAAGGATCTGAATTAAAGAAGATACAATGTTAAGATACTGCATTGAAATGTACTGAGTCCTTGAAGCAAAGTTAAACTTAGAGAGGTGACTTGCTGTGGGAATTCCTAACTTGGTTGGTATTGCAAAAGTCTGGCAAGTTTTTGGGTAGCTGGTTTACTGCTCTGTAAAGTAAAAAGTAATAGCTGAAGCAAATCAGGCTTGTCAGTTCTCTCTGCTGCTCAATTTGTCCTGCTTCACCCATCAACTTGTTGGATGTTTTCAGTCAACTTTGGTGGAGTGGGAGTACTCTTAACAGAGCCAGACCTGCTTGCTAGAGGAAGAGCTGTGTTGAGAATTGTTGACCTGCTTGGCCTGTTTGTCAGGTAGTGACCACGTGTGCTGGTGGTTTTGCCTAACATGCACAGTTATACTGAAACCTGCAAAAGGAGATGCTGCCTCGCTCATGTGGTCATGTGGGGAGGGAACAGAAAGCAATGTGCAGTCCCAGAAGAGACGAGGAGGGTGACAGAGCACTGCAGGGATTCTGAGGCCACTGGAAAAGAAAGCAAGATACAGATCCAGAAGAAATCAGACTCCATGTAGTCTGCATCATGTAGGATAAATTTTTTAAAACCAGCACAGTTAAAAATTAACATAGTGTTTACTTAGTGCAATGATTATATTCACAGTTTTGTAACAAAGGTTGCAAACTTGTATTTTTACCAAGTTAGAGAGAGGGAAAGGTAGGTCTCTTTACAGTGCTTAATGATAGATCTTTTAAATGTTTTTGCTATTAAACCTGACTGTAGCTCTATGGAGTGCTGCAGGGAGCTTCTTTGTTGTCATGTGTATGTGAAAAGCTGGGGGGGTTGTTAATGATTAAATGGATTTTTTTTTCTGGCCTATTACTTGGAAAGCTCTGTATTTTATCATACAAGCTTGTTATTGCTTCCATAAGGAAATGTGGTCCTGTGATAAAGTCAAATTCTCTAATATTGTAAGTATTAGGTTTCTTAAATAAAATGCTAAAGCAGTCATGGTTGTTTTTTAAATAGAGCAACAAAAATGCATTCACTTGATGGCAGTTCTTTAGTACTTCTGGGGTTTTGTGTGGATTTCTCATTGTTACCTTCTAAAGCTGTTAGGTGAACATGCTCACTTTTTAAAGCTGTGAGTCTAGAGGAGGTGCATATTTTACAGCTCATTAAAATATTATTTTTGTATGTGATGTGGAAACCAGTTCAAAGTCTGACCCAACACAAGTGCTCTTTGATAGCAGTATTAGAGAAGGAGATGGATCATTTACACTCCTCACTGCCAGTTTTGGCATGATTCTTTTTGTCAAGCCAGCTGATACACTATATTTGGAAATGTGGCTCTGTTCTGTATTACTAAGCTTATTCATCATTGCTGTCAGTGCACTTGCTCTTTGGAGAATGCTTTCAGGAATTTTCAACAACGTTCATTTGAAAGAAAACATGACATAGTACTTAAAAGCTATTCACCAGAATACAACCAGAAAGCCAAACTCAAAAAGAAAAATACCCAAATCACTTTTCCAGTGAGATGTATGCTGCTTCTTCAGACATTCATAAAGTTTGTCGTTCATCTGAAGGATTTTTGATTTTTTCTCCCCATGTAGTGTAGCTGTATTTTATACATATATATATATATTTAATACGTATTTATTGCTTCTTCTGTTGTCATTCAGGTGCTGGCAAACACCCCTTCTTTTCACTGCTGTGCCAAAAAGAGGGTTCATGCTTTGTCTTTCTAAACAATAGTTTTAGTCACTTGTGAAAAAAGATACTTTTTTGTCTGAAATATTATTTTAAATGAAAAATATATTGTGGGTTTTTTTTCCCTGAAGTTACAAATATTTCTTGGAATTCTGGAATTTTTTTAAATTGAAATTTAACTCTAAAATCTGTTTCATGAACTGAATGACAAAAGGTAGTTTAACAAAGGAAGCACACTTACTTTCTCCATACTGGGTCTCCCACTATCATTATAACCCATCATTTGCTGGTTAAATACAGCAGAGCACTCCTTAGCTAAACTTTTTACCCAAATATGAAATTGGATGAAGTGTTCTGTTAGATATCAGAAGTTTTGAAAAAACATTCATAATTTATTTTTAGATTATGTATTTTATAATATGTGACTTTTTAATGGTACCTAGACTTCACTGTGCTGGTATTTGGAATACATTTTCTAGACAGCTATGTATAGCAGCAAATCCTGTCAAATTATGGCTCTTACTAAACAATACAGCTGTCAAATGCATTAGGTTTAAATAGTCATACCTGTTTTGTGTAACTGAACAGTGAATGAAGATAAGTATGTAGGAAGTAGAAACCTGTTTTTCTGATTGGGAATTGGATCAAAAAATACAGTTTTGATCAAGGTTGATGATTCCTTAAAAGGAAACATTTCCTTAACCAGGTATCTCAAGATATCAGTCTGACAGTTTTGTTGAGGGGTTTTTTTTTTGTGTATGAGAGAGATTTACTGATTTAATCATACAAGCAGAATATTTTCTCTGTAGAAATTCTGATGGCTAAAAAGCAATAGTTAGACAGGATGCATGTATCAAAGGAGAGAGCAGAAATACTTACAGAGCTTATTTTATATTCATATACTGGTAGCAATGTACTGAAAAATGCATTTCTGATTATGGTGCCATCAATCTTACGAGCTGTGTTCAATGAACTTGGTTTTTCTATCGTATGTTTGCTGTGTGTTATTTGAACATCAGTAGTAGCTGAGACATATCTTGTATTAGCCTTGAATTGCTTACTTGTGTAGACCAGATTTCAGCTAGATTTTTGGATTTGGCCTCTGAAACAGTATTCATCTAGGACGGTAATACAAATACAAAGCATTGTTCAAATTTTCCTTTTCATCATCTTTGGGAAGCTGAAGTTCACATCCTCTGAAATCAGCTTTATCTCTAGACATAATTCTTGGCAATACTTTCATTGGAATAGTGGATTTTTGCTACTAATGTGTTTCATACAAGGAAAAATTCAAAAATTAATGCTGACTGTGTACCATATTTGAACAGCTTCATGTATTGCTGTATTGTTCTCAATCAGTGGTGGCACTTTTCATGTCTCCATGTATAGTATGTGCACAGTTGTCTTTGGTTTTCTGCTTCTCATAAATTTACTGATGGATGTTTATATTTCGAGCAGAGTATTCCTCTCAATACAACTTAAAAAAAAAAATCATGGAAAGAAACAAGTCTGTAGTATATTGGTAGTTGTGTATACAGAACATTTGCTAATATTGTTTTTCCCAATTTATTGACCAATTAGCTTGCTTCATTCTTGGAAATGAGAAAACAAAATCCTTCAAAATTATTTCATTTTTTCAACCTACATATCTTAATACTTGTATATATCTTGGTATAAACTATAGGTCATAATTTATAACTTTTATCATGAAATACACAGTGTGTGAGTGCCTTAATTTTCTGATGATTGTAAAAATGCAGGGAATTGTGCTTAGAGGGAATGTAGAAAACATTTGTGTGAATCAACACAGAACTGCATTGTTCTTGCTCATAAGATTCTGGACTCCATCTCCAGTCTTGCTCTTGGATCCATTGATTCTTCTTAAGAGCAGGAGAGTCTAAAATAAATCTATCAGGATGGCATATAGGAGAGGGGAACACTCAAGTGGATAGCAGATATGCAAATAAAGTCTTCATGAAGGATGTACCATGAGAAGACTGTGGGGGGTAAAGAAAAAAACAAGCCAGAAGGAAAGACTGTATCATGGGAAGACCATGAAAATAAACTCATATTGTTATTCTTTGTCTCACACTACATTATGCAGGTTGACCTTTTATATTGATCCTATTTCCAATGAGTTCTATTATAAATTCAACATGGGTTGCATAATAAGCATTTTTGCCCCCTTCATCTGAGCTGAAAAAATATTAAGAAATCTCATATCAAATGTAACTGTTTGTGGTAGAGCAACGCCTTTCAAGAAGATGTTCAGTGTTCATTCACAAACATTAAGGGATGTGATCAGACAGTGGTTCTCACATTGAATCTCTGGGATCTCTCCTTACCAGCTGCATGTGTGGGCTTTTCATGGTAGAAACTGTATTGTGAAAGTAAGGGATGCAACTCAAGGGGGACTGATAAAATCAAGCAGCACAGGTGGGTTGTTTGAGCCTCTGACATCTATCTGTCAGAGAGTGCTAAAATCAGGGGATGTGGATGTGCCCCAGGATTTCACAGTTTCTGTCTACTCACAGCTAGTCTTGTTCTTGCACTATATTTAATGTCAGAAAATGAAGGACTCAGTTTCTTTGCCTTCTCTTTGGAAAGCACCCTATAGTTTTGCCTTACTTTTTTTTTCCCTCTTATGAGGTGCTGCTTTTCAGTCAGTTTTGAGCTCCTTTAATTTTGAATTAATAAGTTAACAATGTTAACTTAGCGTGCTTCCTGATCATTCAAAGTTACTATTTAAAATAAACCTTGGGTTTGGTAATTTCTTGTTCACTCTAATCTTAATTGAAAAGGAAAGCAGCCAGATTATATACTTTTCCTACTAGAATTTTCAACTGCTGGTCAAAACGTTGCAGTATTACTAGTTGCTGAAGAACAAAACTTTTTGGTAGTATGTGAGAGGAAACATTTAATTTTGGGCCAGCTAACTGTGCTGACCAAGGATAAAATGATTCCTTTTATATATACAGAATGCTCAGAACACCTGGAGCCCGAAGTACTGCTTCTGTATGGTGATTTTTGCTTTTTATGGATTTTACTGTGCAATGTGTCATAACTTAAAGCTGCTGTGGCAATCTTGATGACCTAGGCAGATGTTTGAAATCTTTGAGATGTCTAAAGTTGTGGGCATGACTGTCTCGCTCCCATCTCACTGCAAAGTAACTGGACATAGAACCTTCTATGCTATACAGGGAGATATTATTTACTGTATAGATGTAAGACTTCAGTTGCAATAACATGTGAAATTGTAGGAGAACCATCTGGATTTTTTTAGATCTGGAGATTGAGAGGCTCCATTTTGTCCTTTAGCTTCAAAGTTAAATCAGGTTGCTTAGGGCCTTGCCAAGTCAAATTTTTAAATTCCCCAACATTGCTTGGAGATGCTATTAAATCTCCGTCCTGTTCAGGGGTCAGCCATCCTCAGGGTGAGGAGTTTCCTTATATCTATGTGGAATTTCCTTTGAAGCATTCTGTTTCCATTGCCTGTTGAGTTTTTGCTGTGTTTTCAACAGCAGTAACAATTATACAACAGAGAGAAGAATCTGTCTTCACCTGTTGTATAATTCCCTGTCACACAGATGACGGCAGCAGCAGACTCCTTTTCATCTCCAGACTGAAAAAATGATGTCTTTCATCTTACATGTTAGCCCTTTTAGTGGCCTTCCTCTGGATGTGCTCCAGTTTGCCAGTACCTCCTGCTCTGTGTGGCCCAAAGCTGCAGTACTGGGCATGTGGCCTCACCACTGCAAGCAGGGGGGAATAATTGCTTCTTTTGACCTGCTGCTTATGCAGCTCAAACTGCAGTTGGTTTTCACTGGTTTATGGGTGCTGGCTTTTGTTGAACTTGCAGTCTCCTAGAGTCTCTAAATCCTTTTCTGCAGAGCTGCTGCTGGTCCAGTCTGCAGCTATGGTGCTGTATATGATCTTTTCCTTCCCAAATGCAGAGTACTTTATCTCTGTATAACTTAACAAAGTCACTTCTGGCTTCTTCCTCCAGTTGAGATCCTTCTGAATGGTGGTCCTGCCTTTCAACATGTCTGCTGCTTTTCCCATTTTATATCATCTGTAAATGTGCTGAGGATCCTTTCTGTCCTAGCATCCAAATCTGGTGGTGTTGGCCAGTATTGCCTACTGAGAAATACTGCACCTAATCAGTTGACATAAAGGATTATGGACCAAAACTCTTTGAACTTCATTATTCAAGGATTTTTTTGCCCGCCTATTCAGTCCATGTCTCCTCAGTTTGACAACTGGGGTGATATGGAAGATGGTGTTAAAAACCTTGCATAAGTCAAAGCACTGGCAACCACCAATTCTTCCTGGTCCATGAAGCCACTTTTCTGCTTAAGGCAGTGCAGAGTTTGCCTTTAGAAGTCTGTTTTCTGATCCCAGTCACATTTATGTCCATCATGCCTGGAAATAACTTCCTTTTAGAACTCATTCTACATTTTGCACAGCAAATGAGGTGAGACTCACTCCTTTCTAGTTCTCTGGATCCTTTACTCTCTCCTGCCACCACCTTGCCTTTCAGTTGGATTTTGTTTGTTTAAGTTACCAGTTCCTGACATGATCAATTACCATGACTTTTCAGAGATGGTAGCCAGCAGCCTTCCAGAGAGACATCAACTAACTTTTTCAGTACTTTGGATGTTTCCCGTCTGATCCTATGTACTTGCATAGGTCCAGCTTATCTACGTAGCTTTTTCACTTGGTAGATCCTCTCCCTCAGACTTTGCTACTAGATGCAGAAACTTGGTAAACCTGATAGCAGCCCTTGCTGCAACCATGCCCAAAGTGTCGAGTGTCTCAACTTTTTCTGTACCTTTCATCACTAGGTAGCTTCCTGATTTAGCAGCTGAATTACACTTTCCTCAGAGTGTCTTCTGCTCATGGTAAAAGCTTTTCTTCTTGCCTTTCACATTCATCTTCAATATCAGCTCCAAGCAAGCTTTGGCCTCCCTCCTTCATCCTCTGCTTGCCCAGACAGTGCATCTGTATTCTCCTCCAGTTACCTGTCCCCACTTCCACTTTACCTATGTTTCTGTTTCATTTGAGCTCTGTTAGTGAGGAGTCCTGTATACAGTCAGCTGGCCTCCTGCTGTGCCTGCTGATTTTCTTTCATGTTGGGAAGGCTTGTTTGGTGCTCAGAGAGAGTTCAGGAAGATGTCATGGACTCATTTATAGCCTCCAAGGTCATTCTGCTTACCTTTCCCTGAGCAAGTCCCAGCTCCATCTACTGCAGTGAGTCCAGAGTCTTTAGTCTGCTTTTTTCCTTCCTTTCTTTTCTCAAGACTTACACTACAATTTTCTCAATTACTACATGCAAGGCAGTTGGCTGTCCTATGCATGAGCAGTTCTTCCTTATTCAAAACTACCAGATCCTGCACAACCCCTCCCCTAGAAGCCTGTTCAGTGCCAGCATCAGAAATTTCTCCCAGTGCATGTGAGAAATTCCCTGGATATTTCACACCTCACTGTACTGCTGTTCCAGGAGGTGTTGTGTGATTTAAGACCTGCATGAGAACAAGAGACACTGAATATTGGAATACCAGCCTAAGATGATGTTCCATTTACTTTGGGAACTGAAAATAAGTTTTCTTTAACTAGTTGCCTTGAATCACAAGAAGCTGCAGCAAAGATATACAGATGGTATTTTGATTTTCTTTTGAAATGGAATACTTAATTTTCAATTCATTTTGAATTACTATGTAACATACAGTCAAAATACTAATTCAGCTGCTACCAGCCATGCAGCTGATGAGATAAAATAACCTGGTTTTCTGTAGGCTGAATACTTTGGAATCCATAATATTTGTTCACAACTAATGCATTTGCATGTGATTCGAATAATTTTTCTTTTTGTCTCTAAGATTTCTAGTTTCTAATTGCTCTGAAGTAATGTGCAACTACATGAAATATTGCTTCAGATTGCACTGTATGGCTCTTGCATTCAGGCCATGCAAATAATATTTGCTCATATATGTGCAAGAAATAATTCCTTATTCTTTTCTTTTTTACGTGACTAGTGAAAGAAGATCTTGTTCATTCATACTTATCACATTTTGTTTCATGGTAATTGGTGACAGTGTGCTTCTTCATCTGTTTTAGTTGGAAGATGGGGAAGAAGAGCCGAGTAAAAACTCAGAAGTCAAGTACAGGAGCCACAGCGACAGTATCTCCAAAGGAAATGTTGAATCTAAGTAATGAGTTATTGCAAAGTAAGTTTTGTTTTTATGCCTCTCTAGGAAAAGAGATGGTGTGCAAACCACTCAAAAACATTTGGCTGAGGCCAATGAATTGTATTTTTTCTCTAAGTGGCCAAGCTTGCTATTTTAGAGTGCTTAAGATAGTTACTCTGAGATGCATACTAAACTATCTCTGTTAATATATGCCATTATTGCTTGTTTAAGTGTGTGTTTATTGGACAGACCATATTTGTGGCAGCATTGGTCTTTTCATCTGAATACAAGCATAAATACTGGGTGAGGTTAGACTTTTAAACAACTAGATAACTTGGTACTGAAGCTTTGTCAAAAATGTTTTTCTTGTAAACTTGAAGAACTACACTTTTCCATTTATCACTTGAACAGTACTTCAAACTGATACTAGAGTAGGGAAATGACCTGTGGGAAGCAGTAATACAACTCACTTCAACTGCACAGATATTTTTGTTGCTTATATAAATTTTTTGTTGTTGTTGCTGTTCGGAATCTTTTTGTAGTGCTTCGATCTTGTATATAGACCAAAGATTGTTTCACTTGTTAAAGAACTTGGAACTCATCCATTATTTCTAGTAAATATGAGAAGCAGAGCATAATTTCATGCAATGATGCTAAAATTGCTATTGACTCTTTCTATGGTCATTAGTAACTGTGCTGTGATATAGTTTTTTTTGAAACACAAGTCCAGATTTTCATATTCTGGACATGTCTAAATGTTGCCTTAGAAAAATTAAAATTTTTCTTTGCATTGCCCATGAAGAGGAGACAAGGAGTTGGCAAAGCAGTTTGATGCTTATGCTACAATTGGCCTCTGCTTTGCTACCAAAAATAAAATGTAGATCTAATTTGCTAAGCAAAGACAAGTATCAGCTGTTCTTTTTGTCAAGCTTCCATGTTTTATTCAATGCTAAGATTTTTCAAATCGGTTGAGCAAGGTAATCTTCAGCTGTCCACTTGGATTTACATGGCTTAGATCAAGAAATCCACACACTGACATTTAGAATATTGGCAGAGACACTGTGGATGTAATCTAAAGCTAAAGCATGGCTTTGTGTTCCTTTGCTTGTCCCTCCAGTACTTGTGCATCTCTGAAAACAGTATTGACTAGGCAGGTCAAATGTATGTACCAGCAAATTTCTCAATTAATTAAGGTATGCTCTGTGCTATTATTACCTGCTTTCATTACAGCAAGAGTGGTGGCAAGCAGGCTAATGTAAACAGAGAGCTTTGCTTGAATTACTGAAAACAGACACTTTTTTAATTGTTTGTCTTATCTGAGATATTATTTACTTAATGGCCTGGTTGCTTACCTTTTTTTTTCTTCCAAGCTTTTTAGACATTTGCTTTTTCTTATATCTGAAAGAATATTAAAAATAAAATAAGTTATACAGTGAAAATTTCAAAAGTCTAAATTAATTACCTGTCATATAATGGGATGTTTATAACAGTGGAGATTGTTTTATTTGCCATGTAAACATATTTGAAGGACAAATAGTACTGGGATTCTGTTAAGTTACTGTGAAACCATAATTCTGAGGTTAAAATATATGTGTATATGTGTGTGTGCATATATATATATATCTGTGTTATGTACTTAATTAAAGAAACTATTTTTATTTCCAGAATGCAGCAGTCCTCCCCCAGGTCCTGGTAAGGAGTGGGAAGAGTATGTACAGATCCGTTCGCTCGTGGAGAAAATCCGCAAAAAGCAAAAAGGTAAATGTGAAACACTTGGAAGTGTTTCTGAATGTTCAGGTGGGTTTCACCACTGGCATTAACCATTTTAATACTCAGAATTCTGAACACTTATCACAGACAGATGATCTTGTCAGAATTCTGCCTCATAAGTAGAAAAAGGAGCTTGAAATTGTTTTCTCATCACAATGTGAAGGACTAGAAGTAAAAATCCTTAGAGAATAATAAGCCGCCTTGGTTCCTGATTGCATGGTTTGCAGCTCTGCCTCTATGAATCTGAACATTCTGAATTTAAATATGTAACTGTTTTACATCAAGACTTTGGTGAATGTTGAAACAGTTCCAGCAATACAACATCAGGACATCAAGTGATGACAAAATTATGTAAATGCACAAAATAAATACATCAGCTAATAACTCTATCTGCTCTAAATGAAACACATAATCAAAATAAAGTTATTGTTATTATATCACAGCTAATAAGGAATTTTATTGCCAGTTTTCCAAAGTTTAAGGTATGCTTATTTTTCATCCTAGACCAGTTTTCTTCTGTTACGGTCTGTAACATCTTGCTGTTGGTGATACTTTTTTTATATTAATTTTGTTATATTTGGAGCACAGTCTAAAAAATGCTTTTCATATAAGTTTTAGTAGAATTAACCTCTTTTATGACTGATGTATTTTAATGACTGAGAAGTAACTTTTTAAACTTGCAATGAGTAGATTTGGGCTGGACATACCTGAAAATGTCCTAAACAATTCTTTCTTCTCTGGTATTTATACAGTAACAGCAAGAAAGCCAGACTACATATAAATGGAGCTTGACTAGTTCATGGTGTTATTTGATAAAGCAAATACTTCAGAGGCATGAAATTTCCCTTTCACACCTGGTTTTAACATATTTTCACTGATGCATAAAAACCTTACTTCATGAAAGGACTTAACAACTTCTGAACATCAGTTTTTGACAGAGGATGTATAGAAGAATAAATGATGCTGTTTGAGTGACTGCATTCTGTAGTGACGTAGACATGAACTTGGTTTACTTTTTAACTGTGCCACGACTTCTGTAAACTTATTGTACATGTCCAGGGTTTTATGATGTAATATATGTGTTAAAGTAAGTCATAATTCAGGTTAATAAGAGCAGAGTTAGCACTGGGGGTTGGCCTCTTTGCTGTATGTTTCTTCTGCACCAGAAAGATTAAACTAGCCATGGGAAAGATGCTGCTGGCAGAATTATCAAAGTATCATGTTAATAGAACATATTTCTTTCTTTGGAAGATGTAAAACCTACTAACCACACTGCTATTGACATACAATTGTCTTTCCATGTAACTTTTTTTCATACAAAGTGAGTAGTGATGGTATGGCATCTTTCAAGATTATTTTTAGTGGAACATAGTAGTTAATGCTACACAGTTTGCAACTTAATAAAGGCTTTAGATGGTTAGCAGAAGAAGTTCCTGTTGGGAGCTCTTAGGTCAAATTAATATATATTGCCAAGAGTATATACTTTGTGCTTTCCTTGACTAGAACATGGGGTTGCAGAATGTGAACTAGAGTGATCTTCAATATATAAAACTCTGAGTATTTTTAATTTCTAAAATTTTCCTTGTTTGACTCATGAGCAACATCTTAAATAAACTTACTTTTCAATATAGGTTTTCATGAGTACAGTCATATTTTGTTCCATATAGAAACAATTTATTCCCCAATGGTGCTTATAATTTAAAGGAACTGGTCTTCTTTTTAGTTTGGAAAAATTTGGGAAATATTGGTCCACACTGTATACGAGAAGTAGAATTTCAGAGATGCTTAAAGAATAGTCCGAAGTACAAGCAGGATGTTAAAGGCTTCCAGTAGTCTTCTACAGTAGCAAAAGCTGGAAATCAAAAGAGCAAAGTGTTGGATGGCATAAACACCTACCAAGTTCTGTAGAAACTATGCAACTAGTCTTACCAGGTTTGTGAGGTCATTATATTCCAAAAAGTAAATACTTAATAAATTTTTATACTGCATCATCAAAGTCAAAAGTTTTAAATGATACTTACACTTTTAAGTTAACTACAGATTTGATTGGTTCCGGGCCTTCAAATGCAAAATTTGGAGGCAGGAGGGAGGTATTTTAAATATACTAATGCTACTTCCCTAAAATAATTTTAATCTCAAAATGTGTTTTATTCCCTGTGCGTAGCCAAAATATCTTTGGATGTAAAGCATCTTGCTGACGACATTTTGTCACTCATAAAATGGCCTGAGCATTTTGGGGGCCTTTGGACATTTTTAATGTGATATAACTCTAGAGTTTGGGTTGAAGAGAACACACAGAGACGAAGAGGTGCAAAAGGAGCTGGCTGAGTATAGCCAGGGACTATTATAGAGAGATTCAAATGAATTCACAGTAAAGAGGAAAACTGGGGAAATGAATGAAGCTTGTGGTTTCAGTGGTGGACCACATGCCGTTGGAGAAGCAAAGTGTAAACATGTGGATGGGCTCTGTGATCTAAGGATCATCAGGTGGATGATCCTTAGATATTTTAGATCTATCCTCAGATATTTTAGTAGATCCATATGCTACAGGAAAAGGCTAGCTGCCTTGTATGTGAAAGAGGGAACTCAAGATCTGCTTATCATCAGTTGCAGTGCTGAATTAATGAAATTACAGCTTGCCTCTCAAATTCTTCCTTGTCTGTATCAACATATTGTGGTGATTACATTTATCATTGATATTAAGATTGGAAATATTTTGACTTTTATTAAAAGGAAAAGAAGAGGAGAGTTTCATGTTTCATTACTGCTCAGTTTGGGCAGTTGCATTTTTAAGATGACTGGTAAGCCAATTTGGCACAATATTGAATTTGATGAAAATTGGGCATGACATTTATATAGTATTGAGTAACATTTGACAGAGACCAGTTCTGACTCAGCTACTTCAAAGTAGCACTGCTGTGAAATAGGAGATAGCTTTTTACATGAGCTTCTGTACTGAACTTCTTTTATCTTTCTGAATCCTCTTACTTCTGCATTTGTTTTTCAATAAATTGTGTATATAGGTTTGTCTGTTGTCTTTGATGGAAAAAGAGAAGACTATTTCCCTGAATTGATAAAGTGGGCAACAGAAAATGGAGCATCCACAGAGGGTTTTGAAATAGCTAACTTTGAAGAGGAGGGATTTGGTTTGAAAGCAACAAGAGAGATAAAGGTGAGCATGTGAACGTTTGACTTAGATTAGAAAGTTGTGTTTGGAATGTATCTGCAGAGCTCTGAAATGCACACCCTTTCCTCCTTTTGACTGCTGATGCTGTTCTGAAAAATTACATACTGAACCTCTGTGCACTTGAGAACAGCATTATTGATAAAATTGAGTATTATTTTTGATGACTACTGATAGTACTATGAATTTTTAATCAATATTTTTTTTTCCTCTGTATTGCCTATACTCTTTACCTAACCACCAGAGTACTCTACTACACTGATGAATCCCTTTATTCCATGTTTTGTAACTATTTAGTCTCTTCTTTCATGTCCCTTTTAAAGAACTGAAATTTTTTTGCCTGAAAAAGAGGTATTTGCAATACCTATTTAGTCTGTTCTTCATTCATGTTCCTTCTTTTAAAGAATTGGTCTTTTTGTCTCAGAAAGAGGTGTTCGCAATACCTGTTTTCCAGTGAAAATTTAAAAATCCCCAAATTATGATAATTGTAAGGGATTTTTTTATCATCAGATAAGGAGTATAGACACACACAGAGTTAGCTAACTGTTAAAAGGTGAGCATTTAAAATTGTGTCTTTCCATTCCCGTTTTGTAGGTGGGAGGCAGCTTTGAAGACCAATCACCTGCTGTAGAAAGACTATTCGAAGATGAGCTCATAAAAGAGCTTCATTAGCACACAGTTTATACATTGACAGAAATCCTGAACAGTTGTTCTAGAATAAAAACAGCCAATATGAAAAAACGCTACTGTGAGAAAATATGTGATCATGTAATTATTAGCAATATAATGTATCTGGTAGTTTTAAGGTTGTGCTGTACAGTTTAGCAGTTCCAAAATGGAAGGGCTTTATTTTGTATCTGAGTGTCTGTGTTTAAAGCTTTGTGTAATGCAGATTGAAACATTTGGTTACCACAATATGAAACACAGGTTGTTTGTTGAATTTGCAGTGGGAGAGAAGGAAGAATTTTGATTCAGAATAATTTTGATTTAAAAAAAAATTACGAAAACAACTTGTAATTTAAAATTGGTGTATATTTGAGACACTTGGCATATCATATAAATGTTAACTGACCCTCTGTTGCATTTCTTTTCTTTCTGTAGGCTGAAGAATTGTTTCTGTGGGTTCCTAGAAAACTATTGATGACGGTTGAGTCAGCTAAAAATTCAGTCTTAGGTAAGAGCTCAAGGAAGTTCCTAAGAAAGAAATTAATGTTTATGGGATCTTTCAGTAGGAGATTTTCTTTTTTTAGATGATCTTCTTTATTGCAGAGCTTGCTTATCGTGCCAGCCATCAGGTTTGAAATACTTAGAAACTTGAAGTGTCAGTGGAAAGAATTTAATTTCCCAGTTAGTTTCTGGCTGAGTGCACTTGATATCTTCCACAAGTGTGTGTGTTATTTTGAACACATATCATGTAGCTTGTATAATACTTGGAGATAAAATGTTCTGAGGTATTGAGAATGTTGTTCTAGTTTTGTCATGCAGTTGTACACAAGGCATTTGCTGTGTCAAAAAACTTGCAATATAATACAGTGTAGGCAGCTAAATATTTTAGAAACCTGAAAAGCTTTTTTTTTTTTTTTGTGTAGTGCTTACCTATTGTTTATCATGTTAATTTAAAGTCAATCTAGGATAATACTTTCCATGGAGAATCAATTTAGTTCCTCACCTTTCTTGGTTAATTCAGGATCCCTGTATTCTCAAGATCGAATTCTTCAAGCCATGGGCAATATAACATTGGCATTCCATCTCCTTTGTGAGCGAGCCAACCCCAACTCTTTCTGGCTGCCCTACATCCAGACTCTCCCCAGTGAATATGATACTCCTCTCTATTTTGAAGAAGATGAAGTACAGTATCTTCAATCAACTCAGGCCATCCATGATGTTTTTAGCCAATATAAAAATACGGCTCGACAGTATGCCTATTTCTACAAAGTCATTCAGGTAAGAATATAATATATACATGTCTCAAATATAGTATATACATGTTGTTCTCATAATCCTTATTGTAGAAGGTGTGAGAACAGTGATGCTGAATAATAGTACAGGTATATTGCCCTTAAAAGTCTGAATCATTAAAGCAATTTCCTACCTTTTTTTTGAACCGCTATTGAAATTTTGCAGTTCACTAGGCTTATGGATATATAAAATGTATTTAGTTGGTTGAGAGAAGTGATTTCTGCCCTTTGTTTAAAATGGATGAGGCTTCATCTGAAATACTGTAAAATTTTGGGCCCACCAGTGCAAAAGATATGTTGACAAAATGGAAACCTGTTGACAAACTGGAATGAGACCAGAGGAGGGCTATTAACATGTAATTTGCTTGAACCCTTTATCTGTATGGGAGACTAGGGGAGCTGGACTTGTTTGTTCTGGGGTAAAGGAGATAAGGAATGATCCAGTCACTGCTTTCATCTTGCTACTGTTAGCCAGTCTCTAGAAGTTTGCAGGTTGAAAACTTTTCTGCATGACCTGCACAGATCTACAACCTATGCCTCTATGATTCTTTGAAAAATTTGTAGTTCACACTTAACAAAGTGAAATTATAGTTGTTAATTGACAGAATAAAACCAATGCATATGTTGTATTTCCAATGAATGTGGATTAACTGTTGTTTTCTGTTCTATTTAGCATAATTATTTTGATTGCTTTCAAATACAAAGATAAACCCATCTGGTAACAGTTAGGGTATGGAGAGGCTTGAGATGGGTGAACTTTTCATTGTGTTCTGAAGTAATGATTTATGCCGAGTTTCTGACAGAGCTCTGTTATTCTGACTGATGCCTAGATAAAATGTTGTAAGTGAATGTTGGTGTGTTGTTCTCAAGGTAGTGCTCAATGTCCAAACATCCAAAGCTTTTTGTGGCACAATCTGTGTAAAAAAAAGTATGGCTCTATGTACTGAATCTCCCCAAATGTGTGATCTAGAGACATTTTGTTTGGCCATGGGTGAGGTCAGAAGACACAAGGCAATTCGACTCTCCTTTAGTGTTGCCAGAGCTCCAAAGCTTTTCTACAAACTGTTTTAATTCAACATAAGTTACATTATTTTGTGTAGCTGTTTGGTATTTTAAGAACTGAATATGTTTCAAACACAAATTCAGTTTAAGGAGTATAAGGAGCAGAGGGATACATTTTGAAAACTGAAGTAATTGAAAATGATGGGTGAAAGCCAAATCAGATGCACAAGGGAATAAGCTAAAAAAAGTGGCTTTGATATCAGAAAGGAGCTGAATTCTTCCTTCCAGGTGTCACAATTCAGGAAATGATAGTTCAGCCAACTCTTTTTTCTTTCTGTGTCCTATCCTAGACTGCCAGTCCACACTTGGCATTCCAGACTTCACTCAGTTTCTCAAAATATGCTGCCTGATCAAACAGAGCTTCTAAATGTTGTGCCATAGATCATTTTTTTCACCCTATAATGGTCTACTGTTTTTAACAAGTTATTAGCAGAATATTGTGGAACATTATCCAATTCTTCTAGCTGCTATTCTTGCTCTTGCAGTTCTTTTCAGAACTGAATCATCTGAATCAGCTGAACTATCACTATGACCAGTTCCATCATTTTCACTGACTAATCCTGCACTAGTAATATTATATGAGAGGTTATGTGACTGCAACATTAATTAAAAAATAAAACAAAACAAAAACCTGGGATGCAAAATGGTCAGAAAACTAGGTGGGTTTTTTTTTTGTTCTCCTGACAAATGCTTTTATTGCTTGTCTTGTGTTCTTGTTATATATATCTTGTTTTATAGCTGTTGTTTCACATTGTTGAACGTGAGCATGCAGGTAGATCAGGTAGGATTCATTTGCTTTATTTGCTTTCCTTTGTAGAATGAGAGGTAATAAAATAGTTAAATTTTATGTGGTTTCTGATTCTTTGGTGCCTTACTTCAGCACTGCCACGTAACCGCAATTTCAGATGAATGTTTCTTTACTGCTATTCAGAAAATGCTACTATTCACATTAGAAAGTCAGATAAATTCACTTGGCTCTGGTAATGCAACTGTATGTATTGGGCAGCTATTATTAATATTATTGCTGAAAACTTATGGAGAAGTTTAAATTTTTGATTTCTGTTTCTGCTCTCACAAACAAGAGCTTGTAATATATGAAATGGTGGAGGAATAAAAGTTCATAGAGAAAAAATAGAAGTCTCTTTCTTCCCTAAACAAAGTACCATTTTCCTTATTCATAAAAGCTGAAATTAATTTTAGAATCAGCTTGCATGTACTCATATCATTTTGTGAACAAAATTGACCCACAAAATACTAATGCTAAGGGTAATTCATGAGCAGATGGAAAAGGGAAGAAACAGCGAAAGAAGAATTTGTCGTATAAATGAAAAAAGCAAAGCTAACCCACTTATCTATGAACGGCAATGTACTCTGCAAGCTTGATGAAATAAGGCTTTTTCAGATTTTTGTATACAGTCATTTCTTTCAGTACTACTACTGCTTTAGAGTTTTAATGAAAGCTGTCCTGTGTGACCAGGATTTTCATATTGCTTTCAGTATGCAGACTAATACTTTTTAAAGTACAAATACCTTTTAAAGTATATCTTTTCAGTACAAATACATTTTTTGTAATACAAAAAACTTAAAACTATGTTTGCTTTATTGATAGTTGTTCTACTGCAGGAATTAATGCTAGCAGCATCTTGAAATAAAAGCTGGGGTTTTTTACTATTTTATGTTACTAAAAAAGGGACTACTTTGTGCGGGCAAAATATCTTGATTTCAACGTTTTTAATCTACAAAATATTTCTAGTGGCGGGGGAATAAAAGGGTTAACAGGTCCTGTCTTCAAATGATTATTTTTCTTTCCAAATAGGATTGCTAGACTGCTTTTAAAATAATTTAGCTTCTGATAGATGTGCAGTTTCGAACATGGTTTTGAGAAGTGCTGCTCTATTTTATTTCCTTAGCTTCTCCATAAGGGTGACTGCTGCAGTTCTGACTCTTTCTCCAAGTGCTTAGTCTGGCTACACATGAAGAATGGGCAGATTTATGAATTTCACAGCTGTTGCAAGCTAAACTGTAGTCTGGTTTGATAAGCAGAAACAGGTGGGATGTTGAGCAGACAAAAATAAGCTCTTGAGCATGTTAGCCAGGCTCCATAAACCACACTGACACCTCTCTAAACATATGTAATTTGATAACTAAGAAACAGTCAAAAGTTGTTGCAGATGTACTTTAACGGTGCATTTGGCCTCTGCATTGGTATCAAAATACAGGGAATGGTCAAAAGGCTACTTTCATTGCTGGAGACTTGTGATTTGCAAGATTTTTTTGTTTATAGTTTGTTCCAAAGAGAAATTCTGTAAGCTGCAGGGTTTTCTCTTCTCAGGGGAAGAGAAAGGAAGGTATGTCTGTGGCTTCTTTTACATTTATGAGTACTGTAAGCCTGCAAAACTGTGAACAAAGCCCAAAGATTTATGGCTTAATGTTAAACATTTTTTTGTCCACTGAAATGTGGTATAATAGACACAAGAGGGAGCCATATAGTTTACAGACAGTCACAGTGAGATTATATTCCTAAAGCAAATACAGCCAAGTTTGAAGTTTTTGTAAAAGAATATGCAGTGGTCTTTATGTTTGATTTTCAGGTGCATCTCTATGCTGTTTGTAGTCAGCTACAGAGAAGTTTTTTCTGAATCAAAACAAGATATGAAGACAAGGAATGCACTTAGAGAAGGTGGAAGTGTCCAAACTATTTACATTTTGAACATGATGAGTTTGAAGCAGTTGTATCTTTTCCACAGCTGCAGTAAAAGCTGTTACTACCTGCCTAAATAAAAGACAATTTTGTGATAATTTTAGTTGAGTTTTAAAATCTTTTAAGAGGTAAGTCCAAAACCAGCCGAGCCCATTAGCCAACCATAGCTTTTGCCATGGCTGTATGGATTCAGTGGCACTCTGTGAGTAAGTAGTATCTGTATGTAACTGCCTCTCATGTGCTGGAAAAAACACCAGTTTTGTGAACTGTCCAGGATGGCAGTTTGGCATTGATTTAGACAGTGTTTTCAGCCTGTAGTCTTTGGACCACTGAGGGACCTTTTTTTTTTTTTTTCTCTCCCCTGAAGAGCACCAGCAAGTTATCTGTCTGGAAAGAAAAAAACAAACAAACAAAAGTGAACCTCAACCAATATGGCTGACATTGTAGTGTGCCTCTGCTAGAAGGCTGCCTGATCAGGAGGAAGGAAGAAGTGAATGAGGCCTTCTACAGAGAGCTGAAAATAGCCTCATATTTGCAGGGCCTGGTCCTCACGGAGGTCTTCACTCCAGTATCTGTTAAAGGAACAATGCAGCAGGGCATAAGCAGTCCCAGGGGGTTTGTGAAGAGCTTCCTCACTGAAGCAATAGGGGCCAAGGAGGAGAGGTGCTACTTGTATTCATGGACCTCATACAAAAAAGGAAGGTTTGTTGGAGATGGAAAGGTTGAAGACAGCCTTGGCTTTAGTGACCATGAGGGAGTGGATTTCAGGATCCTGTGAGGAGGAAGTAGTGCAGACAGCAAGGTCACAGTGCTGCTCTTCAGGAGAGCAGTATTGGCTATTTCATGGATCTCCTTGGAAGAGTCCAATGGGATAAGGCTTTGGAGAGAAGAAGGATCCAAGAAAGAAAACATGGTTAATATTGATAGATCACCTCCTCTAAGTTCAGGAGCAGTTCATCCCAAAAGCAGGAAGTCAGGCAAAAGTGCCAGGAGGCCTTCACAAATTAACAGGGAACTCCTGGCAAGAACTCAGTCATTAAAAGGAAGCATAGAGAAGGTGAAGGCAAGGACAGGTATCCTGGAAGGAATGTGGAGACATTGTCCAGTCATCCAGGGGTATGGTTAGGAAAGCTAAAGCCCAGCAGTAACTGCATCTTGCAAGGGATATCAAAGGTGACCAAAAGGGTTTCTATATGTACACAGGTGACCAAAGGAGGACCAGGGGAAATGTGGGCCTGCTGCTGGATGGAGTGGGGGACCGTGACATAGAACATGTAAAAATCTGGGGTGCCAAATGCCTTCCTTTACTGGTAAGACTGGCCTTCAGGAGTCCCAAGTACAAGGATGCCATCCAGAGGTGCCTGGACAAGTTTGAGAAGTGGGCTCTTGGGAACCTCATGAAGTTCAACAGGGGAAAGTGCTGCACCTGTGTTTGGGCCACTCATGCTATCAATACAGCTGTGGGTTGAAGGGATTGAGAGCAGCCCTGCAGAGATGGACTTTGAGAGTGCTGGTGGACGAGCCAGCAATGTGTGCTTGCAGGTCAGAAAGCCAGTTGTACCCTGGGCTGCATCAAAAGCAGTGTGGCCAGCAGGTTGAGAGAGGGGATTCCATCCCCCTGCTCTGATGAGACCCCACCTCGAGTACTGCACCCAGCTCTGGGGTCCTCAGCACAGGAAGGACATGGAGAGATTCCAGAAGATGGCCACAGAAATAATCAGAGGGCTGAAGCACCTGTCCTGTGAGGAAATGCTGAGAGAGCTGACCTTGTTCATCCTGACAGAGAGAAGGCTCCAGGGAGGCCTTAAAGCAGCCTTTCTGTAGTTGAAAGGGGGTGAGAAAGATGGTGACCAACTTTCTAGCAGGGCTTGTTGCAAGAGAACCAGAGGCGGTGGTTTTAAACAAAGAGAGAGTTGATTTAGGCTAGATCTGAGGAAGGCATTTTTTGCAATAAGAGTGGTGAAATACTGGCACAGGTTGCTCAGAGAGGTCATAGATGCCCTATTCCTGGAAGCATTCCAGGTCAGCTTGAGTGGGGCTCTGAACAACCATGATTTAGTTGAAGATGTTCCTGTTCATCATAGTGAGGAGCTGGACTAGGTGACCCTTAAAGGTCCTTTCCAATGCAAACTCGATGACTCTCAGTGTTCTTTGAGTGATCCTGATGATTGGGAGACATTCCTGAGGACTGGAAGAAAGCAAATCCTATCTTCAGGATAGAAAGATGACCCAGGGAACTACAAGCCTGTCAGGCTCACTTCAGTTTCTGGTAAGATGCCATCCAGTGGGACTTTGACAGCCTGGAAAAATGGGCTGCCAGCTGATGTTTAGCAAGAAGTGCAAAGTCCTGCACTTGGAGTGAAGTAATCCCATTATTATGTTGGGGGACAAGCTGAGCATGAGCCAGCAATGTGTCCTTGCAGCAAAAAGGTCTCATGGCATCCCAGCTGCATTAGGATTGTTGGTAGCATGTTAAAAGAGGTGATCCTTCTCCTCTAGTCAGCACTGGTGAGGCCACTCCCAGAGTACTGTGTCCAGTGCTGGGCTCTCCAGTACAAGACAGATCAGTTTAATTCTAAAATTATAACTGAATGAAGAAAGCAAAGTCACCTATTTAAGTAACATTTTAGCAAGCAAACTTACTTTCTTTGACTCAGTTTTATGTTTCTTTGCAAAGTTAATGAGCAAATACTTGCTAGTGCTTTCTTTTGCTCCTGTCAAGCTACTCTTACTCAAGAAGGCAGAAGCTGCCCCATGAGTCACACTCTTTTAAATTTTTTTTTAATAGAATCTCTTTGGTAGAAGTTGTTAATAATTTTAAAGTATTATCTGTAGTCTAGTTTGCTTCCAGCATTTCACAGGAACACTGTCACAGTTTTCTGACTAGGGTGTATTGACATCTGGACACTGTTTGTGAAAGTGTTGTTGTAGTCCTGTTGTGAATACAAGCTTTGCAGTAATCTATCCAGAGATATTTTGATCTGTTTGTGTGCAATACTGGACAAAGAACTTAATTTGCTGGACACTGTAATCCCTTTTGATCAGATACTAAATTTCATATATTATTCATTTAAAATTTGACTAATTGATTTAGCATCAATAAAATTCTAAAATCCAATCATTAGCTGTTGGGGACTGGAATATCATTTTAGTTAGGATGTTTAACACATCAGGTTCTAGATTTCAAAATAATGCTATAGCATCTTTAAAATCTGGTATCGTGTGACTCTGCAATATTGGATATATTAGGTGAGATTTCACATCTCTAGCATAATTTTCACACCAATTTTTGAAGTTGTGATGATGCTTTATGACTTATGCTGCTCTTACATTATTTTTCTGTGTTGTTTTTAATCTATCCTATTCCAATAAGCATATGATTTTCCAGGTCAGGGTGAAGTAGAACATCTGGTGTCTCTCTGTACTTGGCTTGAAGACACCACCATTTAACTTTTGTGTGCTAAATGATATTTGAGTTGAGTGCAGGCATATATACTGTCTTTTAAAACACCTTATTGAAGTAATCAGAAGGTGTTTATTATTTTTAAGTCGATGTAATAAAGAATATTTTAATGCTTCTGAAGAGTTCAACCAATATGCAGTCAAAAGCAAATGTATTTGAAGCAGAATTCAATTTTGTTTCTGTACCAGGTAGGTCTTTAGGTTTTCCTTCCTGCTTGATTTATACTCATTGGCATACCAGTCAAATAGCTTTTTTTCAGTAATGATGTCTGTGACACTGTGAAAAATGGGTGGAGGAAAGATGGCACAGTAGTAAACCCTGTAAAATCTTTCCCTTTTGTTTACTTGTCTACTATGCATGTCACCTTAAGGAGAGATTTAAAATTGCATTGAGTGGGCAGTTGCAAAGGTAAAAATAGAGTTGCTATCTAATTTGTTTTGTCTGGATTTCAATGCCCAAGTTGTTCTTCTTGATCAATAATAAATAAATAGGCAATTAATAATGAAATATATTTATGCTTTTCTATGTTTTTCTTCTCTGTGAAGGCCAAAATATTGTATTAATCTGTTTTGCTGGCAGCAGATTGAAGACTGACAGTATGCTTGTACTGTACCACTTAGTGTATCTACTGTAAGGTGGTTTAGACTTTGCAACATGTGCCAAATTCCTGATTTTTGTGTCACTTCTGGTATATCCCACCCCCGGCTACGATGACAGTAACAGCAGATCCTGGGGCTTTTTTGGGCCATTCGTGTGGCTGCCCCTCTCCATGGCAGAAGCAGCTCCAGGCTTGGCTGGGTTGTGTCTGTCCGAGTCAGGCAGATGAAGAGCTCAAGTCCTTGCGTGGGTGGGAGGTTCTGCTGCCTTCTTCCCCCATTCCTTCCTTGCCTTCCACAGGAACACGGCGACAGCTCTGGGCTGTGAGCCAGCCGGACACAGGAGGAGGTGTTTGGCTGTTCAGGCAGCGTTTGCTCCTCAAACAGCTGTTCCCTATCTCCTCCAAGGAAAAGGTGGCAGGCCATATGGAGGCATCCTGTGGTCCAGATTCAGACAACGGGCACCAGTTGGACCGTGCTGGCCTAGATGGAAATACAGGCATGTCCTGCTTGGTGTCTGCTATTTCTCACAGTCAAAATGATTCAGGGTTGGAGGACAGACAGGATAAAACATATCTTTCATTTTGGATATAGATGTTATCTTTCATCATACAGACATTGTTAAGATCTCCTAATCAGCAGGTTTTAATTTATTTCATATTCTGAATGGATTCTGCTATAGTGGCCTAAACGCCTGCTTTCCTCCAGAGGAGCAGAGATGTACTTCAAAGTGTATGTGCCAGTGCAAAACAAAATTTGTTTCTGCATAGTTTAAACCACATTTGGGAGGAATAATACATTCTCTTGTTAGTAGTATGGGCTTTTGAGGCATTTTTTTGAAGATGGGGTTCTCAGTCACTCTCCTGGTTGAGAATGCAGATAAGCATCTCTTTTTACAGCCAATAGAGTGGAGACAGTTTTTTGTTTGCTTTTCTGTTAGTAGCCTTTTTTTTTTAACTGAGTTGCACTTTGTGGGACGTTTGAATCTATCCCCAGGGATGTTGTCTGTATCTTTTGTGGAAGTGAGTGCCTCAGCAGACATCAGGAGATTATCATGCACTTACAAGTATACTTTTTCATATAAAGTTTGTACTTATTGTGCAGATTTAATATTTTTCCTGATATAACAGCAGTTACAAATGTTCCATAAATTTAAAATATTATAACAAGCTGATGTTTCTTAGAGCAGAATACTCAAAGGATGTATTCTTTAAGCACTGCAAAATTATACAGGGTACTTATCTTTGTTAAAATTAGTAATTTAACTAAATTACAAAGTGGATTATCCTCTTCAGTCAGACCCAATGCTAATACTCCACACAGTAGGACATTGATATGTTGCTAAGTAAACCAAAGTTTATTTTCTTGTACTGTTGTTTGAATGTGGGTTGAAGAGGAAATGGTAAGGTTTTAGTTTTAGATGTGTACCTCTAGTTCCAGGACTTACTATGGCCTGTGGAAGCTCAGTTATGAGGTGATCGTGATCCAAGCTTACACCTAAATGGCTCCTGGTTGGATTTATTGGGAAACTTGAGTAGTTGATTCACAAGTAACAAAATTTTGGCCATACTGCATAACATTAATGCTTGTTAGCAAACTCTTTGGTTGAGGAATGATTGTGCATCGGAAATACTGTTTCTGTCCTTTCAAAGCAGTTCACTTCAGGGTTTCCATCACAGGTGGTGGTTGTTTTTTTTTTATTTGTTTGTTTGGTTTGGTTTGGTTTTTTGTTTGTTTTTGTTTTGTGTTTTTGGTTTTTGGGGTTTTTTGGGGTTTTTTTTTGTTTGTTTGTTTGTTTTTTTGGCTTGTGATTCACCTAATATTGGAGTTCACTAGTAGTAGAGTTGTGGGATGAATTTGTGCATGAACATAGTGCCTGTGTGCTGCTCTAAACAGAATCATAAAGTATCCAGAGTTGGAAGGGACCCACAAGGATCATCAAAGTCCAGCTCCTGGAATTAACAAGGTAAAATGTTTCGTGAAATGAAAAATGCTTAAGGTAAACTGTGTACCTTGAGAAGAGCCTATAGAGTAAATGATGCATCATGGTATGCAAACACAGACCCTCGCAAGGAAGCTAGGGTTTTGTAGTTATCTTACTGTACCTGTGTGAATGAAATACTGCAGAATGAACCTATAAATCTAAGGCTCAACATGAACAGTAAACTCATATTTTGCAAGGAGATTTACCACAAGAGATAATGGAGCTCATGTGTCTTTCTCTTGTGTGAACTGCTTTGGGAGGGGCTCGGGAGGCTGTCTCATTGCAAAATGCCTCTAATCTCAGCCCAGCTTCTCCCATTTCAGCCCTTAATGGGGCTGCACTCAGCCCTAAGTGACTCTGTGAAGGTACAGAAAAAGGTATAGAAAACTTGGTCACTTATTTAACTGCTGTATCTGAGTGTCTTCTGTTTTGGGAAAGATTAGTATTTCAGAATTGTGTATTTGTAAACTTACAGTATTAGTACTATTCTGAAATGGAGGAAGAAGTGGATGTTAAAGAGTCCATGGCTGTCTTGCCTCTATTTAAAATAGGAGATGGCACAGGATTGGAGGAGAGGTACTCGGTTGCAGTCAGTTCAGAGTTGTTTCTGTGTACTCTGTCTACCAAACAGTAACCTCCACGTTGCATGTGAAGTAGGTTGTCAGTCCTTCAGACCCTCGAGGTAATAGTTAATGGTTTAAGTTTTCTGTTGTGCCACTGCTGTCTCATTAACAAAGAACAATTTTTGCAGGTAGAAGGTACAGAAAAGGGGACTGAGCAGTTAAATTCCATTGCACCAGAAGGAATCATTCCACTTTGCTTCCGTCACATGAATCCCCTAATAGTCTGGAACAGTGCTTTCTTGTGGATATTGGCAGAAAGTAAATAAAAATTGCTGACATAAAGAATTAAGTGAGAATATTACTTGGATTTAAGAAGTTTCAATCCTGTGGTACCTTTTTTTTGTATTAAGATTCATTCTATTAAGTTTTGCAAAGCAGAATTATTTTTTTTTCTGTTAGGGAAATCATATAATGGCATACATTTGTGAACGTTATTCATAGCACTTCATGAATTGGGCTGTTTGCAAATTGCATAGCGTGCCTCTGTAGTTATAAACTGTTGTTACAAAGTAAAATAATCTTTGGCTTTGTCTCCTGTCCTGTACAGTGAACTGGCTTCCCTCATTAGGTTAGGCAGCATATGTCCAATGGAAAAAGTGAATTCTTGTTTCCCTGTAGATCACTAGGATCCTCCATTCTGAATTCTTTATTTTACTTAGCTTTAGGGCAGTTAAAGCCTCAGCAGCTCCACAGAGAGGAGTTTCTCTTCAAGGCTGCTGCTTCAAAGGATTTCCAGAGCTGGGAAAGGGACAGTAACCAGCAAATGCTGACAGATCTTCCTGCTTCTGGCCCTGAATGTGTGTGTGTTTGTGTTTTTGTACACCTACACGTTGGCCTGAAACCATCAAATAGCATCCACTAAGGCTCCTAACGAAATCTCCCCATGTTAATGAGTACAGTGGAAAGAGGGAAGGATCTGCAAAGAAGAGGAGGAAAAAATTGTTTGGTCAAAAGCAACTAACCCTTGGGGTTTATGTTCAAAGGAATGAAAGTTAACAAGGTGGAAGCTTAAGGTGGTTTTGGCTTTAACTGTTTCAAGCACCCTGAGTATTTTGGGGGCGCTGAAGGGAGTGCAGTGGTGGCCTCAGTGTACTCTTAGCACTACTTATGATCATTTTCTGGGGTAGAAGTGAAGCTGTTTCCACTTGAATGGGGGTAACAAGAGGTTTCTGAGATTATTGAAATCTGATTTAGTGATATCAATGCAGTGATTGCCCACAACTTTGTCTTGGACGTGGGAGTACTTGAAATAGTTGTCACAGAAGTCCAATCATCTCTTTGTCTACAAACTCAGGAAACCAACAAAAACAAGGATTTTTTTAAAAAACCTTTTTTGGCTATGTTTTACAGGGGAATAGTAGATGAGTCTGATGATCAGTTTATCTCAGTTTAGAGGTGGTGTCTGTTTAAAAAAAACCTACCTTTGATCACATCTAGTGATTAAATTTTTTTTTCCTTTCTTGGATTATACAAGGGTTAATAGCACAAAGGAATACACTGGGCAATATGACTTCACATAAAAATACATCAGCTCTTTTCAAGAAATCTAGTATTGTAGATGTGAACAAATTTAACACTAAGTAAACTTTAATTTTTCCTTCTACTCAGACATTGTATTGTGTGTTACAGTAATTGGACTTGTTCTTTGCATCACTTGGTAAACAAGCAAATGATAAGACAATTTTAATGGAAATTCCCCATTAAGATTAGAAGCTCTGATAAATGAGCTTTAGCATTTTGTGATTGAATAGGGAAAAGGGTTGCTGTCTTCAGAAGTCTAGCCACTCTGACAGGAGGTGAATGCCCCTAGGCTGGAAAGCAGAGTGAAGGTTGTGATGGCTTCTTAGCTGGAAGGACACCCACCTATTCTCCACTGCAGCCTTCATGCCATTCAAATGAAACAAGCCCTCAATGTGGGAGTCCTTTAGCATCTACTTTCTGAAACTTGAGGATCATTACCTTGTGATGTCTATCTAAAAGTATGATGGAGAAATTAATAACACAGAGGCCCCTATGGCACTTCAGGAGTGTTGCTTGTTTGTGAGGCATTAAACATGAGATATGAACCTCTGGATATTACTGCTTCACAGAAAGAGAAAAAATGTTTGGAAGTTTCCTTTTTTTTTCTTTTTTTTTTTTTCTTCCCCCAACCCCCCTTCCTCTGATTGCCATACTGAGTAACTGGCTTCTAGTCTGATAGTGTTTTAGGTGACTAGAATAACAGTCTGTCTCTTTCCACAGTGGCTGCAGACAATCTGGCAGCAATCACTGTTACTTTTTAATATTTCTGGTTATTTTGAGATATCCTCCAAATGTCTCAAAGAAGGCTTGGAACACTGAAGGGGAAAAAGCATTTTTTTATTCTTTTTTTTTTTTTAGGAATAGCAGCATCAGGAGGAAAATGAAATTCAGCATGCCACTATTTGTTTTTGCAGTGGTCATCACCCTGATTGCCAGCTCTGACAATATTTTCACAGAAAGGGTAACGAAATAGATGGTATTTGTTCTTTATAATAACTCTTTCAGTAGAATGTCAGGACCTGCATCTAAATGAATATATTCACATTTTCATGTTCCCATTTTTTATTTAAAGCTTCCCCTCCCAACTTTCTGAAACTACTTCATACAGACTTGGTAAGTTAAAATTAGGGTTCGTGTAGTGGATAATGTCACATTTGAAAGCTAATCTGTGGAGACCTAGCTGCGTGAACCTGTAAAAGCTAGATCTGATATTTTTTACGTATTAAGTGTTTGTTTAGTTTAAATATGTCTGTATCTTTTTTGAGCAGTCTGAGCAATTTGCATGCTATGCAGCAGTCATCTTCTATACTTTATTAAATATCTGTCAATTATAAATATCAAGGTTTTACATTAATGTCAAGATAGTACATCAAAAATTCATGGAATATGTGACTTTTTTCAAGGGTATTTAATACTTAATGCATTTGTGTCATTTTTCTTTCTAGATATATTGACAGGTTTTATTAAGTGTTTGTTAGGAAGATTTCATTTTTACCAAGGGACTATAAAGAGAAGCTGCATACTAAATCAAATTCTAAATCAGAATATTGTTCTTTTTTGTGTATCTTCAGATTCTTGTAATCTATAGGGTTTTTAAGTTACATAGTAAAATAGACCAAGTCAGAAATCTAACATGATCAAATATGCTGATGTATCTTAACTTTAAAAGTGCTACTAAAATATTGTACCACGGAATGTTATAAATATGGTAATTACATATGCTGGGATTTTATTCTGCCCTGTGTCTTTTAAGACCATGTATTTTGTCCTTTATTGTAATTTACTAGTGGTTTTATATTAATTACGTCTGGATGGTGTCCACATCGGGGCACTCCCCGAAGTTTCACAGATTTACAAACGAGGAGGGTGACAGACCATTTGGCAGCATCTAGGATCTTTGCCCCATGGGCTTGGTGTTCAAGTTGGCTGTTAAGGGGGGCTGCTTGTGTGAAATGAACAATTAATCTCCCTGCAATCCACTGATTGCACACGTTTCCCACAGAGCGGACAATGACAACGTGTTTATCTTGCATGCTATGGTTATTTGCTCCAAGTTCGGGTTGAGGCTGTAGGCTGGTGCTCCCAGAATGGGGTGTGGGCTGGAACTGGACACAGGGGACACAACTGTAGCAGTCGCTTTTTGGCTGTTGAGCCCCCGCAGTGTCTGCGGTGCCTTTTCGCTTCCAGTACATTATGACCACAGTCATTCTTACCCTTGGAAAATCAGCGTGTTCGAGGGGCAGGAGGAAAGCAGGAGAGAACAGAGGGGGCAGACAGGGGTGTTCG
>VXBB01008377.1:8385-53071 GCA_013399915.1 Illadopsis cleaveri
TGTGTCTATTTGTCTGTAAGCGCTGTGGTTCCTTCCCCCCAGGCTCCCAGCCCGGCTCCCGGGTGTCACAGGTTCTCGGCAGTCCCACAGCCGGGCAGAGGAGGCCGTGGCACGGCTCTGTTGCCTCGCGCTGTGTCTGTGCCCCCTGGGCTGCTGCAGCCGCTGTGGGGCCGCGCTGGGCACCAGGGCTGGGCTGGGGCTGCACACTGACCCACTGGCCAGAGGTCACTGACCACTGCCTGTGTCACCTCTGCTGTCCCTGTGGCTCTGGGCTCTGCCCTGCCCGGCTCATTCCACACTGCTCTTGTCCCAAACTCCCCTCCCGGTGTCTCATCTCAGCCTCCCCTGGCATTCCTGACCAGAGAGAGTTTTCCTCACTTTGCAGTGACTGTCGGGAGACACAGAAGTGATTCACTTGCTGACGCATCCTACACACAGTCTCCACACTCAGCTCTCCAGTGTTGAACTAGTTTCTGTTTTGCCAATGAAGTAGTGCTGTTTTTTGTTAAAAAACTGTCCTTGACACAGAATTTCCAATTTGCAACTTGTTAGATTTAGAACTCACCCCTGAATTGTATTCGACAACACACTAATTCTGCCTCTCTGAACAGAGACAGAATCAAGTACACAACACAGTTATACTCAGGGAAATGTTTCCTAATCCTTTATTTGTTTAAGACCGAATGACCTGGGCCACCAGAATGGCTTTTGCTTTGCTGACAGAGAGAAGTGGGATCCTAGAAAAACACATTAAATAAGAATCAAGCTGCTGCAGTCCCAACAGGGTCAGTTCTTAGCAAATCCCTCTGCACTCCAGCATGGCAGGGTGACAAACCAGAGATCTCCAGCTCTGAAATGCTGTTGGAAGAACATCCAGAGTAGCTGAGGTTCAAAGTTTTTGCTCTCAGAACTGGGGCGGAGGCAGTGTGGAGGGCCCTGTGAAACCCCTGCAGAAGGCAGAGATCTGCTCTGCTGCCTGGCTGGGCCTGGAGCTGCCCTCCCACAGGTTTTTGAAGGACTGGATAAAGCTGTGAAGATAAAAAGGGAGGTTCCTCTGCCTTCCTGGAAAGGTCTCAGCTGAGTAGGGAGGTCACAGTGCCACTCCAGAAGGCTGTGCCAGCTGGGGCGTGCCACTGTCCTATCACTGGGGTCCAGGCACAGACAGGTGGTTGCCGGTGCTGCTGCTGTGTGTGTGTCTGCAGGAGGGGCAGGGATGGAGCTCTACCTCGGTGCTGTGGTGCCTTAATAATTTCTGCAGCTGGCAGGGCCTTGGGGAGGGCAGGGGGCTGCACAGGGAGGGTGGTGGCATTGCTGGTGGGAGCTGAACAGGGAACAGCAAACAGCTCCTGTGTGGAGACAGAGTTTATTGTTCCCAGGAGTGGGTTCAGAGCTGTGTTTGCATTCAGGATGAGACTCCTGTTGATAACAGCCTGATGGCTCAGGTGCTGCTGAGCAGTGCTTACACTAAGCCAAGGACTTCTCAGGCTGCCAGGCTGCCTGGGCAGGGAGGAGCAGGGAGGGGCAGAGCCAGGAGAGCTGCCCCAGTGCCCAGAGGGATGTTCCAGAGCACAGGGCATGGTGCTGAAGGACACACTGGGGGGATTTGGGCTGGGGGTGATGGCCCCTGCTCAGGGGCTGTCTGGGCATTGCTCAGTGGGTGGTGAGCACACAGCCTGTGCATCACTTGCTCTGGATATTCCTTTATCGTTATTATAATTTTCCTTTTCTTTTCTGTCCTATTAAACTGTTTATCTCAACCCACAAGTTTTGCCTGTTTTTCTGATTTTCTCCTACATCCAGGGGCTTGGAGTGACCTGGTCCAGTGCAAGGTGTCCTTGCCTGTGGCACGGGTGGAATGAGATGAGCTTTAATGTCCCTTCCAGCCCAAATCATCCTGCAACCCCACTGGGGGGTGAGCTTCCAATTTAACAATTAATTTCCCTCCATTGCAGAGAGAAGAGAAGTGCGGGTCCCTCCAGTCCCTGATGCAGAGGAAGAGGTGAAGGGAGAAGGTGCTGCTGAGCCTTCTTCCACCCCTGAAACAAAGGAGACCGAGGGCGATGGACGGGGCAAGAGCTCTGCCCAACACCTCAGACACCACACCCGACACTGCAGGTGCATCTCCCTCCTCTGCTGAGACATGGAAGGAGGCAGAGGGATCCTCAGAGCTGGGCTATGTCACAGCTCCAGAGGAGGACACAGAGCCCTCAGCTCTGCATGGGGCTGGCGACTCTGCTGAGGTGGCTTCTCCACTGAAGAAGGTGAGGATCCTGCTGGGTGCTGGGGAGCAGCTCTAACTTGTTGCTGTCTTGTGTGAAGGGAGGAGACCGGGCTGCATCCCCCACATCCTTTTGGCCACGTCGGGGAGCTGCTGCCTGGCTTCCTCCAGGAGAAGCTGGCTGTGTTTGCTGACGCTGTGTTGTGCCTGCGGTGCCGGGGGAAACCACAAATTACACAAGTCAGCTCAGACACTGCAGCGCTGCTCCGTGCTCCTGCTGAGCAAGCCTTGAATATTAAACCTACACAGTTCTTAAGAGTTGTTTGCATTTCACTGGCTGGTGTTGTCCCTCCTCTTCCTGATCGTTCCCTGTTGTTCTCTGTTAGCCCCGTGTAGCAGGAAGATGTTGGTACTTGCTGCAGTGGAGGAGGTGACAAAGAGTTTCCCTTTGGCAATGAATAAACAGACATTGTGGTCTTTGTTTTTCTTCTTTCTTTTTTTTTTTTTTTTTTAATAGAAGAGGAGCAAAGCAAAGAAACGAGCATCCATCTCCGGGGATCAGGACTCTCTGCCTCCTCAAAGCACAGCACCAGCTCCGACCACAGAGTTGCCTAACACATGTGTTGTTTCTCAAGAAACCCAACCCCCCGGCGGTGAGGGAGCAAACCCAGGTACTGATGGACTTACTGATGCCAGTGGAGACACGCCTGAGGGCGGCAGGGATTTGGCACACCCGGAGAAGGAAGCTGGCAGCCCGGAGGCAGAGGGGCTGAGCCCTGCAGAGCAGAGCAGCACAGCCAGGGAGGCTGCCCCGGCTCCCAGCGCTGCAGCCCCAGGGGACCAGGTGGGGCATGGAACAAGCCCGGAGCACGGAGAGACAGCCAGGGGTCGTGTGGAGCAGGGCACTCCTGCCCCTGGGCAGCTGCCAGCAGCCACAGCAGATTCCCAGGGCAGCAGCAAGGAGCCGGTGTCAGCAGGGCAGGGAGCGAGTCCCTCTGAGCTGCCTCCTGCCAAGGGAGCCCCCCGAAGCAAACCTGAGACCAACACCTCCCCTGGGGCCCAGAGCCCACCGGCTGGGAAGGAGCCCAAGCAGAAAGGGAGCAGTTCCACTGGCAAGGTGAGTGTGAGTGAGCTCTGCTGTGTGATCCACTGGGCACAGCTTCCCTTTGCCACTGTGACTTGCTCATGCTGTCAGTGAGGCTGAGGAGCAGCAGCCCAGGGATGCAGGGTTGAACTGGGGAGGCTTTTACTTGAGTTCTGTTCTCCTGGGTGTCAGTTCTAGCCCAGCTCTCCCTGAGGAGTTGCTCAGTTACCCCCAGGACTGGGAGGTGTCTCTGTGCTCTCTGGAGAGCTCTGGGATCCCCTTGGACTGAGGAGATTCTGTGCTTTGTGCCTGTGCCTGCTAAGCTGGAAGTTGCTGTGGGTTCTCTTTCACTGTGCACCCCACGCCCTGGGAGCTGGGGCTCACTGACCTGGCTGCTTGGCAGTGTGTTTGGGTTGGGCTCCTCTCCCATCACGTGCTGTGTTCCTTGACCAGCAGCTCCCCTCAGCGAGGGATCAGCATTTCCAGGAGGATGGAGCTGGAGGTGCACCAGGAGGAGATGTTGTGCTTCCAGGGTCTCCTGTTTCATTGGGCATTTTTTGTCTCCCTGTTGCAGAATGCAAACACAAAAGAGAAAAATCAGACTCCAAGTGAGAAAATTCCTAACGTGAGTAAGAGGACAAGTCCTGGCCAAGGAGCTGAGGCTGCCAGAAAGGAGAGTGCTGTGGCTGCAGCAGACAGCCCCAAGAACAAAAAGGAACAAAAGAACCAGAAACCTGTGGAAAAGATTAAAGAAAGGTGAGAACAGCCCTGCTGCTCCCCAGCATTCTCACTAACAGGAGTTGCTGTGAGGAGGACTCAGGACTCCAGCCCGAGGTGCTGGGATTGGGTCAGGATGTACCTAAGAGATGTGGAAATGGAACTGTCTTGAAACTGAGGTGAAGTGGTTGTGCATGACCAGTGTGGAATGGGAGCTGCAGCACAGGTGATGTCCCGGGTGATGTGTTGAACCTGCTTGAGCAGCTGATGGATAAAAAAGAGATTATTCTCTCATTTCTTGTTCTTGCTTCACACACACAATGCTTGAGGTGAATAGTGTGAAGAGCTGTTCTGATGTTTTGCTTAAAGTGAATGAACTGGAAGGGGTTGAAAGTGTAGCCATCCAAATACACTCTGCTGGGCCAGAGCATCTCCTGCTGCCTTTAGGAGCCCTTTTTTACTTTTTGCACTGGGCTTTGCACTAGGCCTGCTCAAACATCAGTCTGAGTGAACTGCTGCCAGCGTTTATGGGTCTTGCAGCCACTCAGCTGGTGGCTCAAGTCTGATTTGAGGTCTGCAGTGATTTGTGCAATTAAAAACCCCAACAGAGTCCTTTCTATTTCCCTTCCAATCCTTTCCTGCAGTTCTGTGAGCCGCAATGAGGGTGTTACAGTCTATTTCCATGCAATATTATCAAAGGACTTCAAGCTCAACCCCGAGACTGATAAAGTGTTCATCAGGGGTCAGGACATTCCTTCCTACACCAGCTGGAAGGACAACATCTGTGAGCTGAACTGCACCCGGTGAGTGTTCCCTGCTCTGGGAATGGGGTCCGTGTGGGGCCCCAGCTGCTGTGCAAGGTGTGCTCTGTGCCCACACCTGGGGCTTGCAGCAAAGGGTTTCACAGGGGAGAGAACTGTTCTAAAATGTTCTTGTGAAAGAACAGTCACCATTCCTATTAAAAATGGAGCAATGCATGGAAAAGGAGGTCTGTAGGTCAGCTAACATGTCCTTTGCCTGTCTTTGCTTGTTTGTGTTCCCAAGGCATCTGGGAGATCATGGATACCTCATTGAAGGTGCTGTAACTCTCCCCAAAGAAATCCTGGATAAATACATTCCTTACAAGTACTGGGTGACCTGTGGGAAGGGGGAGTATGAGTTCATTTACAAGACTCCAGAATCCGGTGATCACGTGAATCGCTGCTTATTGATCCAAAAAAGGTTTCTCAACAAAGGAGGTGAGCTCTGCTGGCTGGACCTGCCCCTTGGGGTGATCCCACGGCCCAGCACTCCTGCCTGACAGCCCTGCCTGAGGCTGGGAGCTCAGTGGGCTGCCGGGGGTATTGCTGTGGCCTCTGGAAGAGAGAAGGCACCTGATTGCAGAGGTTGTTTCCCTGTTTTGCTGTTCCAGAGTGGCACCAGTACGACGACATCGTGTGTGCAAAGCCTTCCAAATACGATCTCAGAAATTGGAACTTTTGGTGGAAATTAGTTGGTGATAAAAACAAGGAAGTGGTGGAAGGGAAGAAAATAGCTGCCAGTGTTATGTTAGAAAGTATCTTCAGCATTCTTGGAACCTGGAGTCCTGACAACCTGAGGAACTTCTTCTGGCAGCTGAAGCAGTTCTGGGAGGTTGCAGCAGNCAGCCCTGCCTGAGGCTGGGAGCTCAGTGGGCTGCCGGGGGTATTGCTGTGGCCTCTGGAAGAGAGAAGGCACCTGATTGCAGAGGTTGTTTCCCTGTTTTGCTGTTCCAGAGTGGCACCAGTACGACGACATCGTGTGTGCAAAGCCTTCCAAATTAGATCTCAGAAGTTGGATTTGGCAGAAATTAGTTGGTGATAAAAAAAAGGAAGTGGTGAAAGGGAAGAAAATAGCTGCCAGTGTTATGTTAGAAAGTATCTTCAGCATTCTTGGAACCTGGAGTCCTGACAACCTGAGGAACTTCTTCTGGCAGCTGAAGCAGTTCTGGGAGGTTGCAGCAGCCCAGCGTGTGTTTGATGGCAAGCCAGTGGTGTGGACAGAGTTAGACTTCAGCACAGAGCAGGTAACCCCTTCTCTGGCACAGAGACAAAACATTCCATCACTGAAGCCAAACTTGTGTTTAGCTGATGTCCTTGCTGGGTTAACTTTGCTTTTCCTGTCAAAGTTCAGTGGGGATCCTGCTGGGGTGGCTGCCCCTGCCTGCCTTGGGGGCTTTAGTCAGCCTGTGCACCCCGGTGTGGTTCTGAGAGCCCTCCCACGTGGGGCAGCAGCACAGCTGGGACTGGTGACTTCCTGCTTGAGTGGGTTTTGTGTCTGGATCTTGATTTCCTAAGCCTTGCCATTAGGTTTTGCTGCCAGTTGTTCTGTCACTAACAACTTCTCTGAACTCATCTCTTGCTCCAAACCTGCCTGCTTTGTGGGAGAAGCTCCTGATCCTGTTCTAAGCAGTGATGCCAGCAGGGCTTCTGGAATCCAAAATTTCTTAATTGACATAATGAGGAAATGTGGCAGAAATACCACATTGTCTTTTGTGGTCGTCAGGGCTGCTCCTCCCTGTCCTGTGGCCTCGCTGGAGCTGGGAGAGGACATTGGTTTCAGAAGAGAAAGACTAATGTTGTGACTGGTCTATTTCTTCCCTTCTTTGTCCCAGGTGAAGGACTTGCTGCTAAATCACATGAGGAAAATAGCTGGCCCTTTCTTTGCAGCAGGAGCAGCTGCAGAGGACAGAGTCATCCAGAGCAAACTGGCTCTGGGGCTCACCATTCTTGTGGTAGTTGAAATGTATTCACTCCCAGCACTTAAAGATGACCTGGCTGGCCTGTGTAGCCTCTTGTGCTTGGATCAGGTGTCACAAGAAGATGTGCAGAATGAGATTGATCACATCCAACAGGCTTTTGCAGGAGTAACCAAGTAAGTGCTCCGTGCCCCTCCTGACTGACCGGGCTGGTCCTGCTGCTATTACAGCGCTGGGCAGCGTGTGGGATGGCTCCCAAATACACACACACAATTTACAGATGATCACTGGGTCTCTTTATGTACAGGAATATTGAATACCCAAAACACAAATGCATATTCATAGCTCTGGTACATCCCATTCCCCGATTCGTATGGTAATTAGCCAAAAGCCATTAAGCATNTGCTCAGGTGTAGCACCCTGTGATAAAACACCAGGGATCCAGCTCTCTACTGCCAGAGAACCAGAGAAAAAGTTACATTTGAAGGTATCTTTGGAGGTCCCAGTTCCAGCCTCCTGCTTGAAGCAGGCAAGGGTTGCAGTGCATCATTCCACACTTTTTGGTTGGTTTTCCCCTGGAGTGCCTGTTTAGTCAGATTTTATCTGACTGCTTGCCTGGCACTGTATTTAGAGTTCTTCACTTGCACAGCTGCAGCCATTGCATTTCTTTCTGGAGTCCTTCTCTGTGTGGGTGTCAGGGCTCATGGGGAGGCTGTAGATAAAGGATTGGCTCTTCCCAGTGCCCCAGCAGCAGGGTCTGTGCAGAGAGGTTCAGGAACACTGCAGCTCTGGGCCTTAAACCTGGACAGGTACACTCTGCAAGGAAGAGTAGATGGAGCTAAAATAATGACCAGAGGTTACTTGAAGGTACATAGGGAAATTGAGATGTAACCTCCCACACCTCTAGGGTGTTCTCAAGGCCTGGATAAAACTGTTCTGTCGCTCAGTGTGTTTGTTTTCATTTTTTTTATTCAGCTTGAAGGTCGACCTGACAAACTTGTGCCAGAGGTGCATTGAATGTGATGTAGACCAGTGGGTGTGGATCCTTCCCCTTCTGCATTCCTTTGCTGCTCCCCTGCAGCAGGAGCACGAGCTGCTGGAGGAGGATGCCTGGGCAGGGCTGGAAGGGCTTCCCTTCACTGAAACCAGGAAGAAGCAAGGAGATGTGTAAGTTTTCCAGAGCTCCCAGTTACACCCAGTGCCCTGGTGCTGTACCTGGGGGTGATCACTTTACTTCATCTCTTTTTTTTTTTTTTTTCCCTCCCTCCTTTTTAAAGAGTATGAAATGTCACATGTTGAGGGAGGATGTTTGGGGTGTTTGGGCACAGCCACACTGGTGGCTCAGAGGTCACTGAGTGTAGCCCAGCTGGGCACTGTGTGACCCCTCAAACACAACCCCCCCAGTTCTGCCTGCCAGGGAGCAGGTGGGAGCTAAAGCTGCTCGTGTTGTGTACAGTCTGAGCAAGACCTGGAGTCTGTTTTCTGTGAGTCCTTCTGCTCAGTGGTTTGGCTCTGCTCTGCCACCCCTGGGGACTCCTCAGCTGCAGTGACAAAAGCACAGGAGTGAGGAGGAGACTCCTCTGTGGGCCTTTTGTTCCTTGGAATCCTGAAGGTTTTGCTTTGTCTCCCCTCCAGAGTGACCCTGCTGGAACGAATGAGAGAAAAGAAGTACTTGATGGAATTTGATGGGACTCTGGTCAAGTCCTGGCTCTGCCTGCTGCCCCTGAGGAGCCTGGCTGAGTTCATAAGAGACTTCTCCAGTGACTTGTTAGTTACCCTTCAAGGTGTTTCCTACAGATTGGAGACTGTTGACGTCTCATGGGGTTGCTCTGAGGTTTGTCTTCTGGCATCTTTACCCAGCTCTGGGATGAAGGCTCAAACTGGGCTCTGGGTGTCTTTTGGCAGGACTGACCATCACTGAGGGGGCTGGGGCTGGCAGCAGGTCACAGCACAAAGAGCTCCAAACCTAGCTAAAAGCAAAAATCCTTGCTTTGAAGTCAGAGGCTCCTCAGGGGGAGTTGGGAATGTATCTGCAGCAAAAAGTGGTGTTGGCATTGATGAGAGGAGGGTGTTCTGAGCTGGATTTGCTTTGGTTAGTGATGGCAAATGTTTGAATCCTCAGATGTGTACCTTAAACTGTTTTCTCTCAGAGGAGGGTTGGGCAAGGGGCTGCTGGTTTGGGAGGTTTTCCTGCTGTTGTGAAAACTCTTGTATTGGTGTGAGGACAGCAGGAGTAGGACCTTGCAACTAATAATAGATTTGAAACCCCCAAACTGTAGGAAGCACAGGTTGTGTTTGTGCATATAAAAGCTGCAGAGATATTGGCTCTGACATCCAGTAAATAAGTTTTGCTATTTTACAGTGTATTTATAAAAATGTTGGAGAAGATGTGAAGGAATAGCGAGTTCCCTTTTCCTCAGCTAATCAGAAATAGGTCTGTAAAATCTCTTCCACAGTTTCCTATTTTTGTCTTTCCATTCTCAGGTGGTAGAGAAGCTTCTGAACACAGTGCTGTGTGCCTTGGATGAGCCCCCAGCCAGGTAAGTGCAGTGCACCTTTGTGAGAACTTCTCAGGGAAAGAAACTTACCTTTCTACCTCATGTCTGCCTGGATTGATGTCTTTTCATTTCTCTGAAGGTTTTAATTCAGTCTTCACATTTCTGAGTGTTTCTGAGCCTGTGTGAACGGGGCCCAGAGGGATTTGCATCCCAACAGGGTTTTCACTTTGTTTGTAGTTTTTTATTTTTCCTTGGAGCAGAAAATTAATTCTCCCTCTGTTGTTGCTGCCCCACAGAGCTCTGGGAGCTCGTTCTTGGCAGTGCTGCTTGTCCTGCTGCCTCAGGGTGCACGAGAGGCTCTGCAAGGCCACCAGGAGAGTGGAATGGTTTCTGATCCCTGCCACTGCTGCCACCCTGATTGCCAAGGTTGCCCAACTGCGGCCCCCAGCAGTGAGTACCAAGGAACTCTTGGCTTGTTACAAGCAAGGTGCCCAGAAATATCACAAGTGTGGGACAACAGACTGGGTTTAGATTACATCCAGTCTCAATTTGAAGAACTCCACACTCTAAGCAAGACTGTGGTACTTTCAGAGAGTTGTGGGACCACCTCACAAGTTTGGTTCTTATTGAAAATAAGGTGCCCAGGTTTGTTGTGACAAGCTTTAAGTCTGGATTTGTTTCCCCTTAAACATTTGCTGTCTTTACTTCCTGGAACAAGCTTAAGCACAACCTGCCTGTAAGCACTGCACTTTTCCAGCCTCTCTCTGCTCTTTCTTCAAGCAGTGCTGGGTCTGTTGCTGGGAATTTGTATGTTCTGGATGTGTTTGGGCCTTCTCTTTAGAAATACTGATTTCAGTCAGTTGTCTGTTGCTGCCCTGCTTGAACTGTGTTTGTTTTTCTGCCTTTCCCTCTGCGTGGGGCAGGTTCCAGGGGATGCTGAGCAGGGAGTTCCAGTGGAGCTGCTCAGTGGAGCTCTGAGGGACACTCGAACCTGGTTCAGAAATGCTTTAAAGCAGAAACTGCTGGAGGAGCGCCTGGAACACGTGATCTTCTCTTCCTACTCTGAGCTTCAGGTTTGTCATCTTCTAATAATGGTAATAAAAAGGGGTTTTACAGGGTCTTGGGTCTGCTGGGCTCTGTAGCTGTGGCTGGGTAGGGAATGGGATGGGGATGGGCAGTGTTTAAAACACTGCTGGGCTGAGGAGCAAAGGGCTGGAATTGGTGCTGCTCAGCTCTCCTCAGTTCTGCTCTTCCTAAAGGCATTGCTGGGGTGAGGACCTGCCCCTTGTTGGTGGTGTCTTACTCCCAGTATGTCCCACTGGTTTGTCCTCAGGCCTTCCAGCAGGCAAAGCTCAGGGCAGCCCCTGCCAGTCTGGGCTCAAAGGTGCCTTTTGCAGCTCTGAGTGTTCCTTTTCCTCAGGATGGAAACATCTGGAAGGACTGCAGACTGGCTGAGGCGTGTGGGGCATCCCTTCTACATTGTTCTTTTAATTTCCTTCTCTAGTAAATCTCAGCACTCAGTGTTTTGGGTTTGTTTGCTTGCAGGCCTGGAATAAGTTTGTGAAAATCAGCTTTCCAGATGAGCAGTTCACCCAGACATGGAGGAGCACTTTGCTTGCAGATCTGAAGAAAAGAATCCAGCAGGTAGGGGAGATGCAGGCAGGCTTGGCTGGTGGTCCAGAGCAGGTGGAGTGACTTGTGCTGTGCTTGGAGCAGGAGCACATGGAAACACGGTGCCTTTGGCCATAACAATTGCCAGTGCTGTTATAAACCAGGTTCTGGAGGCTCAAAATTGGCCATGACAATGTTCCACGCTGTAATCCTGGTGTTAGTGGCATGGCTGCAGGTCCTGGTGCTGCAGAGGAAATCCACATTCTCAGCATTGTCACCTCTGTAGTTTGAAGAACCATTGAGTGCAAAGTAAAGGCCCAAGGGCTCAGAGAAGCCAAACTGGTGCTTCTCTTTTCATTCCTTGTGCACAAATGGTGCTGTTCAGGCCCCCAAATGCACACCCATGTGTGAGTCCCTTCCAAACTGACCCTGTACATCTCCTCATCTCCGTTCTACAGCAGTTACACATTTCTTTAAGCCATTGGTTTTCACAGGGAAATCAGGAAACAAATATTTTCTGCTGTGAGCTTGGCTTGGAGAGGTGGATATTAAGTAATCACACACTTTAGATGGAAATCATTAAAATATTTTCCAAGCATTTATTTGTTTGGTCTCTCTTCCAGGTCCTCAGAAAGGGGCTGATGCTCAGGTTCCTTTTATTGCCTTGATAGCAGCTCTGCTTCCTGCTGTCAGGAGAAACACTTTGGAGACTGAGTTGATGAGAAATCTCCCTTTTTGCCCTTTAGGAGCCTCCAGTGAACCAAATCTTGGTGTACTGTTGTCAGCACCAGCGGATCACACAGATGGACTCCTCCATCAGCTGGTGCTTCCAGAACTGTGCCACAGAGGCTGTAACTGCAGCTTCCCAGGTATTGTGTTTGCCCTGAGGGGGGAAAGAAAAGTGGAATTTCACAGCAATTCTGTTGCACAGAGATGTGCCTTGTGGTGGAAGGGCAGGTGGATGTTGCTGGAGTTGCTGTGGATTGTTTGTTAAACCAACAACAATAAATATCAACAAGAAATCAGGAAATGAGGTCCGTGAGGAATGTTTGTGATGTGTTTCCACCATGAGCTCTGGTGTCAGGTGTGTCACAGGGCTGTTTGGGAATGTGACTCCATGGTGTCAGTGCCAGTTTTGAGACACAGACACAGTGAGGGACCTCAATATCTGACCCAGCCCTGCCCTCTCTGTGTGCCCTGGCAGATGCACAGCAATCTCCTGGAGAAGATTTCTGCCTACAACATGAGCCAGTTCAGCCAGCTCGTGTCTGCTGTCATGGTGAAGTCGTGGCCAGTCAGGGGTGGGCAGT
The DNA here is from genome assembly GCA_013399915.1 of Illadopsis cleaveri. NCBI lineage: Eukaryota > Metazoa > Chordata > Aves > Passeriformes > Timaliidae > Illadopsis > Illadopsis cleaveri. The sequence goes on from VXBB01008377.1 coordinate 20,540, forward strand.
GTGAGGGGGATTTTGATAAGATTCTGCACCATCTGCTCACATGGCCTGATGTCAAACACATCTTCAGCTTTAAAGGTAGGTCTGTGGTTGGGTTTTAGGAGGCCCTGAGAAGCTTTTCCCTGCCTCACTGCTGCCACTGTACAGAGCCGCAGAGAAATTGCCCTGCTCTTGTTTTAGTCCTTATCTCAAAGCTTGAAGTATTCAGCTTGGGTTTGGAGAGGGAAGGCCAGGGAAGAGGGAGCAACTGTTCCTCTTGTGCTAATCCACTGCAGCTCCCTCAGGATTTGTGGACCATAACTTCTTTCTCCGAGAAGTTCTCACAAGTTATTGGCGCACAAAAATGCCAAGGAGTAGGCCAAGTGAACAGACCCAAATGGCTTTTGTTTGCCCCACAGGGTTTGGGTCTGGGCTCTGCATGCAAAGTTTCCAAATTGCTGTCCTGAGATCCTGGTTTTGTTCAGAAAGACACGAGGGCTTGGAGGGTGGTGTGAGTGCACAGGCTCTTGGGCAGGGCTCTGTGCCATGGCATGGAAAGGTTCCTGCTTCTGCCTGTTCTTTGGGAAACGTGACACGCTTTGTTTCTGCAACAGGAGCAAAGGGAAACCTTCTGGACAAACTCACAGATGAAGCAAAGGATGTGATGGCCACAGCAGACTCTGTGCTTACGAGTGTCACTGATGACATCGACACCGGCCGCGTCCTCGTGAAACACCTGGAGGAGGTTTTCCAGCACAAGGAACAGTTCCTCTGCATCTGGGACACAAGTAAGAGATGAGCTCAGAGGAGACATGGTTGGCTTACAGCATCACTGTAGTGATGCTGGCCTGCTCAGGAGGGGCTGCAGGGGTGTTGGGAGTGCTCAGCAGGGGCTGCAGGGGTGTTGGGAGTGCTCAGGAGGGGCTGCAGGGGTTAGGAATGCTCAGGAGGGGCTGCAGCAGTTTGGAGTGCTGTCCCTTGGCCTGGGCAGGGAGCTCCCAGCTCCAGTTTGTGTTGTCACTCTGGGGTTTGTGACTCTGTAATTCCCAGCCTGAGTCAGGGTGCAGGGCGTGGGAAGTGTCTGCTTTGTCACTCCAGGTGAGTTTTCTTTCAGAGCACCAGCAGCAGCCAAGGGAGGACAAGGAACTGCTCCAGAGAAGCCTGGAAAAACTGCTGGAGCTGAGGCACAAAGAAGTCACGCATCTCAGAAGAGAGCAAAAAGCAATAGGAACCTTCCTGAGCATGTGCAAGAAGGTGCAGAAGTCTGTGAGAGGTAAAGTTCTGGGGGAGCAGTCTGAAAGTGGCAACTCCAGAAAACAGCATTTTCCTTGCAAAACTCTTGGCTTTGGGAACAGGTTTGATTCTAAACCCCAAAGTGAGGGTGAGGAGGGGTGGGAGAAGTAAACCCAGAGCACTGGGGGCATCAAGTGAGTCCTTGTGATCAAATGACACTCACAGGGGTCCACCTGCCTGGTAGCATTTTGTGGCTTTGGGTTTGGGATGGAGTGAGCTGGAGGCAGGCTGCACCACCTGATCTCCCTCTGGCCTGTCTCTGGTTTACAGTGAATGTAGGTGAAGTGGAATTTCAACACTCTGAAGATCTTCGCTCAAAGAGACTGAATGAAGTTGTGGTCATGAGAAAGACAACCCTGCAGGCCTTCTACAGCCTGAGCCCAGAGCTGAAAGAATTTGTCCACAAAATGCACTCTTTCAAGGACAGCCTGATCTTCCAGCAGTTCTGGGAGGAAGCAGCACAGAAGGCAGGAGAGGAGTATGAGTGTGACAGTCCAGAGGATGAGGAGGAGGATGAGGAGGAGGACGAGGAGGAGATGGTTCCTGAGTTGGACCTTGATGATGTTTTGGACAGCATGATCGACCCTTGCTTTGAGAACTATGCAATGCTGTATGATGATCTCAGGTCAGGAAGTCTCACACTTTCTGCAGTTGATAGAATTTTCCATGAATTCACAAATCATCCTGAGGATCTCAGAGCAGAGCTGAACATCATCTGTGGGCTCCATCCTGAGCAAGGCGGAGACTGGATTGACCAGCGAGTCCAGCAGATCCAGCAGTACCACGAAATGCATTTAACTTTTGATGCTGCCAAGATTATTGCCCAGGTCAAAGAGAGTTTAGGCCTCTCTGGCGACTTCAGTATCCTGGAAAACTTGTTGCATATAGTGAGTATCCCTGTCTTTGGCTCTCTACTGTCAGGGTGTTGGCTAAATTTGAACCTTCCCACAAGTCTGTCCCAGTCTGTCAAGAGCCATTCCTTGTCCCAAAATGCTTATTTGAGGTAAAAATCAGGTGTTCCAAGTGCTTTTGTGTAGTCATTTCTTAGAGATGATGATACTGCTCTGTTGGCGTGTGGCTTTGCAGAGGGCTTTTCTTTTCCTGCTGCAGAACCAGTGGCGTTTCCCAGTTCCAGACTCAGTGTGTGTTTGCACTACTTGCTTTCCAGACAGAAAAGCTTGAATCCTACAAGACCCAGAAGCTGGATTCCATCAGCCCTGAGCTTGTGCAAGCCAAGAAGCTGCTGCAGGGGATCACTGTGCCCCGCCGTGGCTGCCTGAGGGAGCTGGCCCAGCAGAAGGAGTTTGTCTGCTGGGTCAGAGAAGCACTGACAGGTGTGTGCTGCTCATCCAGGAATTAGACAGAGAGTACTGGAAGGGATGGCAGCTTGTGTGGGGGCAGGAGGAACACTGCATCCCTGACCCATCTGCTTTGTGCCTTCGCAGCTTCTGGTGTTGCTAGTTACATCTCTGCTGGGCTTTGGTGTGGAACGTGCTGTGAGCACCCTCTAAACGTGCCCATGCACTGTGGGCTGCTGCAGCACACTCTGACCACCCTGCTGGCAGCAGGGCTGGGCCTGGAGGGCTTCAGTAGCTGCTGCTGCTCAGTTCACACATGTTGTTTCAGAGGGTGGAGTTGTGTGTCTGCCAGCTGAGCTGTCTGTCCTGCACAGACACCCTCACCTGCACACACCCCCCAGGCACTACTCCCATCCTGGCTGGAGATCCAGGGGCCTGTGGGGGTCTATGGATGGATGGATGGCCTGGGAGAGCTGATGGGGAGAGGGCAGCTGCACAGGAGCTGCTGTTCAAAGCTTTCTTCCTGCGTTTCCTGTAGAAGGTGGTGATGTGGGGTGGTGTCCCAGCTGCCTCATTCCTTGTTCACTCCTGTGTCACCTCCTTTCAGACATAAACGAGCTGAAGGTGTTTGTTGACCTGGCCTCCATCTCTGCTGGGGAGAACGACATGGACGTGGACCGTGTGGCCTGTTTCCATGGCACTGTGCACGGCTACTCCTCCCTGCTCTACGAGCTCCCCCCAGACTCGGGCTTCGAGGACTTCATGCGCTGCCTGCAGAAGCTGTGGAGGGCCCTGGACAGTGATGAGACCCTCCCCCAGAAACTGGTGAGTTCTGCAGGGGCAGGGCCTCTGCATCCTCCTGCATTTCTGCCTTCCAGGAGTGGCTGGAAGTTGGACTGCACTGGGCAAATGGCACTTGTGTGGGGACATCACTGCAGCTCCTGTTATCCAGAAGAGGAAATAGGAGAAAATATATCTGATGTTTCTGCACCACAAAAACTCACTGCAGCAGCTGTGACTGGGGTAGCACAGGTTTCCCCAGGGCACTGCCAGGCTTTCCAGTGTGATGTGGTGTAGGTTTGCAAGTTTGATGGTGTGAAAGAGGGGAGGAGATGCCTGGGAACTCCTGTCCTTCTGCAGCAGGGCCTGCTTGTGTAGCCAGAGGTGTTGGAGCACTGTGGGCTCTGTTCAGCTTCCCGTGGAGTGGGTCAGGAAGAGCTGTGCAGAAGAGCAGGCTGAAGCCAGTACTCATTCCTTTCACCCTTCCCCATCACAAAAGTCTTGTGCCAGCCCAAGCTGTTTGTCCTGGTCGGGTGTAAAAGTCAGAGATCCTGGATTTCAGAGCAGCCAGGGCAGTGCTGTGTCTCCTCTCCCCACAGCGTGCCTCAGCTCAGCAGCTGGAGTGGCTGAAGACAGTGAAGGAGAGCCATGGCTCCGTGGAGCTGTCCTCGCTGTCCCTGGCAGCTGCCATCAACAGCAGAGGGGTCTATGTGCTGAGGGCACCAGCTGATGGCCAGAAGGTGAGCTCACTCAGCTCCTCCTGCTGCCCCTCCTGCCTGGGGCTGCTGCCCCAGCGCTCCCCTGGCCTCAGGCAGAGCCTCAGCCCCAGCCATGCTGACAACCTCTGCTCTGCAGGTCTCCTTGGACAGTGTCCTGCGCTTCACCCTCCCGGGGAGCTCGGGGGACGCCGAGGCCACCTGGAAATACTCGCTGGCAGAGCTCAGTGAGCTGCAGAACAAACTGATGCTCATGTCAGCCAAGGGAGACCAAGGCCTGGAGGTGGAGAGGTTCTCTGAGGTCAGATTCCAAACCCAGGGGGTTACTGCTGTTGGGGCCAGGGCTGGATTTTCCCTTGAGTATAAGCTTTTAATGCTGTGGTTGATAGTGGAGTTGCTGGGGATGGTGGTCACACACAGGCATATGGGTGTTCCTGCCTTTGGTTCCTTGTTAAGGTGGAACTAAGCTGGAGACAGAAGAGTGAACTGGTGGCCTGATCCTCTGGCTGCACTGGGGATTGTCCTGGCTGGCAGCATCACTGTACTTTTGTAGCAAGCTGGGAGTTCCTAACTGGTTTACTGGGAATGCTGCTCTTAAAAAGTCCCAGAGAGTCTGTGGTTGCTGTACAAGGCCTGACACACCTTGGAACCAGAGACTTTTTCTTCATTGAATGTCTTTCCAGTGATTTCATGGCTGAAACTTGTAATTCAGCTTGTTTCTCTCTCCTCTGTCCTCACACAGGTCTTTTCCAATGTCCAGAGACTTGCCCAGGCCTTTATAGACCTTTACTCAGCTGGGAACATGCTCTTCCGCTCCTGGCTTGCCCAGGTGTATTGTTCACCCCACAAAGAATCCTGTGTTTTTATAGACTTCTCCCTGGGCCCCATCCCAGTGCTGGAAGGGCAAGGGGACATGGCAGTTGTGCTCCCAGCCCTCTGCAAGACCATAGAGGGTTTCCTGGAGAGCTGGAAAAGCTTCATGTACACAAAGCGACGGGAGTATTTCTACCTGAACTACTACAGCGCGGAGCAGCTGGTGTACCTGTGCTCAGAGCTGGGCCAGGGCAGCCCCAGCCAGGCTGCCCTCATGATGCTCTCCTTCCTCAACCGCCACTGCACCGAGCAGGACATCCTCGGAGCCCTCGAGAGCCAGCGGCCTCCCAGCCCAGGGGAGGCTGTTCCTGACTTCCAGGTGCTGCTGGATGGGGAGAAGGACCTGAGCACCCGGCTGGAGTGCATCTGGGAGTGCTACATGAGCAACATGGGCTCCTTCCTGCCCAACTGCCTGGACATCGACACGCTGGGCGTGTGGCTGAAGAACCTGGCCAGCAGGGACACAGAATGTGTCACCAGGGACTTCCCTCAGGACCTGCTGTGTGTGGGCCAGCCCAACCTGATCACCTGCCCTCGCTCCGAGGTGCTCAGCTCTGCCCTGGCCATTTACATGAACAGTCCCAAGCAGCCCCTTCCCACCTTTGATGAGGTGCTGCTGTGCACGCCCCAGACCAGTGAGGAGCAGGTGGGGCTGTTCCTGCGCAGGTGCCTCATTCCCTGCCCCGGGGGGGACAAGATTTACACCATGCTCTATGCAGATGAGCTGAGCTACGACGTCAGCTGCAGGGCAGAGGAGCTGTTCCAACGCCTGCAGTGCTACAACAACTCCTACAGGCTCATCATCCTGTGCAACTGCGAGCGGGAGAACAGCTACCTGCCCTCTGCCTTCAGCCACTGCAAGGTGCACATGATTCCCCAGAGGTCACAGGCAGAGATGCAGCAGTACCTGCAGCACCACTTCCGAGTGGCTCAGCCCACCAGCTCGGCTGCGGCCGTGTTCAAGGAGCACATGTGTGTTGGGATTGTGTCCTCCAAAAGAGCTGGCATGGGTAAGATGGCCTGTGCAGAGTGGGCTCTGCTGAGAGTTCAAAACCACAGCGGGGTTCACCTTACCAGGTTTTGTGTCCAAGCTTTGAGTGTCTTGGTGAGAAAGAGCAATTCAGACTGGTCAGTGCAGTGAGGTGAAAGCTGGAAGTCACCTTGTCCCCTGGTGTGACTTTAGAAACAAGCACAAAATAGAACAGATTCAAGTCCTAATAAAGAGTAAAGCTTCTCTCAGGCAGTGGAAGGAAAACAAACCATATGGATAACAAGAGCAGTGTGTTGGATTCCAGGCTCCAGCTGCTCAAACCAGATTTAGACTTTCTTCTGGAATGGCTTTTAGGAAGCTTCAGAGATTTTAGGGCATGGTGTACTTAAACATTTTACTTCCTTCTGTCTATTATGGTCTTAATGTGATATATCTGATATTGATGGCTTTAATTCTTGTGTTTTTTATAACAGGGAAATCTCTGTATGTGAAGAGGCTGCATGAGAGACTGCAAGAAGAGCAGCCTGACTGTACAGAACTTCTGAAAACCATCAGACTAATTGAACCAGAAGTGGATGAAGATAAAGTGCTAAAATCCCTCCTGCCTTTTCTGAAGAGAGAACACCAGACAAAGCCCATGATATTCCATTTTGATATCACCTCCTCAGTGAGTACATCCCTCCCACAGCTGCCTTATCCTACAGGTCCTGTATGGACCTTTGCAGGAGCTTCCTTTAAAGCTCTTGTTTCTCAATTAGCCATTTTCCTAGCACGTGTTTTCTAATTGTGTAACACCAATACCATCAAGGTGATTGAACTCTGGAACCGTTGCCCAGAGAAGCTGTAGAGTCTTCAGCCTTGGAGACCTAGAAAACCTGACTGAATGTGGCCCTGGGCAGCCTGTTCCAGCTGGGCCTGCTTTGAGCAGAGAGCCTTCCCACCCTCAGCTGTTCTGTGATGCTGTGAAGTTGTGATGGGTACATAAAGAATATTCTGGTATCTCTTCTTGTGGTAGGTGCAGCATGGAATTCCAGAGTTTCTCTTCAAGCTGTTGGTTTTGCAGTACCTGACAGACAATAATGGCAATATGTGGCTGCGACAGAAGTGTCATCTGTACGTCATTGAAATCCTGGAGGTGTCCCCAGTGCCAAAGAAAGCAGCCAGACCTGTATGTACCAGCAATGCTCCTTTTCTGGGAATTCCTCTGTCACTTTGCACGTGTTTGTACATAGCTGTGCTGAGTTGTGGAGACTGTAACTGCAGACACAGCACAGGAGTTCCCGGTTTCATTGGGGGTGTGCTGTATCCCATAACAAACTGGTGTCCCTGGTGTTGTACAAAGTGGCATTAACACCAGACAGCAAATTAGGCCTGTCCAGTTTCTTTGGGTTGGTGATTTCTGATTTCTGGAGGCCTGTTAGTCCAAGCCTTACTGCCCCCACCGTAACATTTACAGGAAACATAAAAATGCAATCATGTAATGTTGCATGTTTGAAAGTAGGGGAATATTTATATGCAGCAGTAAGAACAGAATGTTAAAGTGACTGGAATAAATACCAACAGTGTCTTGGGTTTAGTTTCCTTTGAAGTAGCCCTGAGAAGGGGCTGGAGGTGATGCCAGACTCATGTTAGGAGGGAGTAGGATTCATTGGTGCACTGTAAGTGGAAGAAGGGATGCACAGGGGAAAAGGCTGGCTCCTGTTCCTCAGGTCTGTGGTTTTAGGCAAGGAGACTGTTAAGAAGAGATTAGCTAAGATGATGAAGATTGAGGCTACAGCTCTGTGATGACCTTTTCTTTTCTTTTTCTCTTCTCCAGGTGTCAGCCAGCCAGAAGTATCAGTTCTTGGATGTGTTCCCTAAAATAACATGCAAGTCTCCCAAAGAAGTGCTGGAAATGGAGACACTTGGGAATCGTTCTGGGGATGTTTCAGACGTGGGAATGGACAAGGAGGAATTCTGCAGTGAGGCTTTCCAGAGACCCTTCCAGTACCTGAAGAGGTTTAACCAGGGGTGTGACCTGGACTTGTTCTGGTACGAGGCGCTCTCGGTGGAAGGCAGCCCTGCAGAATGTCTGCAGCTCTTCCTCCTGCACTGCGGGGTCATGGATCCCTCCTGGGCAGAGCTCCGCAACTTCACCTGGTTCCTCAACATCCAGCTGAGAGACTGCGAGGCTTCTGTCTTTTGCAACCCTGAGTTTGTCCGGGACACTTTGAATGGTTTCAAGAACTTTGTGGTTGGCTTCATGATTTTAATGGCGCGGGATTTTGCGACGCCTTCCCTGAACATTTCTGACCAGAGTTCAGGAAGGAAGTCCTCCCACCTGGAGAATGTGGCAGAGGAAGATCTGCTTCCCTTCCGCATCAGGAAGAAGTGGGAGTCAGAGCCTCATCCCTACCTGTTTTTCAACGAGGATCGCGTGTCCATGACGTTCCTTGGTTTCCACTTCCAGCAGGTCGGGAATCGCATTGATGCCATCAATCCTCTGAACGGCAATGTCATCAAGCAGGGCATCATGACTGCCCAGCTGTACCAGGGCTTGTTATTGCAGAGGGTTCCCTTCAATGTGCCCTTCGATCAGCTGCCCCGCAACCAGAAGCTCGAGAAGCTCTGCATGGTGCTGGGGCTGTCCTGGGTGTTTGACCCCGACGAGACGTACGAGCTCACCACGGACAACGTGCTGAAAATCTTGGCCATCGAGATGCGCTTCCGCTGCAACATCCCGGTCGTCATCATGGGAGAAACGGGCTGTGGGAAGACCAGGCTGGTGAAGTTCCTGTGCCAGTTACGCAGGGGCTTTGTAGAGGTGGAGAACATGAAGCTCGTCAAGGTTCACGGAGGCACCACTGCAGAGATGATCTATGCCAGGGTCAGAGAAGCAGAAGCCCTGGCTAAATCCAACAAGGAGCAGCACGGGTTGGACACCGTCCTCTTTTTCGACGAGGCCAACACGACAGAGGCCGTGAGCAGCATCAAGGAGGTTCTGTGTGACCGCACGGTGCAGGGGAAGCCTTTGGCCTCTGGCTCTGGCCTGCGGATCATCGCCGCCTGCAATCCCTACCGCAAGCACACGGACAGGATGATTCAGCGCCTGGAGCTGGCTGGGCTGGGCTACCGGGTCAAAGCCGACGACAGCAGGGAGAAGCTGGGCTCCATCCCGCTGAGACAGCTCGTGTACCGGGTGCACGCGCTCCCGCCCAGCATGATCCCGCTGGTGTGGGACTTCGGGCAGCTCAACAACAGCGCCGAGAGGCTCTACATCCAGCAGATCGTGCAGCGCGTGGCGGAGCAGCTGCCCATGAAGGACGACGAGGTGAAGACGGTCACAGAGGTGCTCTTTGCCTCCCAGCAGTACATGAGGCAGAGGGACGACGAGTGCAGCTTCGTCAGCCTGCGGGATGTGGAGCGCTGCATGGAGGTGTTCAAGTGGTTCCATAGGCACAGCCACCTGCTGCTGAGGGAGCTGGAGAAGTACCTGGCTGAGAGGAAAGCTCCCAAGGGCAGTGGTGACAGAAACGGCGTCATCTGGTCCTTGGTGCTGGCGGTCGGGGTCTGCTACCACGCGTCGCTGGAAAGGAAGGAGCCGTACAGGACTGCCATCAGCCAGGTCCTCCCAAAGCCTTACGACACCCAGAAAAAGATTTTGGAAGAAATCTCCCTGATGCAGGACTTATTCCTGAGTGGGGTGCCACTCCGGGATACCATAGCAAGGAACTTGGCCTTGAAGGAAAATGTCTTCATGATGGTCATCTGTATTGAGCTGAAAATCCCTCTTTTTCTTGTTGGGAAGCCTGGGAGCTCCAAATCCTTGGCAAAAACCATCGTGGCCGATGCTATGCAGGGCCAAGCAGCTCATTCTGATCTGTTCAAGGACCTGAAGCAGATCCATCTCGTGTCTTTTCAGTGCAGCCCCCTCTCCACTCCAGAGGGAATCATAGGCACTTTCAAGCACTGTGCTCGATTCCAGGAAGGGAAGAACTTGGAGGAGTATGTATCAGTGGTGGTTTTGGATGAGATTGGGCTGGCAGAAGACTCTCCCAAAATGCCCTTGAAGACTTTGCATCCACTTTTGGAGGATGGCTGCATAGATGATATCCCTCTTCCTCACAAAAAGGTTGGCTTCATCGGGATTTCCAACTGGGCTTTGGACCCTGCCAAGATGAATCGAGGCATCTTTGTGTCTCGTGGGGACCCCAGCAGAGAGGAGCTCATTGAGAGCGCAAAGGGCATTTGCTGCTCGGCACGAGGGGCTTTGCAGAAGGTCGAGCAGTATTTCCATCACTTTGCAGACTCATATGAAAGCATTTGCAAGGCCCAAGACAGGGAGTTCTTTGGCCTGCGTGACTACTACAGCCTCATAAAGATGTTTTTTGCCTTAGCTAAGAGCTCCAAAAGGAACCCCACACCTCAGGACATCGCCGCGGTGGTTCTTCGAAATTTTGGTGGCAAAGATGATGTCAATGCCTTGGAGATATTCACTTCCAAGTTGCTAGAAAAAGGGGAGATAGATGCTCACGATATCAGTAGGATAGAGCTGATCCGACAGAACATTTACAGCAGCGCTGAGGATGGGGACTGCAGGTACCTGCTTGTGTTGACTGAGAACTACGCGGCGCTACAGATCCTCCAGCAGGTTTTTTTCACTGCCCGCCAGCAGCCAGAAATCATCTTTGGCTCCAGTTTTCCTAAGGACCAAGAATACACCCAGATATGCAGGAACATCAACCGGGTGAAGGTCTGCATGGAAACCGGCCAGATGGTTGTGCTGCTCAACCTGCAGAACCTCTATGAGAGCCTCTACGACGCCCTCAACCAGTACTACGTGTACCTGGCCGGGCAGAAGTACGTGGATTTGGGGCTGGGCACCCACCGGGTGAAGTGCCGGGTGCATCCCAAGTTCCGCCTGATCGTCATCGAGGAGAAGGAGGTGGTGTACAAGCACTTCCCCATCCCGCTGATCAACCGCCTGGAGAAGCACTACCTGGACATCAGCACCGTGCTGGACAAGGCCCAGAGGGAGGCCGTGCGGGAGCTGAAGCGCTGGGTGCAGGAGTTCACGGCGGTCAACACGGAGGAGCACTTCATCAGCCAGCAGCAGTACAGCCCCGCCGACGTGTTCGTGGGCTACCACGGCAACGCCTGCGCCTCGCTGGTGCTGCAGGCCACGCAGCGCCTGAGCCCGGCCTGCACGGCCCCCGAGCTGCTGCTGCCCCGCGTCACCGAGCAGGCGCGCCTGGCCCTGCTCAACTGTGCCACCCCCGACGCCGTCATCCGCCACTGCAGCTCCGTGGGGGTGTTCATGGCACACTCCCTGGCACACACCTACTTCAGGGAGCAGCAGCACACGTCCTTCGCCGACTTCCTGGGCGCCCACGTGTGTGCGGGGGCCGGGCCGCAGACGGCCTTCACTGAGGTGAGCCTAGGGTGTTCCCAAACCCCCTGAGCCGTGCTCAGCTCAGTCTGGGGTGCTCCCAAACTCCCTGGGCCGTGCTAAGCTCAGTCTGGGGTGCTCCCCAACCCCCTGAGCCGTGCTCCGCTCACTTTGGGGTGCTCCCAAACTCCCTGGGCTGTGCTCAGCTTGGTTTAGGGTGCTCCCAAACCCCCTGAGCCATGCTCAGCTTTCTGCACTCCAGGGCTGCAGTGTGGCAATGCCTGCATGCACATCAGTGCCTGGCTGCACAGAGGTGGTGGCCAAAGAATGTTGATTTTGGGGTGCACCCCTGCCCTGGCAGCACAGGTGAGTCTGAGCTGCATTGCTGCCCCTTTGTGCCCAGGTCACCACCTTCTCACGGCTGCTCACCAGTGCTGACACTGCCTGCCTGGAGAGGGAGGTGCAGGGCAAGGCCCAGAGGCCCCAGATCCTGTTCCTGCAGCAGTTTGACACGGAGTACTCCTTCCTGAAGGGCATCCGGTGAGTCTGGGCCAGTGTTTTCCTGCTTGGAATTGGCTTTCAGCTGTGTGGAGGGTGCGTGGGCAGAGCATTTGGAGTGGCACATATGGAAAAGGGAGGCTGTGCTGGCAGTGGGCTGGCTCAGGACAAACCTTGTCAGCTCCATCACATGAGATGGGGTTTGGTGTTTTTCTCTCTCCTCCTGCAGCAGCCCAAGCTAATGTGGAGTGGCTGGTTCTGTGGTCTTTAATGTTTGATCTTTACACTTAGTGACTTCTGTTTTCACTCTTCAGGGACTTCCTGGATGCTACTTCAGGAAATAAAGTCCTCATTATTCAGACAGACTTTGAGGATGGCTCTCAGGATGCCCAGCTTGTCGCCTCAGCGAAGTGAGTCGGGTGTGGAGTGGTTCAGTTCTGCCTGGCCACATCTCACTGTGTTTGGTTATTGGTGCTGTTCAGGGATCTCACACTCAGGAATGTGCAATCATTTATTCTGTAGCAGAATGAATCTCAATGCACTGATTGTATTTTAGATAACCCATAACCCAAGTCAAAATAAGCTAAACTGGGTCAAATCAGCAGATAATCCCCTCTGAAGTGTGAATTCTGGCCACTGGCTGCAGAAGTCCTGAAGGTCTGAGGGTCAATGGATAATTCAGGGCACAGCTGGAGGTGGCAGCTCAGCACCACAGCTGGGAGGAAGGAGTGGGAGTCACCTGTGTCTGTTCTGGGAGAGGAAATGTGTCCTCTCTGAGGAAAGACCTGTGGCCATGACCCTCTGTCTGCCTTTGCTCTTTGCTGCAGGTACACTGTTGTTAATGAGATCAACAAGGTGGACCTGGGGGAAGTCTCTGTCTTTGTTTATTTCATCATGAAGCTTTCCAGGCTGGAAGGAGGAACCTCCTACGTGGGATTCCAGGGAGGTGGGTGTGCCCCTCTGTCCCTCCTCACTCTTCAGCTGCCTTCAGGCAATTCTTACGCCTGCTCACTGTTCCTTTAAATGCTCAGAGCCTGGGCTCAGTGTGTCCTGTGGGTTCAGAGCTGCTTCCCTGTCCCACAGGACTGCCCAGGGGATCAGTATCTGGCAGTTCTGGGTGGGAGCACCTTGTCTCACCTGCTGACAGACAGGTCCCCTTTCCAGTCAGCAGCACACAGCCACAGGGGTAACTCTGGGTGTGTTGTCCTCCAGAGGCTCTCTGGAGCAGGTGCTGTGTTCAGCCAGGTTCCTCTGGGTCTGGGGGCTTCTGGGGCCCTCAGAACCTTGGAGCTGTCAGGAAAAGCAGCAGCAGGTTCTGAGGGCACTGTGCTTTCCCTTCCTACCGTGAGAGTCAGTGAACTCTGAACATAACCCCAGGTGCTGGCAGGTAATTCAGGGGGAGCTCTGTGAAGAACAAGCTGCAGGCTGGGGATGATTCCTTGCTGCTCTCTGCCTGTAGGGCTGTGGCAGTCGGTGCACATAGACGACCTCCGCAGGTCCAAGGACATGATCTCTGACCTGACAGCCCTGCAGAACCTCACCATCAGCCAGGTGTTCTCTGAGGATGCAGGTGAAGGCACAGGTGAGCTGTGTGCTGGGGAAAGGGGGAGCTGTGATCCCACACTTGGTACTGCAGGAACTGATGTCTGGCACAATGGATCTGATGACTTTCCCTGCTCAGCACCTGGTTTTGTGGGGGGTCATCACATGGCTCCCAACTTGTATTTCATTCATTACTACAACTTCAGGTGATCAAACAAGTCAATTTGGTATTTTTCCCTTTTCTTTTTGACAGAAATGTGGCATTTGCACTGCTCAGAGCCTGAGTGCTCTGTCCCAGCACAGGAGGCAGCAGGTGCTGTGTGGCAAAGACCACTGACAAGGATCTTTCTTTCCCCTCAGCTTTCCTGTGCTCTCTTTACTTTCACCACACTGCCTGACAGGAGTCAGGGAGAGCTTAAGGCATTAGCTCAGTGTCACATTTCTTCCAGCTCTTGCTGCATGAAGCCTGACAGCTCGAGCAGCTGTGGCTGTGTTTGAGAGGTGAATCTCAGCTACTTGTGCAGGTGCTAATGGATCTCTGACAGATGTTCTGCTGCTCTGGGATGCAGTTGCTAAAATAAACTCTCATCTGACTGATGCAGGAGTGCACTGCTGCTTTCTAATAAAAATTCTACACCTTAGCTGAAGCTCTGCCTGCCAATGGAGAAGCACAGGAGGAAGAGATGGAGGTTGAAACAGCAGTGCCAGGAGCAGAGCACCATGAGGTCAGTTCAGAATATATTTGGTTCCCACAGCTGTCACTGTGACTCTCTGCTCTTCCATGGGTGCAGTCCACCTTTTGTGTCCCCCTTCACCTGAAACTTATCAGCAATATTTGCATTGTGAATGTTACTGATCAGACACAAGTTCCTCCTCCCCACTGCCCAGTCAAAATCAACACCACTACAGAAATAAACCATTCTAAGGACTCTATAATTCCTTATAATTTCATTCTTCTTATTTTTGAAAATCAGCTTTAAGAGTTTCTGTTGCCTTTCTCAGCCTGGAGGTGGGAGTGTGGTCCTGAGCCTCACTCCAGCTGTGTGCTCTGAGGTGGAGCTGGAGCTGGCTGAGGCCTTGGCTGTGCTGCAGCCACATTCACACTGCCTTGTGTGCCCTGGCAGCCCCAGCTGGACGTGCCCAGCACCAGGGACAGGTGGCATTTCCCAGGAAGGGTGGATTCTCCCTGGGCACATTGATTATTTCCACTTCTTTCCTCAAACTGCTGAATCCTGCCCCTCCAGGAATCTTAACTCAGCACAAATCCTGTGTCATGGGCCAGTTTGAAAGGGCCACAGAAGCAGCATCATGTTCTTGACAGCAAAAGAAGTGAGAATTGCAGCCTGAGGGAAGCTGGGAACAGGGATGCCAGGCAACAGTTCCCTTTGAGGGAGCACTGTAAACGTCCTAAGGGAGTGTGCTGGGGACAGGAGGGTCACTCCAGGGGAATGACCTTGTTTTCCTGGGCAGGGTGAGATCCTGGACACCACTGTGCTGCTGAGGACCTGTGTGCAGAGTGCTGTGGGGATGCTGCGGGACCAGAACGAAGACCTGAGTCGAAGCAGGAGGAGAATTCAGATTCTGCTTGGCCTTTTCTCCAGAGAGGATGAGCTGAAAGGTGTGTGCTGCAGGGAGTGTCCTGGACATCTGGGGACCACCAAAACATGGCAGTCAGGGCACTGGGGATCCAAAGCTTCTTGCTGTGGTGCATTCCCAAGAATGTGTGTCCATGCTCCAGTGTGCTGGTGGATATAGGGCTTTTCTGCTGTTCAGGTGGTGGCTTTTTCTCTGGCTGTGCTGGCTGGTTTTTGCCCAGTTGGCCAATTATTGAAACAACTGTCAAATGCTGTGCTTGGTGGGATATTCATGTCCAAGCTAATAGAAGAGAAAACACAAGTTCCCTGTTGTTTTGTAGCCTCTTTCCTGAAGACAACCAAGGCTCGTCTCTCCAGCCTGTTGAAGAAGCAAGAAGAAAATTCTCTTTGCCCGAAAAACTGGGTGCTTCGGGAAGCTTCCAACCTCAATGCTCTGCAGGAGGCAGGTACCTTCAGGTGAGGACAGCAGCACTGCCTGGTCACCTGCAGCCTTCCAGGAGGAGTGTGCCAGTGGCACCTGTGCAGCAGAGACAGCAGCTTTGTGTAATCTGAACATTGGCAGTGTCAGTCTCCAGTCTGTGCTGGAAACTCTCTGCAGGCAATTTTGGCCTGTCCTGGGGAAGAGTGAATTAGAGCTGAAGGGGCTGTACTGGGGCAGGAATGCACAAGTGCTGGAGTGGAACAGTGGGATTACAGGTGAGCCAGGAGTGAGAGAAGTGCAAGGTTTTTTTGTTGGTGGTATTTTTTCCCATAAAGGCAGCATTAGGATTCTGTCACATGCAAATGTCAGCAGTTATTCAGGACAGGCACCTCCTGTTGTGCTGATGTCATTGCTCACATTCCCTCTGGGTCTCTCCATCTCTCTCTCCCCAAGGCACACCCTGTGGAAGCGAGTCCAGAAGGTGGTCACTCCCTTCCTGGCTCTCCTGATCTCTGTCATGGACAGGAATGGCAACCTGGAGCTGCTGGCCAGGCCAAGGGCAAAGTGGGTGACAAACCTGTGGATGTTCATCTTCAGTGATGCCAAATTCCTGAGTGTCCCTCCTGGTGTGGGGAAGAACAGGTGAGCCTGGGGGAGCAGCAGGGACTGGGCTGGGCTGGCAGCACTGGGAGCAGCCCAGCACTGCCTCTAACCCCCCCATGCAGAGGGATGGTGTGTGTTGGCTGCTCCTCGAGGGCAGCAGGACACTGCTCACAGTTCAGTCTGTTCTTGCTGCCTGGCCCCGGGTGCTCCTGGGCTTTGCTCCCTGGCCCTTGGCATGTTCCCCCTCCTTCCCCAGCCCCTGCAGCCGTGTGCTGCCAGCACAGCCTGCCCAGGGAATGCTGGCTGAGGAAGGGCCAGTGCTCCACAGCTGCCAGGGTGAGCCATGGCAGAGGCCTGCAGTTCCCTCCCCTCCTCTCTGCCCTCCCAGGGCTCAGTTGCTTTCTGCAGCCTCTCACCTCTCCTGTCTGCACTGTGCTTTCCAGACAAAAGCCTGGTGCATTAATGATCTTTTAACCCCCCAGCTCTCAGCCAGAGATAATCCTGGTGCAGAACAACATGATGGTATCTGCTGATGCTGGGAATGAGATGCCTTTCAGCTGGAGGATAAAGGAGTACCTGGAGGAGATGTGGCTGGAGGCTCAGTACATCCGAAACACTGAAGGTGAGAGCCTGGCTTCAGCATCTCCATCCACTGCCCTGTGAGCTGTGGTTTGTCACTGCTGTGCTCCTCCTGTCACTGGAGTCACCTTCAGTCCCTCTGTGCTCCTGTGAGCCAGCAGAGTTCTGTGCAGGCAGCTTTTCTTTGTTCTTCTCACCATTCATCTTTCTTACCTATTCTGTGCCCTTGCATTCAAAATGCTGTGGAGCAGCCAAGAGTTAATGACAAGGTGAGATTCCAGAAATAAGACACCGATGCTGGGCTGACAAGGCCTGGCCTGAGTCCCTCCTCAGTGCCCTGGATGAGGGGAGTGCTGGATGCATCAGTGATTAATGAGGTGTCAGTGTCTCTAGGATAGATGCTGTGTCAAAGCCAGCTTCCTCCCAATATCCAGCTTTTCTCTGCATCCTCATTTTCCAGGCCACGCTGAGAAGTTTGTGGAATACTTCCAGAAAACTGCCCTGGGCAAATTCATCTCTGCTCTGACTGAGGAAGAAAGGCAGATGCTCTTCCAGTGCTACATCACAGACTTCATTGTCTTGACCATTGGTGTGTCCTCCCAGGAGGAGCTGCAGGTCAGTGCCTGGAGCAGGGGCTGGGAACCTTTGGATGGGGAGAAGAGTGTGATGCCTGTGAGTGTGTCCTTCTGAATCAGTCCTGCCTTGGGGAAAATGCCCCTCTGGGACAGCCCAACAGCAGGGGCACCCCAGTACAGATCACTGGACACTGAGTGGCTGCTGGGGTCACTCAGAAAGGCAGCACCTGTATAAATTGACATATTTAAGCCTGTCTTTGTAGGGAAGTGATTCTCATCTTCCAGAAAATTTTGCCAGGATTTCCAGTGCAAAATGAATTATAAAAGTACTTTCTCACCTTTGGTTTTGTCTGTTTGCCCCCCTGCAGTGTCTGCGTGTGGCGTTCGTGTCCTGCATTGCGGAGTGGGTGGCAGAGTCGCCCTGGAGAGAGGAGCAGGTGCCCTCCCTGCCCTGGGCCCACCTGGCACACAACCAGTTCAAGAGCCGCCTGCAGAACTTCTCCAGGATCCTGGCTGTGCACCCCCGGGTCACTGCCTTCCTCCTGACACAGCAAGGGCACAGAGCTCCACCCTCAGAGATGGTAGAGTCACTCCCTGGCATTTTGTGCCCCTCAGCCCTGGCAGGGAGCTCTGTCTGCACTCAATCAGCTGCTGTTGTCTCCTTTGGATTTCAGCAACAGCAGAGGGGGAAGAACAGGCTCAGGTTCCTCAAAATTGGGAATGATCTGCTCTGTTATTGCTACAAGCAGGTTTTAAAATAGTTTGCCCTGCTTTTGCATTAGTTAATAGGACATGCTAACGAGCCAAGCCACAAACATGAGAACTGCAGAACTTAAGATAACCAAGTAGGACGTTATTCAGTAGCACATGTGCTGTAGCAAACCAGACTGAGAGCCCGAGGCCCATAAATAATTCTGAAATGCAATGTTGTGCTAGCCTTGGCCCTGTGTGTGTGCAGGTTCTGGACGTGCTGGCTGCCATGGTGTGTGCTGAGGAGCTGGAGAGCCAGGTGCAGACAGCCCGCCCTGAGCTCTGGCTGCAGAGGGTGAAGAACCTCCACATGCCCATTGAATTCCTGTGCAAAGAGAAGAGTGCCCAGCGCAGGGGGAGCCACTGCCATCAGCTGCTGAGGGAGCTCAGGTAGGTACCAAGGGCTGCTCACAGCCCTGCTCTTTGCACAGGTTCACGGGGGCATTGGAGCAGCCTGAAGCTGTTCTGGTGCTGCTTTTCTCGGGCTTTGCAAACCTTTCCAGGTTCCTGCTGGGCTCAATTATACACCAAGCAGCAAGAACCACATTTTTTTCCCCTCATCTCCTGTGGATTCTCTCTCTAAATCTGGCAGTATCATCTGGTGCATTCCATCTGGGTTCAGGGGTTATTTAAAACTCTCCTCAGATTCCTGTTACACAGCAGTGTCTCCTCACTTCATCCTCTGTGCATAAGGACTCAAGAGATGGGGAATTTCACTGCATCTTGTGTTTTGGAAGAAAGCCCAGAGCACTTCCCCAGTTTCTCACAGACCTTGTTTAGTTTATTTGAAGTGAAGAAATTGTAGCTAATTGTGATTGGTATTGTAAAAATCTTTTGACACAGCAGTTAGAGGTGTGGGAAGGTGTGTGCAGTGGTGCTGCTCCTGCTGCAGTGCTGCCTCCAGGCCAGGCCCCTGGGTTAAGTGCTGGAACATGTTCTGTCCTTGATGAAAACCCCTCTGGAAAGCCAAAGGGCAAAGCAAGTGGGGAGTGCAGGAATGCTGTGGAGGGGAGCAGTGAGATCCTGGTTGCTGCTCTCAGCTGCCCTGCTGGTTTGGGTTGGAAGAGTCCTCCCCCAGGGCCTGCTGGAGCCGTGTCTTTGCCATGGCACTCTTCATGGAACACATCCTGCTCGGCATCCACGCCGTGATGCCAGAGTTTGAGCCTCTAGTGAGAAAATACACTTTGCTTCTTGCCAAGGTGAGCAAAGCTGTGATTTCACCTCTTCCCTCTTCTGCTGATCATTGGAATGCTGATCTCAGGTGTTGTAGCTGAGTCACTGGGCTTTGTCCTTTCCCTCTGCAGTGTTTCCAGAACAATTCAGACATGAAGTCTCATCCAACCTTTGCTGCAGTGATGACAGTGCTGTGTGAGTGCAAGAACGAGGTCAGCAGAAGGCTCTACAGGTACTGACATTGGGACAGGCTGCAGGGGCCAGCAGGGGCATTGCCTGTGTTGCCAGCACACTTCTGGCCGTGCTGCATGGGGTGTAGTGAAAGCCAGAGGAAGAGCAATGACCCTATGTGGTTCTGCACCCTGAGCTGAACAGTGAACCAGCCTGTCTTGCATTGTCTGCTCTTGGCCTAGCTGCAGCTGAACATCTTGGTCAAGGCTTTTGGGGAGGCAGCATGGAAGCAGCTGTGCTCACTGCTGTTTCTGCATTCCAGGCATGGTCTGGAGCCGTGTCCCATCTGCCTGGGAGAGCCAAAGGACCCCGTCTGCCTGCCCTGCAACCACATGTTCTGCCACAAGTGCATCAGCCTGTGGCTGGTGCCAGCACAGATGCACTGTCCCTGCTGCAGGGTTGCCGTGGAGGATGTGGAGTTAACTGTCTCTGAGGAGCTCAGGTACTCCAGCCACCCTCTCCAAGGTGGGAGCCTTGGCTGGGGAGGCTTTGTGAGGAAATTCTCAACTCTGAGGTGGTCAACACGAGCAGAGTGGGGGGTGAGCTCTGCTTCATCCCTCTGGAACAGAACAGGTCCTGTCTGTTCTGTTGTTTCAAAAAAAGGGGAAATCTGCCTTGGCCTCTGTAAAAACATGCAAATCATAAACTGGTTTGGGTTGGAAGAGGCCTCAAGGATCATCTTGTTGGGAAGGTGGAAAAGTATCTCCCTTTGGTGACTTTGGCCTGTGTGTGCTTGATTCCTCCCTGGCTGAAGGGGTTCTGTGTTTGCTTTTGCCCTTCCCAGAGCTGCCATAGCCAAGAACGCCCTGTTCCGGCAGAGGTGCAATAACTTCTTCATCGACGTGGTCACCACCATGTGCTTCAAGGACAACGAGCCCCCCGACCCAGAGGTGACCCAGGGGCTCCTGGATCTGCTCTTTGTTCACAGAAGCCTCGTGAAAGACTCAGGTGGGCTCCCTTCACCCTGACACTCAGTCTTACACAGCTGTCACCACCTTCTCTCCCCTGCCACACCTGTCCTTCCCTCGTCCCCACAGATCACCCTGCTGTCTACACAAAGCTCCTGTCCCCGTTTAATGATGAGGTGGACGAAACTCCCATCATCCGCTCCGTGATGCTGAAGCTGCTCCTCAAGTACAGGTGGGCACATTCTGCTGAGGGAGGTGAGGCCAGGGCCAGGTTCAGCTCTGTTCCTCATCAAACTGATCCCATTGTTCTCCTCACCTCCACGAGTTTCATTGAATTTGAAGCCCTTTGCATTAGTCATGCCACTTGGCTGGCTTGCATGGAGCTTGTGGTGCAGTGTGAGCAGCCTGTGCAAGGTTTACCTGGCTGTTCCTCACTAACCCTGTGCTGAGGGTGGGTGCCTGGGTGCTGCAAGGTGCCTGAGCAGTTGCTCTGATCTGGGTCAGCAAAGCAAAACTCCTCATTCATGGAGATTTAATCAGGACTGATCTTGTGTCTGCTCCATAGCCCTCCCAGCCTCCCTTTGCAGGCAGGGCACAAAAGGCCCTTCCCAGGTGTCACCACCTCCTAAATCAGATGCTTTTTGCCCTGGGAGTGCTCACTGAGCCCTGCTGATGAGCAAAGCCCAGCTCAGGGGGTGAAGCCAAAGGTCACCTGCAAAAAATGGCACAACAGCTTTTCCATCTTGCAGCTGGACCCAGAGTGACCCCATCTGTCCCAGGCCATCTCTGGGGGCTCTGCTGTGATTTAGGGCAGGGGCAGCCCTGTCAGCATGGCAGCTGTGTGAGGGGGTGTCTCTCTCTCCTGTAGCTTCAATGAAGTGAAAGATGACGTGCAGCGTTACCTGTCCCAGGTGGAGCACAACAAGCTCCTAGAGAAAAAGGACAAAAAAGAGCTCTACTTGCTTTTTGTCAACTGCTTGGAGGTAAGAGCTGGGCCATGAAAGTGGTGCAGTTTCATGAGTAAAAAAAGTCCGGAACAGAAATTCTTCTGCAATTCTGAGCGTGTTTCTTGTGTATATAACTATTTTTCCAACTAGAAAGCCCAAAAGGAGTTGATACCAAATCACCTGGTCAGGAATGAGCCTTGCTTTTCAAGGAAAGGCTTGTGTGTCTTTGCAGTGTTACATAAATTCTTTCCCTTGGACAAGTGTCTGAGTGTTAAAACTCAAACTCCAGCACAGGAATGCAGCAAGCAGGGCCTTTCTCATGGCATAGCCCACTGCTGAACTGCCTTCTTGTCTCCACAGAAACTTAAATTATTGTGCAGAGCCTAAATCATTATGCCTTTTGGATTGTTCCCTTTCCTCCTCTTGCATAACTTTCAGGACTTTGGACCATTTGAAACAAATGTGACAGCAGGGGAGAAGTTTCATTACTTATAGTTATTTCTAAAGTGACTTTTAGTTAAAATCACCATTTGTGTTCTTGCTAAGGGACAGACAGAGCTTGGCATCTTGGAACATGGAATGTGTGTTGTTATTCACAGCCTGCTCATGACTCTTGCTCAGCTCCAAGCTTGGGGAGTGTGGGGCAGCTGGGGCACATCCTAAAAATGGTGTTGGGTGACATGGCAGAGGTTTAGGATGAAGGGACAGTGGCAGTGGGGTGGAGGGTGCAGGGATGGTTTGGAGTATCAGGGATGGTTTGCTGTGTTTGTGGCAGCCCTGGAGACACAGGGGTGGTTGGGTGAGGTGGCTCTGCCTCTCACCAGTGTTCCGGCTTCTCTCTAGGATTCCATGTGTGAAAAGTCAGAGGACAGCCTGGGATATGGGCATGGAAAGAGTGAGCCTGAGGACAGAGCCTTTCCAGAGAACTACCTCCCAGGCAGCAGCAGAGAGGCTCCTCAGGAAGCCTCTGTGGAATACCTGCAGGCCGTGGCCAAGGTGCGCCTGTGCCTGGGCAGGGCTGCAGAGCTGATCTTCGACTTGCAGCAGCACACCAGTGAGTCTGATTGTCCTGCTCTCAGGTGGAAATGCTGGGTGCAGGGCAAAGCCAGCAGGGCAGGTGGGCTGGACACAGGCAGTGCCTTGTGCTCTGCCAGGACCTGTCTTGGTGCATGGCAAAGAACAAGAGCAGCAACTCCCTTTTTCCTTGGGGGTGTCAGTCAGTGTCTGGCCCCTGTACCAGGTGGCACAAGTGCTCTGTAACAGGGAGGAAGGCTGTGCTGGTGACCCCAGTTTGGTTACATGGCAGTTACACCCGTGCAAGGAGATTTCTTTTATCCTCCCGATGCTAACAATGAGATTTATTTAGAGCCCACTAAATTGAACTTTAAAGCATAAATGCTGCTTCAGACCCAGGACTGCTGTAAGGGTTATTGTTTTATATGAATGAGAGCTCTGCACAGCTAGAAGGGATTAAGAGTTTATATTGATGAGTTTATATCTTCCCTGTCAAAGAAATGAATCATTGTCTGAAATCTGGCTGAGGAAATGCTCCAGACAACACCCGAGGAAGGGAGGGCTCTGAAGTTCTTCTCTGTAATTACACAGTGCTAATAAAGGGACTTAGTGCTACAGCTGGGGCAGACAGAGAAGCTTTACCAGGTGAAATGTACTTTTTTGCCTCTTTGTTTTAACCTCTTTTTTCCCCTCCAGAGCCAGAGCAGATGAGGGAGAAGCAGCGTTACCTGAGGAATGTGCAGGAGTTCTGCAGCCTCACCAGGAACAACTGGCACCGTGTGTACCTGGTCAGGAGGATTGCCAGCCAGCACGGGCTGGAATTTGCTCAGAAGCTGGTCACAGAGCCACAGTTCAGATGGGTGTTCCCAGCAGAAATTCTGCAACAGGTACAGAAGAAGAATCTCCTGGTGGTGGTTCTGGTCTCCTCTTTTCTCCACTTTGTGCTGCTTTGGGGAGTTCCTACTGTTGTGTGGCTCTTGGGGGGTGGGCCAGAGTGGCAGTGGCTGTCCTGGCTCTCCTGGCAGCACCTGTGGGTGGCCACGGCTGCTGCTGCTGCTCTGGGGAGGCTGAAATGCCCTGGTTCTTGGGAGGAAGAGGAGCTCCTGCCTGCTCCAGCTGGGATATTGTCCCCAGTGCTGTGCATGGCTGTTCCCTGGCAGGTGCAGCACAACCAGGCCAAGCCCATGGACCGGTTCCTGGTGTGCGGGGAGCGGTACCGGGCCCTGCGCGACGCCGTGGGACGAGCCATGATGGAGGGCACGGCCCAGGGGCTGCTCCAGGCCCAGGTACAGCCCAGTCCTCCCTCCACACACCCCTGCTGGGCTTTGGATGGCTCCAGCTCTGTTGTGTCCCTGCAGGCAGTGTCTGCTGCCATGAAGGCACCTGGCGGCCTTTGCTGGGAGGTCACTTGGGCTTATGCTCAAGTTTCTTCACTTTCCCACTTGCACATCCCATCACTGTAGCTGGGGCAGCTCTGGACTGTTCCCTGCCACATCCTTGGTTCTTCCCCAGGCCTCCAGCAGCCCCCCAGCTCTGGAATCTGCCCACCTGCTCCTGGCCATCTTCCGAGAGGTCACTGCCCTGTACGGTGCCAGGGATCCAAGCCTTCATCCCAAGCAGCAGGTAGGACACTCCCCTCTGGCAGCTTGTGACAAATCTGCCTCCTGGGTAAGGATGAAGGGGATCCGAGTCAGTGGTGGAGGTGCTTTTGCTCCTGTGCCCCAGCCAGGGGAATGGCCCGAGCTGAGCAGGCTGGGGGGGTTTTTGGAGCAGGGTAACCCAGTGTGGGAAGCAGCTGCCAGTGCTCTTCCCTTAGGTAGGCAGTATCCTGATGGCTTTAGCTCTTTCACATTTGTGCTTTCAGCAAACAGAGGTGATAACTGAGTTCATCCAGAGTTCCCAAGTGCTGAATTCCCCTGAGCTGAAGCAGTTTGCAGTTGCCCTGGTGAGGAACACCCTGTCCAGCCTGGCCATGCAGCCCCGGAGCCAGCACGGAGCCCTGGTGGAGATGGCCGTGCACATGGCTGCTGTGCTGCTCTGTGGGCACAGTCCTGTCCTGCAGCCCCTCAGGAACCTGGCCTTCCAGCCACACTGCATGCAGGTGAGCTCACATGCACTTAGCACATCCCTGCACACTGCCTGTGCCTGCTGGATCCTCTGCTGGACCTTTCTGAACAGCAATGCTCCACCTCGCTGTGTGAAACACTGGGGGGTGATTATTTCAGTGCTGTTTGGGTTAATTAGCACAACACCAAGCTCTGGCCTGGTATCTTTTCAAGTCAGCTCTCCATCCTGAGCAGTATGAATGTACTGAATATATATATTGCTGATATTTGGGTGAGCAAGGCTGAGAGCAGCTGGCAGCTCACACCGTGCTGACCTCCCTGCTCAGAGAGCACTGGCTCCTCAGTCAGGGGGAGGGAGCTGCTGCTCCTGGCTACCCAAGGTGCAAGGGAACGTGCTGGTAATGCACCAGGGTGCATCAGCAGTGTAGTGCAGGATGTCTGGAGAGTGCACATGCAAGCCTTAACAATACTGACAGCTCCAAGAGTGGATTTTCAAAGGTAAATTTGAAAATCTGCATCTGTGTCACCTGCCTGACCTCTGCTGTCAAATGTCTCTTGTTCCCCAGTGTGAACAGAGAACCAGGGGGTGACTGCCACAGTCAGAGCTGATTCACACATCCATTTGTGACTCTTTGTTCCCTTTCCTTCCTCAGCACTCGTTTCTGCCCACAATGCCCCAGGACATCTCGGCTCAGGCCAAGACCTGGGAGGGGATGCGTCGTCTGCACTGGTATGGTGAGTGCTGCTGCCTGCCTGGGGAAGGAATTCCTTGGGTTTGGAGAATGAAACTGTTCCAAATGTGAGGCCAAACACACTCCTCAGCACAAGTTATCCCTGGTAAATCTGGATTTGCAGTGACAGTTTGTGTGGGTGATGCACCAAAGGACACCCAGTGCTGTTCACAGAGCTTGAGGGGGCGCAAAGGCAACACGAACAGGGTGTGAGAGGAGAACTCTGCAACCTTCCTGGCCAGCTTTGTCTCTGCTTCCCACAGCTGGACCTTCCTGCAGCTGGGAATGGGGGATGGGAGCACTCCTGCCCTCAGCAGTAGAATCTGTCAGGCTTTGATTCCTTGTTTCACAAGGAGGAGCAGCACTGAAAAGTCCCTTGGCTTCCTGTGTGGGCCTGTCAGGGCTTTGGGCTAGTCAGGGCTTTTGATTAGATCTTGAAGCATATTTCTTACTCTAGGATGATGGTCCCAAGGAAAGGGAATAACAGGGGCTTTATAAATCTGTCTTAGAACACTGTCCTGTTTGTTTCTCTCTTCACAGAATGTCCCAATGGCCACCTCTGCACTGTGGGAGAGGTAAGAATTTGAGACTGCTGGGTATTTAAGCAGACAAAGCTTTCAACAATAAACTGTTTTATTTTGTTTACTGGTTTTAATGTTCTAATGCACAGAGTTCCACTTCTAAACTCGATATCATTGATCATTTTGTCATTGCAATGTAAAATTTAGAATACCCCTAGCATTTATCCCACAGATTGGCAAACATCAGGCAGAGGCCTGGTTTGTAGCAGGGTTTGAATTAACCCCTTACAGCTTGGATTTTTGTTTCTCTGCTGGAGAAGCTCTGGAATTCAGTGTTGTCCCGTTGCTTTTCCCAGTGTGGGCGCCCCATGGAAACGAGCCGCTGTCTCGACTGCCACGCCCCTGTTGGAGGCCAGAACCACAAACCCGTGCAGGGCTTCCAGTATGCCAGGTGTGCTTTCCTTCAGTGCCTTGCAGTGCTAAATGATGTAGGACTTGCTGTGAGGCCTTCAAAGGCCAGAGGTACCAACCACTTCATGCTGCTCTCTGGAAGGTGTAAGGAAGGGATGCCCAATAAAGAGTAATCAGGCAGCAAAACCAGAGAAATTTTGCTTTTTTTGTGCACAAAACTGATTGGAAGCCTTCACTCCCCTGTGGCACTTTGAATTGGCAGCTTTTATGGCATTCCAAGACATTATGGGTCAAAAAGGCATTGCTGGGTATCAGAGATGTCTTGTGTGGTTTTTGTCAAGGCAAAAAGAAACATCTATGCACTTTTCTACAGGAATCATGGAGACAGAACTCAAACTGGCCACGTCCTTGGAACTGTTGAGCACAGAAGGACACTGGGACTGTCTGACCGGGGCGTGTCCCCCGTGGGCTTTGTGCTGCTGCGTTTGCTCACTCACCTGTCAATGCTGCTGGGAGCCTCCAGAGACCCTCAGGTACCTTCCAAAAATGCTTCCAAGTGGTCACACATAATGTAGGGAAACCTTTGTATGCTGCTGGTCCCTTTCATCGTATTGCCAAGTGACCAGGGCAGTCTGTCAGGATGCAAGACCCAAATTCCCTCCCTCCTTGCCCAGGAGGGATTTTGGTTAATTCCTGCACTTCCGTGCAGGCACATCCACCCAGCCCTGCCTTGGTGGGCCCAGGTGGCAGGAATCTCACAGGTGGGGGTGGCAGGACTGAGCTCTGTGTGCCTTGTGCATCCCTGGATGTTTCTGGCTGTGCTTGACTCTTGCCTTTGTTGTTTTTAGTCCCTGGGAGGGATGATCAAGCCGACAGTGGGTGACGTGGTGAGCTTCCTGCAGCAACACATTCAGGAGGACTTGGCACAGTTGACCAGGATTTTGGGGAAGAGTGTGGATGACACTATGAACATTGTTCACCTCGTGCTCAGCAGCCTCCTGCAGGCCCCCCAGCAGCAGCCAGGCCAGTGTAAGAAAAGCCAGCTGCCATATCACACCTGGGGCTGTGTTTGAAGGGCTGGGGCCATGCAGCCCCTTTGATAAACCCCCTCCAACAGCAGCTGAGCTGGAGTTGGAGAGGAAAATAGAGAGTTTGAAGCTTGCTTCTTACTGTAGGGAGGGAAGAATTTTTGGCTGTTTGCTTCTTGCAGCGAGTACATGTGTTTTGGAAGGTTTGGTGCAGTCAATAGCTCTGAAAATGAATTATTGACAAAATAACATCATGACAGATGGGCAGAGCTTGCAGCTTCCAAGCAGGGCTGCTCTCCCAGCACAGCAGCTCATGCTGGGAGCAGTCCCAGTTCTGTGCTGCCTCTCAGTGACTCCCAGAAGTTCTCTGGGAGAAGAGGGTTGGCACAGTGGGGTTCATGGTGGGATCTGGAGTCACAGAGGCATTTATGTGTAAATACCCCAAATTTGGAGTGTGGGACAGCACCAATCAGTATTCCAAGCTTCAGTTTGTCACTGATCATGGTCTGACCTTGGACAATCTGTTCCATGTTTCTGGGCTTATGAAGGAGTTGTATAAATGTCCCCATCATTCACATGAATGACTGGCTGAAGCTCCTGGAAACCTGGATCACTGTGTGGTGTTTGGGTGTCACTCTCCAGCTGGACCAAGATACTCAGTTAACTTCTAGAACCTGTGAATCTGTGCTTTCTTTTCACTGAAACATTGCAGATGTAAGAGGTGACATATTCCTGTTGCAGGGCTGGTAGAGTTTGATGCTGTTCTCTCCACCAAGGAGAAGAGAAACAAATGGGAAGATATTGTTGCAAACACAATTATTGTTCCTGAACTGGAGGTGAGAAATCTGCTGTACAGTGTCAGAGCAGTTCAAAATCCACTGGAAATCTGATGTGCTGTAATATCTGTGCTGCACTTTTCACTTGGCTATTCCTAAAGCAAAGCCATCCATGGCACAGGAGCTGCAGGTTAAGGATTAGCCACCTTTATTCTACCTGGGGAAATGGGAGTCTGAGATTGGAGTTGTTCTGGGATGAATTTGTATAGCTGGAAAAGCAGAAATGGCTTAGCTCAGTGGAAGGTATTCCACAATATCCAATAATTTATTATTTTTTTTTAAATGCAGGATTTGGATAAAAAGCTTCTGAAGTTAAACCGACAGATACAAGAGGATGAGAGAATCTCCTCCAACCCCATAGTAAAAATCGTGTATGGGGACCCAGCTGCATTCCTGTCCCAGCTGCCAGGGGACAGCCACATCCACCACTCCAAGATGTGGAGCTGCCGCAAGAGGGTTTCAGTGGAGAACCTGGGCCACGTTGTGCAGCAGAAGAATGCCAAGGACACTGTCCCTCTCCTCTGGAAGTTCCTGCACAAGGTGGGGGTGGCACAGGGATGGGAGCCTGGGATTGCCCAGGATAAACCACAATGGGATTATCCAGTTTCTTTAGTCTCGGTACTTGCTATGATCTTGAGAATGGACATAGAAGATATTGTTGTCTTTTAAACATTTAAGAAGTAATTCCATCAAGGTATTCCCAACTGGTTTGTCCAAGCAGAGCCTTACCCACAGGTTCCCTTTCCTCTTCCAGGAAACTGAGCTGAGGCTGGTGAAATTCCTGCCAGAGATTCTGGCTCTGCAGAGAGATTTGGTGAGGCAATTCCAGAACACAGCAGAGGTCAAACACTGTTCCATCAGGGAATTCCTCAGGGAACCCCACTCAGGTGAGGAGACTCTGCCAAAATTGTAATTAATGAAACAGAAAGTGCTGGATTGTCCAGTTGAAAGCAAAGGGGAAAACTCACCTTTTCCTTTTAAATCTCACCCGAATGAACTGGAGACCTGGATAGGGTTGGAAAAGTTACCAGATGACTTTAAAGGCAATGAAGTACAGGAGATATTTTATGAGAGGTGGGAGCTCTGTGCAGTGCAACAGTGGTTCTGGTGGCATTTTAAGCTCAGTCCTAGAGCAGGGCTTGCCTAAAGAGTGGAATAAACGTCCTTCCCTTCCTTTCATGAAGTTTGTGGCAAGTCCTTCAATTGTATTTGAGTACAATTACTGATGTTTTTAAGTAGCTATGGAAAAGTACATAAAGGTCATGCAGAGTCAGACCAAGGACCAATCCATCCTCGTGGCCTGGGCCAGGAGCAGGCAATGGAAAAATAACAACCCAAGCAAATGACTCCATTTGATACCTTTAGAAAGGTGTTTGGTATCTGTTTAGTCTCTTGAGCAGTTGCCTGGAGTTCAGTGGTGTGCTCTGAAGATCCCTCTATTGGAGAGTTTCACCAGGAAAAGGTGTTTCATGGGTTTATCTTTCTGTTGTTTCTCAGATGTGATGAGGGACCTGTTAGAGAGGAGAGTGAATATGTTTCTGTCTGTCTGGAACAAGCTGAGAAGCTCCCTGGACACCAATGGTGAGCAGCTTCTTTCCCAGCCCTGCTCCTCCACTGCTCTCGTTCTGAGTTCAGGTTCCTCCCATCACTGATGCTGAGGCATATCCTCAAAAATGAGCTTGGCCATTGAGTTTTAAGAATCTAGGTACAAGGGGAAGAATTTGTTTCCCTGTTGTAGTATTCTGACCTGAACTTTTCCCCTTTTTGACCTGAACTTGTTTCCTTTCGTGCTTGTCCCTAAACGCTGAGAGCTCCAGGCTCGGTACCTCCTCCTGCCCTGGCTCAGCCTGGGCTGGCTCTGGGCTCCTCAAACACTCCTGTCTGTATTTCAGGGGAAATCAAGCTGCCTAAAGGCTACTGTGATGCCGAGCTGAGCCTGGACAGCAGGCTGGAGGTGCTGCTGCCACGGAGGCAGGGGCTGGGGCTGTGCTCCACGGCCCTGGCCAGTTACCTCATCGGGATGCACAATGACTTCGTGCACTCTGTCAACAGGCACATCAAGGAGGATGACAGGTGTGCTGCCCTTCCACTCCTGGGGCTCTGCTGCTCCCTCTCCACCAGCTTCCCCTGCTCCACAGAGGCCCTTTGCTCCCTGCAGGTACCTGATCAGCCCCTCAGAAGTGGCCGACCTGCACGTGATCAGTTACGAGGTGGAGAGGGACCTGATCCCTCTGATCCTGTCCAACTGCCAGTACAGCATGGAGAAGGGAGGGGAGACCTTGCAGGACTTTGATCTGGAGAGGATCCAGCAGCAAGTGATCAGCAAGTTCCTGCAGGGGAAGCCACTCATCACGCTGACGGTAGGACAGGGCAGGGGCTGTCCCAGGAGAGCACTGGGAGCAGCATTCCAGAGCTGTTCCCATCCATGGCTCTTTGTCCCGACAGGGAATCCCCACCCTGGTGTACAGACACGACCGCAACTACGAGCAGCTGTTCAGTGATGTCAGGAATAAGCTGGAGCAGGTGGGTTTCTGCACTGCAGGAAGCAGGGCAAGCATGAAATCCCTGCTTTTCCAAGGGTTTTCTGGCCCTTGCCTCTCCATCCAAAGGCTTGCCTGCTGATTTCTCAGCGTGCCTTGGCTATGTGCAATCTGTGCTGTCAATCAGGATTTCCAAAGAAAAGGGAGAAGGATCAGCATTTCAGTTTTCTAAATCTGGGGCTCTGTTGTCTTCCATGACTTGAGCAATTTGAACAGAAAAAGAAATGGCTCTAAAATAATATTAACTGTAACTTCATGGTTTTCAGAGTGCTCTGCCCAGTTCTGTGATGAACATGATCAGTGGGGAGCTGCAGTCCTACAGTGATGTGTGTGATGCTCTGTCCCTCACTGATATCACCCTGGGCTTCCTGGCCATGGCTGGTGAGAATGCTGACATGCTGCTGACTGAATACATTGAGCAAGTTCTGCAGATGGGGGATCAGACAAACCCCCACGTGTTGCAGGTGAGTCCTGAGGGCAAAGCTCAGCTTCTCACAAGATAAAATCTGCCCTGGTTCCTGCTAAATCCAGCCTCTGTGACAGAGCCCTTTCACTGTCCCACTGCCTGTCATGATATCAAAAAACAGATTATTGAGGGCAGATGGGCTCCACCCAGGCTGAGGGGATGGATGAGCGCCGTGCTGAGCTCTCTCTGGGCAGGGCAGGCTGGGGACAGGCTCCAAGGACATCCCTCACATCCACAGATGTCCTTCTCTTGCAGGCCCTCAGACGGTGCCAGCTCAGACACAGCATGGCCCTGTGGCAGTTCCTGCGTGCCCACAAATCTGAGCAGCTGCTGCGCCTCGGCAGGGTATGGAACCCCCAGCACTCTGCCTGACCTCCTCTGCCCTGCCCTGCCCTGCCCTGCCCTGCCTGCAGCTGCTCAAATGTGTGTTTGGCTTTTTTCTCCCCTGCATTTTTAGGATCCTTTTGCAGATGTCAATCCAGACTACAAAAAAGAGCTCACCCCAGAGCTTGCCAAGCTCCTGCACACCTTCCTGGTCCACTCCAGGCTGGAAACCTTCCTGCAGGAGCTCCATGAAATGATCATCCTGAAGCTGAGGCGTGTCCGAGCTGTGGAGGAATTCAAACCCAGCTGGAGGTAGGAGTTACACACCCAAACCCACCACAGTTGTTGTTAACTGAAGCTCCTCTGCCTCTGAGCATGCACACAATGGGAGCAGTTCCCTTGGCACATGCATGTCCTGGGGGACACAGCCCAACCAGCAGCAGTAGGAATGTCCACACTCATTGCTGGCACGACACTCCCCTCTCACACAGGGTATCTTGGGGACACTGCTGGAACACCCCAGGACCTCCTGTCCAGGGCACAAACACAAACACTACTGCGGGCACTTGGATAAAATAATTAATAACAGAATCACAAACTCATAAAGGCTGGAAAAAACCTCCATGATCACCAAGCCCAGCCTTCAGGGACAGGCACACTCAGCTGTGCACAGGCACAGCACGGCCCCAGAGCTCAGCTCTGCCCTGCAGCCTCTCCTGGCTGAGCTCTGTGGCTCCAACTGGCTGTTTAACCCTTCTCACCACACCTACACCTGTTAAATTGTGGATATTGAGTATTTTGGGTGGTGCAGTGCAATCATGGTTTGCTGTACCCCAGCTGTTAATGCTGTTCTGCTCTGCCTTCCAGCTTGAAGGAATCACTCTTGCCTTACCTTTATGCCAAAGACTCTGAATTAGCTCCAGAGCTGGAAGACACATTCCCAGATGAAATTCTTCTGTCTCATGCCACGGGTACCTGGAAAGCGGCTGCTCTCTTCAAGCGGGAGCACAGGGACAGTTAGGACAGGACCCTGCCACAACACCCGTGTCGGGGCTTCCTGAACTTTGGGCATTTCTTTGGGGTTTGTTGGTTGTTCTTTGGGTTTGGGGTTGTTGTTTTTACACCTGATGTGAAGAGGAGAGGTGGCCGTGGAGGAGGAGGGTGACATAGACCCAGCAACTCCGTGTGAACCCTGGATCGTCACAGCCCCAGAGCCACTGGAGGAACATGAAGGACTTTTTTTTTTTACAAACCATGGTGCCCTGGTGCTGGGACAGCGTTTGTTTTTCAGTCTGCCTTTCTGCTGGCACGGGATTGTCAGCAGAGGGCTGCAGCCCCGGCTCCTGCCCAGCACCGGGACGGGAGAAGGCGGCCGTGAGGGACGGGGCTCCTTCCCTGCCTTGAGCCCGCTCCCCCGCGCCTTGTCCCGGGCTGGTTCCCCCCCCGTCCCTTCCCAATAAACTGCTTCAGCTCCCGCG
>VXBB01008377.1:53138-64159 GCA_013399915.1 Illadopsis cleaveri
GGCGGGGACGGGTGATGGGGGCTCGGGTGTGGACAGGCTGTGGGGACCGTGTGGGGGCTCGGGTTGGGACAGGCTGTGGGGACCGCGTGGGGCCCGCCCGGCGCCGGGAGCGGTACCGGGGGCTCGGGCTGGCGCCGGCCGCGCTCGGGACTCCCCGGCACCGCGTCCTTACAAGCCACGGGCACCCTTGGGAAGAGCCCCCGGTGCACTGCCCCCGGCTGGGTCTGAGAGCTGCCCGGGCAGCGAACGGGGCGCGGTGCGGGCCGGGCGCTCGGGGAAGCGGCTCCCGGGGCAGGTCCCGCTCTGAGCGCGGCGGCCTCGCAGGGAACAGGCCCGGCTGAAGGCCAGCGTGGTGGAGGAGGACACCGAGGAGTGGCAGAAGGATCCCCATTTCACCGGGCTGAAGCGAGTGGGAGGTGTGGATTTATCCTACATCAAGGGGGACGAGAGCCGTGCCTGCGCCTCGCTGGTCGTGCTCAGCTACCCGGCTCTGGAGGTACCGCGGGGAGCGCCCGCGCCGGGCAGTGCCGCGACCGCGGGGCTGGGAGGCAGCTTAGATGGGATATTGGGGTGAAATTCTTCCCTGTGAGGTGGGGAGGCTCTGGCACAGATTGCCCAGAGAAGCTGTGGCTGCCCCTGGATCCCTGGCAGTGTCCCAGGCCAGGCGGGACATTGGGACATTGGGAAATGTCCCTGCCAGGGCAAGGGTGGCACTGGATGGGCTTTAAGGTCACTCCCGACCAAACCATTCTGTGAGTCTGTGTTTGTTCAGCAAACCTTGCAATTGTGTGTTCCTAAGAAAGCCAAACAGGAAAACATACATGTAAGGATTTAGACAGAAGTTTAGGAAGGTGTGATGCAAACAGCTCCCAGTTGCAGGAGTTTTGTGGGATGGCTGGGAAGTCACCCAGGGTGCAGAGGAGCTGCAGTGCCTGTTTGGGGAGCTGGTGCCCGTGGGCAGAGGGAAGTGGTGGCTGTGCTCCGGTGCAGAGTCCTGTGTGGGAGCTCTTGCTGGGAATCAGCTGATAATACGGGCTGTGACACAGGAAAGCTTTTCCAAAACTGCCATGGCTCTCACATCTCACAGTCATTTTACTTGAACTAATGAAGATGTTTGGTTTCTTTCCCAGCTTTCAAAATGATTAAAAAACTAGCTGTAAAAGCTCTAACAAACAGAGAAATAAAGTTTGATGCTGTCTGCTGGGATTTTAATGAACTGAATCTCAAGTCTTGCTGTGATCTGCAGGGCAAGGCAGGAATCATTGCCGTTTCCCTTGGCCTGTCCCTGGGTTTAAGAGGGTTGGGCAGAGGGCAGGAACCGGAGGAGGAGCCTCTGGAGCATCCCGGGGTGTGTGTGTGTGTGTGCCTGCCCCAGGTGCTGTACCAGGATTGCCGCATGGTGGCCGTCAGTGCCCCGTACGTGGCCGGGTTCTTGGCCTTCCGAGAGGTCCCAGTCCTGGTGGAAGCTGTGCAGAGACTTCAGCAGGAGGAGCCCCAGCTCCAGCCTCAGGTGTGCTGTGTTTTCCTTGTCCTGAGTTGGGGTGTCCTGGCTGCAGGATCCTGGGAATGGTGTTCTCCCTCCGGAGCCTGAGCTGGTGGGGCAGGAGGGGCACGGTCAGAGCTGTGGTGGAGCCTCCATTCCCTTTCCTGAGGGAGCAGGGGTGTGGAGCTGGGAGCAGCCAGGCCTCCTGTGGCTGTGGGAGCCCTGTGGTGTGTGCAGGGCACTGCCAGTCCCACACTGCTGCTGCTTTAGGGTCAGGCACAGGCAGGAAAAGCCTTACAGGGCAAACTGAGGAACCAAGAGAGATTTCTCCTTCCCCAGAGCCAGCATCCCTGGTTGCTCCTTGGAGTACTCTCACTGCCCAGGAAATAACATTGCTGCTTTGGCTTTTTCAGGTGCTTCTGGTAGATGGGAATGGCCTGCTCCATCCCAGAGGTAGGCTATTCCTGGAGAGCCCTATGCTGCTTCTTGGCATTCCTGTTCCCCGGTGTCCTGCAGCTGCAGTGGCTCCTTGTTGGCAGGATTTGGCACAGCCTGTCACCTCGGAGTCCTGACAGACCTGCCGTGCATTGGCGTGGCCAAGAACCTCCTGCAGGTGGATGGCTTGGTCAGGGATGAGCTGCACAGGGAGCAGGTTAGGCCAGGCTGGGATTTGTTTCTGCCTTTTAATATCCCGAGGGAATTTGGACAGCCACATGCAATGATGTGCTGATGACCTGACCTCGTGTGTGTTTATCCCCAGGTTCGCTCCCTGCAGAGCTCAGGAGAGGCATTCCCACTGACAGGCACCTCGGGGAAGGTCCTGGGCATGGTAAGTGTCACTTGGCCACTTGTCCCTCCCTTGGGGCTGTCACAGTGACCCCGTGCAGGAGGGCAGGTGTGAACAGGTGACCAGTGACACTGCTGGCCCCTTCCTGACAGCTCAGGTGGTTGTGGGGAGCTGGCAGCTCAAGTGCTGGGAACATTCAGGTCCGTGGCTGTGGCAGCTGAGGTGCTCCAGCAGCCTGGGTTGTGAGCTGCAGTCTGGGAGAGGTGCCAGTTCCCTGGCAGCTTCCTGGGATCAGTCTGGGAGCGTCTGCTTCAGAGCAGAGCAGGAACAGGCAGCTGTGAGACACTTCCTGTGTGTGCTGGCACAGCTCCCTGCATCCCAGAGCCGCCTCAGGCGTCTGGGGAAGGGCCACGGGAGACAAACAGTCCCTGGAGGGGACTCTGGGATGGAGAAGGTGTTCAGGAGGGCTGGGAGCTGCAAACACAGAGCCACCACCCCACCCGAGGGGTCTGGCTGGCTCCTAATTCCCCTGCCCCTCTGGGTGTGCTCAAATGAGCCTCTTCAGAGCCTGATCTCTCCTTTCTGACTGCCCAGGTGCTGCGGAGCTACAACAACAGCTCCAAGCCCCTGTACGTCTCCGTGGGCCACCGGGTGAGCCTGGACACGGCCGTGCGCCTGGTCAGGGGCTGCTGCCGCTTCCGCATCCCGGAGCCCATCCGGCAGGTACGGCCCCAGGCTGTTCCCGGGCCTCGGTGCGCCCCTGCTCTGCCTCCTGCTGGGCTGGGCTGGGCTGGGCTGGGCTGGGCTGGGCTGGGCTGTTCCCCCAGCCCGTGGCGGTGCTCACTGATCCTTCCCGGCCCGTTCTCCTGACGCAGTGCCCGGCAGCATTCCCAGCCCTGCCCGCAGCCCCGGCCTGACTGATTCCCTGCTTGGTCTCTGCAGGCAGCTGCTGCGGTGCTGGTGTCAGTCCCCAGGAGTTGGGAATGCAGTTTTCCCGGGCGCTTGGAGCCCAGCACAGCCCGCAGTGCTGCTCCTCGGGGTCTTTTCCCGCTGCCGCACGGAGCCACCAGCCAGCAGGTGACAGCACTGCATCACTGTCACCGAGCTGCAGCTGCCACCGAGGCTCGGCCTTGGCTGATGTTAAATCGCAGCAGAACTTGGGGAAAGGCTCGGGGGAAGCTCAAAGCCTCTGGGACTTCTGGCCTGGCAAGTGTTTCCCTTCTCCCCGGGGTCACTCTGCAGTTGGTGGCTCCACAGCCCAGAGCCAGGAGTGACCCCAGGGCCTGGCCAGGTGTTCCTGTCGCTGACGCTGCCCTGGGACAGCCCGTTGGCATTGCTGCTGTGCCAGGCTGGTGGGTCAGGGCTGTGCCCATCTGAGCAGCCCCCAGGCAGTGCTGGGTGACCCTGCTGGGCGCTGCTCCAGAGCTGCAGTGTTCCCTGGAACTGAGACTCTACTTATAAACTACCCCAAAATCCTGAGTCCTTGGGGAAAAACAAGCCTTGGGGTGGCCACAGCAGAGCTGCAGTTTCCAATCTCAGCCCCAGTGCCTGCCAGACTGGAGCAGGCTGGTGGAGCTCCTTATGTAACCTGCTCCAGCCAGGCACAGATGCCTCTGCAGAGCTCCGAGCCAGCTCTGCAGCTCTGTGTGTTCAAAGGGAAGGGAGAAGCATTCCTTTTGGAAACAAAAAGGTGTCTTGGAGCTTTTCATCACCCTCATTTCGCTTCCAGCCGTCTCCAGGATTTGCTCATGTTCGGAGACTCTTCCAGTTCCCCTGTGACCTTTTTCTTAGAGTGATGCAATGAATTATTATCACTTTTCTTACAGAGAGATGAAAAGTCCAGCAGGGGAGTGGGTTTACTCTAGAGACATGGCAGGAGATGAGGACACTTCAGCCTTTCCAAGGGACTTGTCCCTGCTGTGTTTCCTCTGTGTGGTGACTGCCACAGCTCTTGGCACAGGCAGAGCTGAAAGCCTCAGCTCTTGAGCACCTGCAGCTGGAGTTAGGAAGTAGGAGGCTGTGGAGAATCCTGCCACGGGTGGCTGACGTATCCTTTTTGCCATGGCATGTCTCCAGAAATTGCAGACCTGATAGGAGAAGTGCTTACAGATTTCCCTGTGTCAGGAAAGACCTGTGGATCATAAGGTTCTGGAAGTTCTGGCAGCCCTGGGAATGAAATGGTCTGTGAGAGCTCAGCTGCCCACAGCTCCTGAGGTTTGTGTGAGTGCAGCTGCTGTGGGAGCTCAGCCTCCTGCTTTAGGGGATGTGCTGCTTCCTGGGAATGCAGCGTTATCCAGGCAGGGATCAGGAAGGGTTCCATTTGCATTTAGCCCACAAGTGTGGCTGTGCTGCCAAGGAACTGGCTGTGGTGCAGATGAGAGAAGTGAGATCTCTCGGAGGAAGCAGAGGGATGAACTTCCCTTGTCACCTGCAATCAGTGTTTACATCCCTTGTCCCACGTGCCAGGCCCAGCCAGGAGAGCTGTGCTCACTGCTGAGGTCCTGCTCACAGCTGCTCCTCGGAGCTCCCAGGCAGGAGCTGCCATCCCAGAATAATCAGCACAGCACTCACCCTGAGGGGCCCTGGAACAGTCCCAAGCCCTGCTGAGAGAGCTGCCCTTGCCTCCTGCCAGAGGTCAGCCCCCTCCCTGGTGCTTGGCCACGCTCCTGCCCGTTCCCGGGATCCCTGTGCACAGCAGGGAAGCAGAAGCTGGTGGCACTCTCCAGCTGCCAGGGATTGCCCCAGAATCCTGCTCTGCTCCTGCTGGGCCCTGTTCCTGCTTGGCTGCTCACCAACCTCCTGCTCACTTGGTGCTCCCTGCAGCTGCCCCTGGCCCCGTGCCCAGCGGGTCTGGGCTGGCTCAGGAGGGGACTGCTGGCACAGCCTGGGGACAGCCAGCCCACCAGGGAGGGCAGGCCTGCAGGTGACCCTCTGTGAAACACAAAAAACTTGCCCACAGAAGAATGAGACAAGGCATCAGCCTCTCCTCTGGGGCTGAACATCAGTCACTGCTGTCCTGAGACTCCAGCTCCTGCTGGGTGCACTCCCTCCAAGCCTGCTGTGCACAGGGACCACCCTGGCCCCTCAGATAACAGGCCAAGCAGCATTTCCACAGCCAGCTCTCATCCCCTCTGAAAATAGCCCAAATCTGTGAGGATTATTGCAGGACAGTGATCCATCTTATTGATTAGTCCATGGTTAATCACTGCCTTAAGCTGACTCCAGTGCCGTGGTAGGAGTGAGCCCTGCCTGGGAACTGCCACCTCATCAAGCATTAGCTGATGTTCTCAGCAGAACGTGGTTGGGGTTTTTCTTCCCTAGAAAAATAGTTGGTAGCTGTGCCTCCTGCTCCTTGGTCTCCCCGTGGGGACTATTGAGCAGCCTCCTTCCCTGGTTATAAAATCCATCACGTAATGGCTTATCCTGAAGAGTGATCAAAGTTATTTGTCAGTTCGGTTATGAAACTGTCCAATTATAGAGAGAAGGGAAAAAAATCTCCCAAACAAACCACCCCTTATGTAACTCTCTCCTTCTCAGCTGGCAGGAGGCTCTGCAGTTGTGGAGCAGGTTCCAGCAGCAGGCACAGCCTCCACCAAGGGCTCGGGGTGAGGGGCCTGGGGGCTGCCAGGGCTGCAGGAGAGGCTCCTCAGGAGCAGCACAGGGTGGAGAGCAGCAAATGCTTCAAGGACAGTCCCCGGGGATGTGTTAACCCAGTTTCTGAGTCACCAGACACTGTGAAGCTCTTCCAGCTGGGAAGGTCACATCCTGCTTTGTCAGTGGGGAGAGACACTCTGCCTTTGAGGTGGGCACAGCAGCTGCTCGGAAGTGGCACAGCAGTCAGTGCCTTTGGGAAAGAAGTTTCTCAAAGAGAAAAAACTTTGAAGGACTGGAAGAATCAACTGCCAGTCCTCAAAGTTGTCCAAAAGCCCGGAGTGTGCTTGTGATGGCATCAAGGATCTGCTGCTGGTGTCCTGCAGCACTAGAGGGCTGAGCAAACACCTCAGGGTGGGGGTAAGAACACCCAGTGAATGCCCAGCAACACTTCCTAACAGTTCCTGGGATGTAGTTGGTGCTCTCCTTGCCCCAGGCTGTGCCTTGCTGAGCCATCCAGTGTTCCTGGTGGGATGTGCTGACAGCAGGGTGGATGGGGCACACTGGGATGACAGGGAGGCACCAGCCAGGCTGCTCAGCCCATGCTCACCCCTTCTCCTCCTTGGTTCCAGGCTGACATCAGGTCCAGGGAGTACCTTCGGAAGCTGCCCTGTGCTCCAGTGGAGGTGCTGGAGGCTGTCCCTGCCAGCCCAGACAGGTGGGTGTGTGGGCAAAGGGGGATCTGCTGCTGCCATGAGCTGCACTAATGGCATTAAAGGTACAGGCAGGGTGACAAGGTGAGCTCAGTGGGGAGGTCAGGACATGTGCTGCCTGCAGAAGGTGATTGCTGCTCCCTGTGGCCACGCTGCCTCACACGTTGCTTCTGACAGCTCCATGTCCTGAGCTGGGGAAGGGCAGAGGGGATTTGGTCTTTTTTCAGCAAAGCCCCAACGCCCACAGGTGTGACCTGAGGGTGAACAGAAATACCTGCAGGGAGCTGGTTTTGGCCCCCAGGTCTTGGGGAGGGTCAGAGTCCCCCACTCTTACATAAGGTGGGCCAGTGGGTGTCAGTTCAAGGTAAATCTGTGGCAGGTCCCCTGAGGTGCAGGAGCTCAGGCTCACCAAGTGCCAGTTGTTTGTGCCTGTTGCCTTCTACTTTTTTAAAAACTACTTCCTACTTTCTCATTTCTGTTCCCAGCAGCACAAAGGAGGCTGAATTGGAGGATTAGTCTGGTGCCAGAAGAAAGTGCAGAGCTCGTCTTCTCTGGGTCCTGTCCTGCACCAAGGCTGAGTCCTGCTGGATGCAGGAGCCCAGTGCCACCCTGAGGGACAGCTGTGCCAGGCTGTGTCCCACAGGACAGCACCAGCCACTGCTCAGGGAGAATCCTTGCACTGAATTTCTCAGGGTTCATTTTCAAGCATTGTTAAAGTCTTTGTATAAGCAAAGGCTCACATGTAAGTTTGCATCACCTCACTGGAGCCCTTGGGCACCTGCAGAGAGTGATTTACAGAGATGTTGAGGCATTTCCACTGCACAGCCAACCTGTGCCTCCCACCACACCTCTGTGGCACAGAGCCCTCCCTTCCTGCTGTTTTTGGAGCCCTGTCCCTGCAGCCTGGGCTCTGCCCTTCCCTCTGTGTGTCCCTGGGCAGCAGCAGCCCCGTTGCAGGTTGCACTCCGGGTGCCCAGATCCCAGGCTGGCGTTCTGGCCCAGCCCCACCTCGGCCTGAGGAGCTTCTGTGCCCAAATCACCTTCCACCCTCATCCAGCCTGCAGGACCAAAGCTTTCCCAAGGTGTGGGATCCTGGCTGAGGTTGGCAGGTGGTTCCTGACTGTTCCTGAAGAGCAGCAGGAGCAGAAGGTGCTCTGGGAGATCTTGGTGTGGCTGTGTAAGATTCCGGCCTGAAGAGGAAGAAGGATGCTTTCCTGGGGGTGGGGAGGGGTACTCAGGTCAGACTTCTGTGGGTTATTTTAACCTCAATTTTGCATAAATTTGTTGTACAACTTTTGTTCTTTTCTGTNTGCATAAATTTGTTGTATAACTTTTGTTCTTTTCTCTGTCTTGGAGCTGCTCTGGGTGGGGAGGACAAAACCCAGCCTCTTGTGCCTCCACTGTGCTGGGGTTTGAGCTGCCCCTCCTGAAAGTGGGTGGGAAAAGGGAGGAGGTGACAAACCCTGCTCCCCTGGGGCAGGTCTGAGGCTGGTCCTGGCACTGCTGGACAGGGGGACAGGCGCTGGGAGGGCACTTCCCTAAAAAGCCTTTGCTGATAGGTTTAAAAAGCCAAAGCTGCAGCGCTGCCGGCCCCGCGCAGGAGCCGCCTCTCCCGGGGAGCCTCGGAGCTGTTTCACACCCGGGTTCGTCCGTGGGTGGACAGAGACCGGCAGGGGAAATCCGCAGTGGGAGCTGCTCCTTTGATCCTGGGGCTGCTGCCAGGCCGGGGCAGAGGAAGCAGTGGGGGCCTGGTGCTGGCTGTGGCGGGGGACAGGGCTGGGGGACAGCCGAGGGACAGCCCTGTCCCCTCCCGGCCTGCACACACAACCTCCTCTGCCACCGTCATGTCCCATCCCGAGGGGGCAGGGTGGGGACAGAGGCGCAGCCAGCAGGGGTCGGTTCACTCCTCATTCCAGCCCCACACAAACCAGCGACTTCTTTGGCCATGGGGACAGTTCACAAATTCAGGAACAAGTGACAGTGGGCAGGGGACAGCTCCTTCCTACACCTCATGGGCAGAACACCAGGGAAATCTGTCTGGGTTTTCTGATTGCTTTGGCCTGTGCTGGGAGGCCACAGGGTCATCCCTGGCTCGTCCCACATTCTGAGTGGCCCCAGGTGTGCTGAATGAAGCCCCTGGCTTGGCTCAGCTCTGCTGGAGGAGGCTCTGTGGGGAGCAGCTCCTCCAGGATGGCCCTGGCAGAACAGGGGAACCCTCAGCATGTGGGACTGTGGCTTCTCCTGCCCTGGGTGAGTGTCTGGGTTTAATCTCATGGTTAATGTCTGTGGTTTTAATCCCTGATCTATTGGTTTATTGTTTTGGGCGTTTTGGGGGGTTTTTTTATGCTTCTAGTTGGTGTTGGACAATGAGAGATTTGGGGTGGCCTGGTCAGGGAGGCTCTACAGCCAAAGCTGTGATTTGGGTGGAAGCTGGAGGAACTGAGCCCAGCTCTGACAGGAATGTGAGGCTGTGGCTGTGCAGGCTGTGTCACTGGGTGTTCCTGCTGGGATCTGGGTGTTTTGATCCATGGAGGGTCTGTGTGCTCAGTGAGGGATCCAGGGCTGGGGACCCTGCTGTCCTCAGCTGGCCTGAGCCCCCCCAGCTGCCTCTGCCCAGGGGTGAGGGAAAATCAGGTAAAAAAAAAACCAGCATAAAAATGCCTCTGAATCACTGCCCTGGCTTCCCCCTGCGTGAGGCTCTGAACTCCTCTCCTTCCAAGCCCAGGTAAACTCAGATGACTCTGGATGAAGTCACCTGGGGGGGTTCTGGAGGAGGATGGTGCTGCAGTGTGAGGCGGCCCCCTGTGCAATCCTGCTGCAGCCAGGGGCTCTGTGCTCCTGCCTTGGGGCTTTGCCTGAGCCTGGGATGCTCTCCCAGCTGCCCAAACGAGGGTGCTTAAAGGAAGGGACTAATCTCTGTGTTTGGTGTCTGCTTGTGCCTCTTTGGACACAATAAGGGATTAACTTGGTCTTTATCTAATTGGTTTATAACCCAGGGAAGGGAAAATCGCTTTGTAATGCTTGAAACCTCTTAACAGAAACTCAGGGACTGGAGCTTGAGAGTCCTTCGAAATAAACTCATACCTGGCTTGTCTTTTTTAACTCTCTGTTTGCTGGAAATTGGCTTTTCTGGGTGTAAACTTGTTGGGAATGAGAGGAAAATACTTCTTGCTGACTGGTTGTAAATCCTCCTGTTATCTCCATGGGGGTTTTCTCTTCACCATTTCCATCTGGGACTGGTTGGGAGTCTCTGGAGGTGTCTCAGGGCTTGGTGACCCCCAGTGCTGCTGGGGAATGAGCTGTGGGGCTGGAGCAGGGATGTGGCTCCTGGTGTCAAACTGAGGCAGAATTGGCTTGGGGTTGGGTTTCCTGACTCCCAGGTGCTGAATGGTTCTGCTGCAGATTCTCTGGATGTGCTCCCTCTGATTTATTTGGATGCCTAGGGATCAGGAAGGAGGATCCCTCCCCCTGCCTTGTTCCTCTGAGATCCCAGGAGAAGGGAGAGGAGATGCTTTAGGATGCCAATCTGTTTGTTCTGTGGGTTCTGAGGCAGCCTGGAGGAGCAGCTCCGTCACAGGTGTCTGGAGCTGGGTGGGATGAGTTCCCACCTCCGTGTCTGGAGCTTGTGGCAGTGTAGGTGC
The DNA here is from genome assembly GCA_013399915.1 of Illadopsis cleaveri. NCBI lineage: Eukaryota > Metazoa > Chordata > Aves > Passeriformes > Timaliidae > Illadopsis > Illadopsis cleaveri. Next base: position 63,354 of record VXBB01008377.1, read on the forward strand.
TGCCTGTGCAGTTTGAGCTCTGGTGACTCAGGGTTTGTATTTTGGGACACTCCTGCCGAGGGCTGGGGAAGTGTTTTATTGGGATTCCCCCCTCCCTGCCCCCAGCTCTCATTCCTCTCCCCTTTGGCACGGTTGGGTGGGTTTAGGAGGGGCTGTTTCCCTCCTGATCCCCCAGAGCAGGTCCAGCTGCAGGTCTGAGCCCTGGTGTGGAGCTGGGCCCAGGCAGCTGAGCCCCTCTCCCGGAGCCTTTGGTGTCTGTGGGGCTGCTGGGGCAGCTGTGTCCCTTGGATCTGGGAGCATTCCTCAGCTTTGGGCCCCAGCCCCGGCTCTAAATGGGCATTTTTGGCGTTGCTCCCTCCCGTGGCAGCTGAGGCCTCTTGGCCCTGGTGGCTCCTGGGCAGAGCCCGGCTGTGTGGGGAGCTGGGGAACGTCATGGCTCCCCTGCAGGCTTGTTTTGTTCTCTTTTTATTGTCCTTTTGTCCTTTTCTTTTTTATTTTTCCCTTCCTTTTGTCCTATAAATAGCTCTCTACCCCAACTGCTTTTCCCGTTGTTGGTGTTGGTTGATGCTGCCTGATCCTCTCACCACAGCCCCGCCAGCCCCCCGGCTTTATTTTGAGGCCCCCATTAATTAAAAGCAAATGAGTGGAATTTCTCTTGACAAGCAAATTAATAGCAAATGAGATGATTATGAGCTGTGTCATTAGGGTGATGGAGCAGCTTGTGCAGGGCTCAGCCCAAAGCAAGGCAGCAAATCCGTGGGGCAACAGATCCCTCCTGTCGGGGGGCTGGGGCTATGTCCCCCTGA
>VXBB01008377.1:77004-130187 GCA_013399915.1 Illadopsis cleaveri
GTACAGGTGTGTGCAGTGTGCAGGTACAGGTGTGTGCAGTGTGCCTGTACAGGTGTGTGCAGTGTGCAGGTACAGGTGTGTGCAGTGTGCAGGTACAGGTGTGTGCGGGCTGTGTGGGGCTGTCCCTGCCGGGCCATGGGTGCCCTGTGGGTGTGCCCTGGGTGTCCCCTGGGTGTCCCCTGGGTGTCCGTGCCGGGTCCTGGGGCTGTGCCCGCGGGTGCCCCGGGGCGGGATGGGATCATCCCGCGGGTCGGTGCCGCCCGGAGCAGGGGAAGCCCCGGGGCTCGGCGGGGAGGACACGGCTGAGCTGTGGGGCTATGCCGGCCCCGGGGGGAGCCCCGGAGCACGGACGGGCCCAGGTCACTGCGTGTTCCCGGGGCAGCTGCTCCCACTGGTGCCGGTGCTCAGCCCCGCTCTGGGTGCAGGGCAGCAGTTGCTGCTTTGATTCTTTATTAATCAGTGAAAGAACCTTGCAGGTGATGTCTGCATCTGTCCTTGGTGGGAATAGCTCGCGGCTGTTGGTTGGAGCTGTCACTTTTCTCATCTTCAGCACTTCGGCCGAGGCCAATTCTCCTTCAGCCCCGGAGCAGGAAGGCGGAACTGTCCCCTGTCCTTGTTCCCCAGGTCCTGTCCTTGGCCAGGACACCCGAGCACAAACAGAGCTGTCCCAGCTCCCTGAGCCCCTTCTGCCTGTGGATTTTACCCTTGTCCTCTCCCTGGGGTGTTGTGTGTGTTGTGGTGGGGCACTCCTGCCCTGGAGAGCAGCCTGCCGGGGTACTGGGGGAGCGTGGCCCCCTCAGCTCAGCTCGGCACTGCAGCAGCACATATGGCTGGAGTATTTACATAATGCCAAGTTATCCTGTGAAATATGAAGCAATTAATTTTGATCAGTGAAATGGGTCAGTAAAATACAAAGGCTTTCAGTTCATGGATCTGCATAAGATAAAACACAGCCACTCCATGGTCCTTTCCCCTTTGATGTGCCTGGAGCAGGCCTGAGGAGCCCTGGCTGGGGCTGGAGCTCCCTGAGCTGCTCTCAGTGGTGCCTGTGGCTGGTTTGATCCTCTCCTGGAGCAGGTCTTCATCCAGCCCCGGGAGATTTGTGACACGCTGACATGGCAGGGAGTGTTTCATCCTCAAAGGCAGCTCAGCTGCCCTTGGGAGCCTCTTTCCCCGTCCAGCCCTGCTCTGGTACAGTTAAAGCAGCATTTCCTGGCCAAGCCCAGGGCTCTGGGGTAGTCAGCAGGAGGAGAACAGCAGGCTGGCAAACCCTCTGATGTTCTGCTGTCCATTTATGCCAGCCCAGGGAACCCAGGGCAGTGCTGACAAGAGCAGCTGAGAGGTCAGGAGCTGTGCCAGGGTGCTCAGCACATCTGGGGCACCTTCATGGGCATCCTGTAGTGCTTTCACCACCGTCCATCCAACCTGTCCTGGTGCTTGTGGGGACTGAAGAGACCTGGGTGTCCTTCCTGAGGCTCCTGGCTCTCACTGCTGACCCGGCCTGTGCAGTCCAGAGCCACCTGAGGTGCTGCTCACCTGTGGGGCTGCCCACACCTCTGGCACTGCTCACTTCTGGGCTGTTGTGCTTCGCTGCAGGAAATTTGGGGGGAAAATCTGCATTTCCAGCAGGCTCTTCTGGCTTTATCACCCTGGTTACTGTCCCTGCTGTCGGCTCTCTGTGCTGAGCACAGGAACGGGGCAGGAGGGGGGATAAGGGGAGCACAGACCCCATGGGGTTTACTGGGCAGAGCAGTCTCCCTTCTGTGCTGCTTGGGTTTGGGTTTTTTTTGGCGAAAGGAAAAGCTGACAAGACTGCAGGTCTAATCCTTCTGCCACAGGCAGGAACACAACCCAAAAATAATGTTACTGCAGGCAATAGAATTACACCAGTGTAAAGCAGTGTGAGAGGCAGCCGAGTCAGGTCCCACTCCTGCTCACATCTGCACGGTATTGACAGAGCTGAGCGTGTCACTGAACCAATTTCCCTCGCAATCTTTTGTCATCCACAGCACGTTATGCGGAGATGAGACCAAGGTGACAAATGCAATAAAATAAACACTCGGATACTATGGTGATGGAGACCAGGAAATGCCTGGATGGGAAAAAACAACAAAGATGAGCTACAAGAGATAAGCAAAATAACCCCCGTGGCTCCTAATGCAAAGAAAGGACCGGAAAACATGATCAAGATTTCAGCTTTCCCAGAATCACTGAATCATGCAGTAGGATCTGTTATTGCTTCTGTAGATTTAGGAGCTGTGTGGCTGTAATGGAGTAATGGAGCCCCCGTTTTTAACTCTTCTCTTGCCTCTTCCCAAGCGCTCGGTAGCAGCTGATTTATGGCTCTGTAGCTGAAAAGAGCTGAGCACAGCTCTCAAGGACCCTCGCAGAGGATTTAGCTCTGAGCAGGAGGCAGCAGGCACTTTGTGTCGGTGATGGACGAGGATGGTTTTGGACAGCCCAGGGTGCTGCTGGCACTGTGGCCTGTGCCCGTGCAGAGGTGAGGGGTGTCAATCTCCATCTGCTCCACACTAACCTCTGTGTGCCAGCAGCAGCATCACCAGTGCAGAGAGGACAGCTTTTTAAAGTGGACAAATCTCTCTAATCCCAGGAGCTGCAGCCCCAGGAAGCAGGCAGTGGGAGCTTTCTCTCCTGCCTGTGCAGCCTGCTGTACATAAACCATCTCCTGTGGGGTGATGCTGATTCCGCATTTCGGTCTCCTCAGCGGAGTGGGAACGATGTGATCCATTATGGGATGGAGGCAGCTTTAGATGGGAAACAGCAGCGGCTACACTTCCAGAAGCTCAGCTCCCTTTGTCTGTGCATGGAGCTGCTGGCTGTGCCTGTGTTGTCAGTGGGGCTCCTGAGGGCTCATCCCCTCCAGCCACACACCCCACCCCCAGCAGGCCCAAAGCAGGACAGGGCAGACACCACCAGGTTGTTTTCTTTTTTTTATCTAATACCTGTTCTTAGGGAAACTGCAGCAAGGACAGGGTCTCTGGGCACAGCACCACTGGCTGTGCAGAGCCCAGATGTGTGGGGGGAAAAGATCATCTCCAAAGCCTTTTCCTTCTGCAGCTGGACCAGGCACAGGGAAGGAGCCTGCAGCTGCTCCATGGTTCTGTTGAAAATGCTGTATATGCAAAATGGATTTTTTTGGGGGTTTTTTTTGGTGCCTTCTAAAGGGTACAGCTGTCACTGGAGCAGCTCAGGCATGGGGTGCAGCCAGTGCACATACTGTGTGTGAGATGGAGTATTCCCTTCTGTGACAGACACACTCTGGACAGGAGTTGGGAATTTTGCTGCATTTTGCTGCAGTCTTTCTTTGCAGATCTCTCCCTCTCTGTTTCTCTCCCTCTCTCTCTCCCTCTCTTGCACATTCAGTCTCTTCTCTTTTTCCCTTCCCTTGCTTCATTGTTCCCATCTCACAAGCCAGTTTCCTCCTAAATTGCCTGACATTTACACTCAGTGAGACTGGGGAGTGTGCTCTCTGTACCAGTAGGTCTCTGTGATGCTATAGGGACACAGATCCTTTCATTACAAATAATTAATTTAGCTCTATATTGCATAACATCCTAAAAAGCTTTCTAGGGCAGTCTCATGCTAGCTGGATGCACAGTTCCTATCAATATTACATTACATTTGGGTACAACAGTTATGAAGTTTCATTAAAAATTTAATTTGTGGTTTAAAACTGCAGCATCCTCTTGAAAAGTGTAGCAGAGAAACCACTCTGGCTGCTGGAGGACTGAGCTGGCAGTAGCCAAAACTGCAGGGAGAGCTGCAGAAGGGACCTGGGGTGGGTGTGATGTTCCCTGCACAGGAACCCGGGGCTGCCCTGGAGCAGGAGGGAGCCGGGCTTGGCATCGGGCTCTGCCGGGTCCCCCTGGGTTCCTGCCCCCTCAGGTGCCCTTTGCAGCAGGGAGTGAAGCTTTAACCCGTGCCTGAGCCTGTATAGAGAGGCCTGAACCCATCCTGTGCCCGTCCAGGGGTGGCTTTTGGGCGAGGAAGGCGATGCCCGAGGGGCCGGGAAGCAGCGCGGTGTGTGCCTGGGGCTGTGCGGTGCCAGCCGGGAGCCCCGGGGAGGAGACCAAGGCTGCCCCGGTCCATGGCAGACATCCCTCCATCCCTCCCATCCCTCCCATCCCTCTCCGCTGAGAATGAAGCTTCTCCTTCCCGGCAGCGGCGCTGGGAGGCGGCGGGAGCGGGGCCCGTGTCGTGTTCCGTTAATGAGGTTTGCTGTGACGCCTCGGCAGCTTCCCACATCCCACACCCGCCTCGCCTCGGAATTGATTTGTGCAGGAATTCCCCCCTGTCTGCACACACGCGCGTCACAAGAGCGGCCGGGTTTCCTCCCAGACCATCCCTCAAGTGGTTTTTCAGCGCTGGCTGGATTTTCCTGCAGTGAGGGAAAGTGAGAGGCCGGCTGTGGGATGGATCCTGCTGTGGGATGGATCCCAGTGCGGGATGGATCCTGCTGTGAGATGGATCCCGGTGCGGGATGGATCCCAGTGTGGGATGGATCCTGCTGTGGGATGGATCCTGCTGTGGGATGGATCCCAGTGTGGGATGGATCCTGCTGTGGGATGGATCCTGCTGTGGGATGGATCCCGGTGTGGGATGGATCCTGGTGTGGGATGGATCCTGCTGTGGGATGGATCCCGGTGTGGGATGGATCCCGGTGTGGGATGGATCCTGGTGTGAGATGAATCCTGCTGTGGGATGGATCCCGGTGCAGGATGGATCCCAGCCCAGTCCTGCCCAGGTGCTGGGAGTGCTCAGGGGTGCTCTGGCAGCTCTGCCCGTGGGTCTCACCGAGCTCGGTCTCTCTGCAGCTCCCACAAGTGACCAACTGTGACTCCGTGTGTTACAAACCCCACACTTGTCGTTCTCCCCCCTGTGCAGCAAACGAGGGGGATTTGCAGCCAGCCTGGGGCGTTCAGAAGTCAGCACGGTTCTGGTCTTTGCTGTAGGGCTGCAGAGATCACTTCCCCTCCCCCAGGGAGGATAATAATGGGGAGTGGGTTCCTAAATCCCTTAAGCTTCTTTGATAGCTTCAATATTTATCTGTAATCCTTCTGGTGCTTCTGAACAGGCACAGCTCTGTGTCCTTGTTGCTCTGGAGCTTCTTCCCACCTTGCAGTGTTCCCCTTTTGTGGGAGAAGAGGCAGGGCAGGATGAGAAGGAATCATCAAAAGCCAGTGACACTGCTGTGCCCTAGTTTTTTCCATGATTATTTATTATTTTGCAGTCTCTTGCTCCTTTTCTCCCACGCCCTCTGTTGTGCTCTGTTAATGTGCTGTGCTGGGGTGACCCAGGCTGCACACCAGCTGCCCCCAGAGCCTCTCCATCCCTCTGTCCTCAGCTGAGGGGGAGAGAAAATAGAGCAAAAGGCTCGTGGGGCAAGATAAGGGCAGGGAGAAATCCCTCAGTCATGGCCATCACAGGTAAGCAGGCTGGACTTGGGGAAATTAGTTTGTTACCAATCAAATCTGAGCAGGATAATGAGATATAAAAACTAAATACTAAACCAGCTTCCCCTCACCCCTCCCTGCTCCCCAGGATCATCTTCACTCCTGAATCCTCTCCCTCCTGCCCTGCAGTGACTCACAGGGGCGAGGAGCAGGGGCTGGGGTCAGTTCATGCCTCGATGTCTCTGCTGCTCCTTCCTCCTCATGCTTTGCTCCTGCTGCAGCCTGGGCTCCCCACGGGTCACAACAGCTCCCCCTGTGTCCCCCTGCTACATTCACCTTGTCACACCACCCCAAACGCCTCTGTGGAGTCTGGGAATGCTTCTGTGGCCAGCTTTGGGATGGATGTGGGGCAGGACAAGCCTGGAAGGAGTTCCAGGGACACATGGGGCACATGGATCCCAGCCTGGGTGGGAGAGCTGGGTGTGCAAGGACAGGGACGGGGATCAGGGAGCTGAGCTGGGCTCTGCTCCAAACAGGGAGAAGCTGGAGCAGGGACAGTGAGGTTTGGAGGGGCAGAGCTGCCCAGAGCTCAGTCCTGGGTGCTGGGAGGGGGATCTGCTGTGCCAGAGTCAATTCGTGTTTGAGAGTTTGGGGTTAAAACACAGAAGGTTTTAAAGCCAGGATGGAGAAAAGCACTCCAAGGCAGCAGGGATTCCCTGTGTTTGCTGCTGTGAGGGCTGACCCTGAGCTCGAGTGCAGCTTTTAGTGGGGAAAGGGCTCTGAGGATGCTGAGATTCTCTGCAGTGAGGCTGCATTAGGGCTGGGGGGCATCGATTCCTGAACAAGGTCAAGGCTCCAGAAGAGACTGAGGGTAACTGGAAAGGCCCAGGAGCTGCTTCCAGGCACTGAGTGAAGCTGGAGACATTTTGGCTGCTGCTGCAGCTGCACTTCCTGGGCTGGAGATGCAGGGGATGGCAGGAGCCCAGCTCTGACCCCCCCGGGGTGGCTTTTCTTGGGGTGACACACGGCCTGGCAGAGCTCTGGGCTCCTACACACCTGGCAGGGACACATTTGGTTCATGGTTTTTCACACTGAAATTGCAGCTCCATCCCTGCTGCTGAGGGCTGGCACTGCCCAGCTGGGCAGTGGTGATGTTGTCAGGGGTGCTCTGGGGGGGAATTGCCTCATGCTGTGCCTCCTTTAGGGCTCTTCTGCTCGGGAAATGCCAAATAAATGATTGGTGAATGCAGAAGCTGCAATGTTTCCAGGGACAGGAACTCCTGGCACGGGCTGGGGAAGTGGAGCACCCCTGTTGTCCTGCCACAGCCTCACTGTTCCACCAGCAGGGGAATGGGAACTCCTCGGTCTGCTGGAAATTCACATTTGAGGTTTATACAGTGCCTATTTGGCCGTGTAAAACCTTTAGTTCCCTGCTGGGCAGATCCTCCCCGGTGTGAGTGACAGAAGTTTGTGTGGATGTTCATCCCACTGCTGTTCATTGTAATCAGGCTGCTCACACTGTGCCTTACAAACCCACTGGATCTCAGCAGTAAACATGAAACCCACCAGGACTCAGGAAATGCATGTTGACCAGGGGGTCACTCTGCATCGGGAATCTGGGTTTGAAATAGCCTGGGCATGAGGAGAAGGTTCCAACTGATGTATTTAATGGGAATCGTCTATTCATGCTGATTCCACAGGTAACTGCATTTCCCAAATGTAGGAACAGATTTTTGGGTTCCTCTATCAAAAACAACGTTACTGGTTAACACTCCATAGGTGAGCCAGGCTGGATTTCTCCATTCTGGCTTTCTCTTGGTGGGATCCCAATCTCTTGGTGGTTTCCTCTCTTGTCAGAGATCATCAAACCAAACCAGTTCTGATTCTGGTTCCGATTCCAAAGCATCACTGGGCTGGCACTTCCAAAGGCAGCTCCGTGAAACAGCTTCCAGATTCCCAAGCCCCAAGAGAAGACAGTATGAGAAATCCCTGTAAAATGCTGAATTATTTCTTACCAGCCCAAAGGAAACGTCTGGTCCTGCCTGTCCCGCGGGAATGTGGGCTCGGCACGGGGCTGCAAAAAGAAACCAGGACTTTGGGGCTGAAGGATTTTGCCAGGCCCGGGAGGAGCCAACAGAATTCCCCGGCTCCTGCTCCCGGTGCATTGGGGTGGAGGAACCAGCAGAATTCCCGGTGCATTGGGGTGGAGGAACCAGCAGAATTCCCGGTGCATTGGGATGGAGGAACCAGCAGAATTCCCCGGCTCCTGCTCCCGGTGCACTGGGGTGGAGGAACCAGCAGAATTCCCTGTTTGCTGCTCCCGGTGCACTGGGGTGGAGGAACCAGCAGAATTCCCTGTTTGCTGCTCCCGGTGCCCTGGGGTGGAGCAACCAGCAGAATTCCCGGTGCACTGGGGTGGAGGAACCAGCAGAGTTCCCCGGCTCCCGTTCCCGGTGCATTGGGGTGGTTTTGTGGCCGAGCCGGAGCTGATAGCGATCTACAACAGCGACATGGTGTTTAAGGAAACATTTCTGCGCTTGATAATGAGCAAAGCGGAGAACGTGTGCCGAGGTGACATCGATCACGTGCTGTTAAACACACATAGCCCGATCACCGCGCAAATTGCCCGGCCTGCGAGGAGACAAAGGCAGATAATGGTAACAGATGAGCCGCGGGGCTGCCGCTCCGGAGATGGATGGCCCGGGCTCCGAGAACTCTATTAGCAGCTCCTCCAAACTCGCCAATCTATCGCATCCCCAACGTATTGAGTGCAGCCTCGCTCAGGCTTTGAGAGAAAAACAGCTCCATTAAGCAGCCAATTTTTGTCGGTGTGCGGAGGGGTCATTTGAGTCTCCCCTGCGCCGCCGGGAACACAGAAATCTTTACATTTGTGGTGAACTGAAGTCGCCTTTGGGGTCAAACGCGGCGGCTGCTTCACGGTCTAAATGACTTCTAACTTGTGTACTACCTGGAATCCGAGGATGTCAAATACACTCATTAACTAAACTCCACAGCTTCTGATTCATCCGGAAACTCGCCCTTTTATAGTTCAGTGGTTATCAGATAAAACTCCCAAATTTTCTCCTTCCAAAAGCTGCATCACCTTGCCTTTCTCCCTCGCTTTTCTTCCTTGGTGAAAAATTTCTCCTGATGCCAAAGTGCTTCTTCCATTAGAAGAGCAAGGAGAGATTTTTGACCTAGTATTTATTCTGGCCTTTTCAACACGAGAAGAGAACATGAATCCCTGTCATATTTCCAATGGGTGCTGCTGACTAAGATGCCACTTTACACCTTTTTTATGTCTCCCATATTTCTAAGGCAGTTTGACTGTGCTCAAAAGAGCACATCCCATCACATCGGGGGCTGGGGCACTGCACAACAACTGGACAAGAGAGAATGGCCTCAGGCTGTGCCAGGGGAGGTTCAGGTTGGATATTGGAGAACATTTTTTACACCGAAAGGATTGTCCAGCCCCGGCACAGCTGCCCAGGGCAGTGCTGGAGTCCCCATCCCTGGGGGGATTTAAAGGCCTTGTGGACGTGGCACCGAGGGACGTGGTCAGTGCTGGGGAATGGTTTGGCTTGGTGGTCTCTGAGGGCTTTTTCAGCCCAGAAGATTCTGTGGTTCTCAAACTGGTTCTTGTGTGGGCAGGGAAAGCCTCAGTTTTCTGTTCCTGCCCCGGTCCCTGTGCTCGGGCAGCCGCAGTTGCAGCAGGAGGGTGGATATTGCCAGTACAATGCCACTCAGCAGGAGAGTGAGGAATACCATTAGTGTGTCCAACTCCCCGATCCAGGAGCTGCTGCCCTGCTCCGGGGGCACCTGCGGCAGGTGGGGAGGCAGGAGCAGCACCAAACCCACGGGGCAGGTTTGGGGCTCCGGGGAGGGGCCCTGTGAGGACACAGTTCCTCCCCTGCAGGCGGCAGGCAGCGCCGGGAGAGGCAGGAATAACCGCGGCTGTTCCGTCTGGCAGAGCGGGTCACCGGGAGGCTGCTCCACACGGGGACTCGATTTCATGAATCATGTTTGGATGCGTGTTGGGTTTGGCACGGAGCAGCACCCGCCCCCTTCTCACCTGCCTCCCCATCCTGTCCTCCCCGGGCTGCCCCTCCCAGCCCCAGCCCCCGGCTCACATTCGCTGGGAAGGAAGTCTGCGTGCTGCACAGGCATAAATAATACAACTGAAATCAGACTTGGTTAAAAATAGATATTCTTCCTAATAAATATTTTACCTACTGTCTTTAGGCTGGAAAGCTCCCCCGACTGAAGTGTTAAAACAAACCTTGTTGTTGGCCCCTAAATGCCTGAAAGAGCCGCGGCAGTGGCTGTGCAAACAGCGCTGGGCTGAGGGGCTGCCCTGGGGGAGGAACGCGGTCACCTGCACACAAACCCCTGCCCTCGGAGCCTCGGGAAAGGTGGCCTGGTGGCCTCTTGGCTCCGAGGACAGAGCTTTGCATCCAACTGACTCATTTGGTGACCTGCGAGTTTGACTAATGAAATCGAAAGATAAAATCTCTCATGATATTTATGAGTAACATTCTTCTTTCCATATCTTTATTTCTTCCTGCCCGAAAGTGGAATTAGAATTAGATGGCTGAATAAGGCAAAACAAAGGACATTGACAGAGCCTGAGATAGGAGGATTTTTCATTAAAAAGAGTGACAGGTGGGAGAATGTGTCCAAGTGTGTTTCTGGAAGATAATCCTGCATTTTGGGTTTAGGGCATCACTCACTGTGCCGTACCTGACATGATGTTTCCACTCCTCGGATTCCCTGGGAACAAGGGGGTAATTTAATCTGTTATCCTGTCCAGAACCTGGGGCTGAAGGGTTGATTTTGTACGGAAAGGTGGCTCCTGAGGGCAGCACTGGCACACATCTGCCCTGGCACGGAGCTTTGGCAGCAGGGAATCCTGCCCAGCAGTGCCGGGAAATCAACAGGAGAGGGTGAATCCCACGGGAACTGCGGAGTGGAGGGGCCAGACTGAGATCCTGTGGAAGCGCTGTCTGTGCCCATGGAGCAGGGCAGGGCTGATGGCTCCCACCCCACAGCCAAGGCATCACTGCTGAGCCGTGCCCTGGAGGCACCGGGAGCACCCCAGAGAGGCAGGGCAGGGTCTCAGAGACAGCCCTGGAGGGACCAGGGCAGGGTGAGGGCGTGGGGGAACACAGGGCTCTGCAGGCCTGCCTGGGAACGGGCAGGGCCAGCTGTGCTGTGCCTGCTGCCAGCTGTGCCCTGTGCTGTGCCCTGTGCTGTGCCCTGTGCTGTGCCCTGTGCCCTGTGCTGTGCCTGCTGCCAGCTGTNCTGTGCCTGCTGCCAGCGGTTCCCTGTGCTGTGCCCTGTGCTGTGCCCTGTGCCGTGCCCAGTGTCCTGCCCTGTGCCGTGCCCTCTCCCAGCCGTGCCCTTCACGGGGATTTCTGGGGGCATGTTGGGGCAGGGCCGGCGCCAGGCCTGGCACAGGCTGCCCAAAGCTCCAGCAGCTGGGATTAGGCTCCATCTGTGCAGCCCCGCGCCCTCCAGGGACTGGGATTGTTTCTCCTGATCGTCCTCATGGCAGGAGGTTGGAAATAAAGCATCTTTAAGGTCCCTTCTGACACAAAGCATTCCAGAATTCTGTGATTCTTAGGTTGTGTGCTGCTGCTGTTGAGGAATTCATTAAAGGTTAGCAGAAACACAGCCATGAGCATTTTCTGCAGCCTGGCAGTTCATTCCGGTAACAATCATGCAGTTCTGATCAGCCATCAGCACAAAGCACCGTGAGGCAATCAATAAGCTCCTCAGGAAAGGGAAGGAGCAAAAGCAAATGTTGGCCACCCCAAAAAATATAACTTGCCAATCTTCCAATCTATTGTGAAGAAAGGTCTTGAAATTTTCTATCAGTGTAAACACACTGAAAGTATTTATGAAAATAAACAGTTCTGTAAATAAAATTACATGTGTAATCTTTCATTTCTACTTTGAAATAATTTTTACACGTTCAGGTATTACAAAAAAGAATGTGGTGGGGCTGGATTACTGCCAGGAGCAAACACTGAGGAACTTCCTTAGCAGCAATATTTGATGTTCATTAACCTTCAGTTTAGCAGCAAGGAGGATCTGTGCCTGAAATTCTTCACCTGTCTTTCCTCGTGTGTGGCGTGAACGTGCATCATACACATCTGCTGGGGGCTGTGCCCAGTTTCACCACTCTCCTGCTCTTTTGCCCCAGAATAAACGAGCACACAAGACAACGTGAAGTGAAGTTCAAGAGCAGGCATGGTTGGGCAGGTACCTGTGCCTGGGTGTGTTTGGAACTCCAGGACACCCCAGTGTGAGGCTGCCACTGCTCCGAGCCAACAGCTCGGCACCAGGGGTTGATTTTCAGTTTTATTTCAAGTGAATCTTTTCACCTTTTCAGCTTTATTTCAGGTGAAGCTCATCAGCTCTGCAAGTGCAGGGCCGCTGCTCCAGGGGACTGGGGGAGGGAAATGCCTCGAGCTGTGCCGCACAAGGACACCGGGAGGAATTTCCCCATGGAAAGGGGGGTCAGGCCTTGGCGGGGCTGCCCAGGGGGTTTGGAGTGCCCATCCCTGGAGGTGCCCAAGGACGTGGCACTCAGAGCTCCGGCCTGGGGACAAGGTGGGGATGGGTCACGGGTTGGACTTGATGCTCCAGGAGGGCTTTTCCAACCTCAGGGGTTTCGGGATTCTGGGATTCCCGCTCCATCCCGCGCTGTTCCCATGGCAAGGCACTGTCACCATGGCAACGCGCTGTGACCGCGGCGGAGCGCGCGGCGCGGCGTGTCCCGTACAGTGACCCGTACCGCGGGGTATTGTGGGCCGGGCAATATGGCCGCCCCCGTGATGCGGTGCTGAGNNNGGCCGGGGCCGCTGCCTGCGCCAGGTGAAGGCGCCGCGTGCCCCGAGCCCGTCCTTACCCGCGCACCGGGGAGCGCCGCCCCTCGCCGCCCTCGGGCCGTGTTCCCCCTCCGGCCGGAGGGACCCTGGGCCCGCTGGGGGCCGGGCTGGACATCGCCGCGCCCGTGCTGCCCGGCGCTTCCCCGCCCATGGAGTCTGAGATGCTGCAGTCGCCTCTCCTGGGGCTCGGGGAGGAGGATGAGTCCGACCTGACGGACTGGAACTTGCCCCTGGCCTTCATGAAGAAAAGACACTGCGAGAAGATCGAGGGCTCCAAGTCTTTGGCCCAGAGCTGGAGGATGAAGGACCGGGTAATGCTCCGGGGCAGGACGGGGTGTGGAGAGGAGCACTCGGGGGACAGGTGGAGAAGGACACAGAGCTCGGGGGGTGCTGAGCCGGTGCCAGGTGAAAGGCTGGCTGTGGATCCCGTAGTTTGTGTCCCAGTGGTGCAGAATTAGGGAAGCAAACCTGCAGATGGGTCAGAAGTGCTGATTCCACGCTCGCAGCACTGGGCTCTGGGAGCAGCTCCATCATTTTAGCTCTGTGAATGGAACCTGGGCACTCGGTGTGTTCTGGGCAAGGCAGTGAAGTGCCCGAGCCCAGAGGGAGCCCTGGAGCCCGGCAGGAGCTGCAGCTGCACTGGAGCTGGGTGGGTTTGCAGCGTGCCAGCAGCTCCAGGTGTGAGGGATGTGCAGTGAGGGTGTCCCTGCACCTGGAGAGATGGATTGTGGCATTTTGGAGGCAGGAAATCGTTTTCAGATGGAACTCTTGCTGTGTTCCAGCAGCAGCCCCTCGTGTGTTTGGGGATGTGTTGTGTGTTAAATGACAGTGCTGGGATGGCAGAGGAAGGTCTCAGCTGGGAGTTTGGGATCTTCTGCTGCATCTGTGGCCACCTGAAATGTCTCAGTAAAGAGCAGACAAAGCACCTGAGAAATGTCCTGGAGCATCATCTCCACCCAGTCTGTGCCTGGGACCTGCTCTGGGTTCCAGCCTTTGTCTCTCACAGTTGCTGTAGCCAGAACTTTGTGTTTAGAGGTGTTCATGGGTTTTTGGTGACCAGATTTCTGTTGTGTTTATGACCCTCTTGGAATAGAATGGAAACTTACTGGAACTCCAGGCTGTGATTTCTTTGCAGAGGCCACGTGCCCAGGCTGTCCCTGAGGCTCAGTGTCCCCTGGCTGGTGGTTCCATGTGGCAGAAGTTCTGAGCCATGAGGAGGATCCTGTTCTGAGGATGGGGCTTGGCAGCTCAGTGCTGGGCTGAGGTTTGGGGTGTGACTGAGAGGCAGCACAGACCCCACGCTGGCTGCTCTGCTCCAAAGGCTCCTGGCACAGAGGAGACTTTCTCCAGTAGACTGTGGAGGTGTGATGAGCTTGCTGGTCTATTTTAGGTGCCTCTGCCTTCCTGTTCCCTCATTTCCTGATCTGCAGAGTTGCCTGTTTCTAATTCAGGAATGACTTTGCCTTGGTTGGGCTGATCAATAGGTTGTGCAGCAGCAGCAGCAGCACAAGTCCAGGGGTTCTCCGTGGTTGATATTAAATGTTTCACGTCGTTGTTACCATCAGTGAACAGCCCAGCCCAGCTCCTGTGGGGCTGCAGCTTCCCCCCCTGGGCCTCTCCCTTGGTGGTTGTTGCTGCTGCTGCTCTCTGGGGATCAGCTCAGTGGGGCTGGGCCCTGGGTCACCCTCCAACACACCCAATCTGACTCTTGTGAAAGAGGAAAATAGAAGCAAATCTGGAATTTTGGGTTGAGTCTTTCTGCTTTCTCTGTCAGCTGGAGCCAAATAATGTCACACCAGGGCCAGGGGTGCAGCTCAGGTGTTGTTTTATCTGGGCAGCTGGGTCAGGGATTGTTTGGACAAACTAGCTGTTGTGTATAATTACTTTTTGTTTAAGAACAGGTGCATAGGAAGATTCCAAAAGCACAAAAAGACACCTGAGAGAGGAGGAGCAGCTGATTTTAGAATGCTCAGCCTCATTACTTTTACATCTCAGCAGCTCTTTTTCATGTCTTGTATTTTATTCCCTTTTTTAGCTGTCGCTGGTTGTCTCCTGAGTGCTTAATGTGAGGCAGCAAACTCAGAACCTCAGCTGGGCAGGGAAGGGGCTGAGGATGGGGTTTGGAATGCTGCAGGGGTGATGTCTGATAAACATTTCCACCCAGTGAGCTGGAGTTGGGCTCATCCTGCAAAATAGCTCATCAAATCTGCTCTGGTGTGAGCCTGTGTCCGTGAGCAGGAGGTGCAGGGCAGCTCAGCCAGGCTGCTCTTTTCCCACAGCCCAGCTGGCAGTGACAGCTTTGTCCAGGGAATGCAGCACCTGGAGAAAACCCCAGGAACCTGGGCTTGGTGGAGATTCCTGTGGAGCAATGCTGCTGTGAGGGCAGTGACCTGGCAGCCTGTGCCTCAGTGAAAACTGATGGGCTGTTGGTTTTTCTCCTTTTTGTGCCTGAACTGCTTTGTTTTGCTCCCTGGCAACATAAATTAATTACTTCTTGTTTTAGCTGTCGTCAGGAAGTTTCTTCTCTTCCTGTTTCCTTGCCTTCCAGCAGTGTCCCCCAGTGGCCTGAGTGCCCTGTCAGTGCCCACAGCCCCTGGTGTCCCTCTGCTCCTGCAGCCCCTGGTGTCCCTCTGCTCCTGCAGCCCCTGGTGTCCCCCTGCTCCTGCAGCCCCTGGTGTCCCTCTGCTCCTGCAGCCCCTGGTGTCCCTCTGCTCCTGTAGCCCAGCCCAGGCTCAGCCCCTTCCCCCCCTGCAGCCCCAGGGTGAGGCTCTGTCCCGTCCCCAACTCTCTGCAGCTTCTTTTGTCTCCAGGGCTGCTGGACTGGAGCTGTGCCCCTCTCTTGGGGCTGCTGCTGCAGGAGTTTCCTGAGGGCTGAGGGGCTGTGCCTCTGGCTGGGAGCTGAGTGTGGAAAACATTCCAGTACCTTCAGTTTGATAAATGAACTCATCACAGCCCGGGCTGGGGACCGTTGCCTGTCATTAAACACCCCAGCCTGTCTCTAAATGAAGAAGTGCTCAAAGATCAGCCCAGAGGAGGCTCTGGCAGTCCCAGTGCAGGTGCAGCTGTGGCATTTTCCCCTGTGAATCATGAAAGCCCCAAGCAATGGCAGATTTTGCCTTATTCATCGAGGAGTCATGGGGAGTGAGCCGAGCTCTACTACAGTTAGAGGAAGTGATTCACAGATTTGGGAGTGGAATGACTCTTCTTTTCATCCTGCTTTGTTGCTCTAAAAACCCCAGAGTTTATGTGAAGTTGAAGGTTCTTTAGAAGGCAGAGCTCTGATAAGGGGAGAATCAAATCAGCAGAGTAATGAGTGGTAAATGTAGAGAAAATAAGTGAGAATTCACTGGTGTCCCCCGCCCCTTCCTCCATGAGGGCTGCTCTGAAAACATTTAATTCTTCCTCTCTCCCTTCCATGGACTGCATATGCCATCAAAGTGACACTGCTTTGATCTATTATTTATTTAAAGAATATTTTTAACACAAGAGGGTTGGAATTATGCTTTGTGTATTGAATTAAATCTCCCAGCCTTGGTAGCAACCAAAGCATTTAACTTGATTTAAAGAAAAAGACTCCAAGTACACCAGGTTTTACTGACAAGTTGCTATTAAATTCAGAATATTTAAATTAAGATTTGCTGTATTTATATTGATTTCTAAGATAAGCAGAGAGCAACAAAGCTGATTGTAATAGTTTTACCTCGACATTTTTTTTTTCCTGCTGCCTCATAACTTGCTGAGTGAGAATTAAATCCTGTTTTTATGAGAAGAGGAATCCACAATTAGGTTTCTCTGGAAATGCAGATTAAAGCAGGACTGCATACAAATGTGCTTAATTCATTTGAGCAGAGTTTACCTGCCTGCACAGGAAGCCCGTGGAAGTGTCCAAGGCTGGGTGGGTTTTCTGGGGAGTTTCTGTGCTCTCCTCCCAGAGCTGGTGTTCATTGGCTCTGGGCTGTGGTGACCTTCTCCCCTGGCCTGTCCAGAGGTGATGAGGGGTCACGGATCCCTCTGGCAGTGCCAGCTCTGATAAACCCATTGGTTCACTTGGTGTTTGTCTTGTTCCTCTGCTCTTCTCTGGAGAACGTTCTGTGGGTGCCTCTTTCACTGAATTATCCAAAGAGTTCAGGTTTGTGTTAATGCCATCCCTCAGAGGCAGGCCCTGCTGTGGGGTGTGATGGGTGACAGGCTCAGGGATTCCTGTTTGTCTCCTTGTCCCAGAGGCTCTGCCAGCAGCACCCCCACCAGTGTTTTCAGTTCTGTGTTTGCATTTATTGATCGATCCTTGCTGAACTGGGACAGGGCGACCTCCTGCTCTTGTTGGGTAGGGATGGAGCAGAGGGTAATTAGTGTAATTAGTGCTGTGCAGAATGGAGAGCAAGGGCAGTGCCCAGAGGAGGCTGTGGGAGCAGGTGTGGATGGAGCCCCGTGCTGGTGTTCTGCTGGGTTCCCTGGAGCCTGGCAGAGCCTGCAGCAGGAGCTGGGGCTGCAGTGGGNGAGGCAGGGCCAGCCCTGTGTCCTGTGCCTTCCCCACAGCCTGACACTGCCCTGACCTGATGGGCTTGTCCCGACTGTGTCTCCTGCTCTCTCCTGCGAGTTGGGCAGGGTTCCTGTTGCAGGAAGTCATTTGCATGTGGAGCACTTGGCTGTGGCTCAGGGATTCCTCAAACGAGGAATGATCAAACACTCCAAGTGCATCCCGAGTCATTGACTCCCCGAGGATCCCGGGGGCTGTCCAGGAACGGTTTGAAGGAACAGTTTGTAAGGAAGATCTGAAGCTGCAGCACTCAGTGCCTGGGAAGATGGACACCTTTGAAAGGCAGTGCTAGACAAGAGTGGGAATGCCGTGGAGCCATGAGGAGAAGCTGCAGGAATGCAAAGCAGAGGAAGGAGGAAAGCCCTTGTCACACATCAATGGGGAATGGTGTCTGGAAGACGCCTCTTGTCGGCTCCTTTGCAGGTTGTATAAGGGAAGCAAAGATCACAGGAGTAAAATGTTTGCTTTCTGTTATTTTCATTATTTTAAAGAAGAGATTGACAGGGAAGGAAACCCCATTTTGGCTCTAAGCATCCCAGAGTGGTTGGGAAGCAGAGTTTGGCTGCTGTGCCAGGCAGGATCAGCCTGCTCCAGGCTGGAGTTTTTAACCTCACACACGGTGGGTGACACGGTGACCTTGGGTCTCTGAGGGCCCTGGGCCACAGTGTGTCTGTGGATGTCACTGCTGTCACACAGAGGAGCTGGGAATGGGCAGTGGCTGTGGGTACCTGGGGCAGTGAGTGACAGCAGTCACTCACCCACCAGCTCAGGGAGTGTTTCAGGTGAGCGCTGAGGGCAGCAGCTCAGAGGGGGCTCTGTGAGGAGCTGGAGCCGTGTGGAGGAGCTGCCTTCGCTGGGGAAACGAACACGTTGGGCACAAAAAAGCTCTGAAGAAAATTCAGAGTATTAGTGCTGACTTCAGAGGTTAGAGAAGGAAACCAAGCCCTCAGGAGGAGTGGATCGAGGAATCTAGAGCAGGCTGGCACACCAGGAACTCACTGTGGGCTGCAGGTGGCTGGAGACAACCTGCAGAGCTGTTGAATTATTAATGTTAACTTGAAGGAGTTCTTTGCATTCTACTGCTTTTCTTGGTGTGGAGAAGCACATGGAGATTTTTTTTTCTGTAGCAATTTTTATTTATCTTAAACTTTACATTAAAAAAAAAATTCCTTGAAACTGAAAGCTCTTCTTTTAAGATGCTCTACTTTGCAAGTGGTACAGGAGCTGAGGAGGCAGCAGGGAGCTCTGTTCCCTGGGTTGTATCCAAGTAGGATACTTTGGGAATCCTTCCTTCCTTGGTTTTGTGTGCAGTTGTGTGATGGAGTGGAAGGTCAAGGCTTTGTTTGCCTGTTCAATGCCTTCAGCCTTTTCCCTGGCTGATTTCAGACCTGCATTCCTCAGTGGAAGGTGGTGCCAGAGCCCTGGGGATGATGCAGGACACATGTCACCACTTGTCACCTCTGCACTGGGAGCCCCAAAGGGGAAGGTTGACAAAGAGGAACTTGTGGTGTTGCAGAGTGAAGCCAACTCAAGGGAGAACAATGTTTCCTCTGGTTAAATGTTGCTGTTCCTGCTCTCTCTGGAGACCTCCTTTGTTGGAACATTTCATGGCAGGTCTCCAAAGGAGCCCATGGTCAGGAGTCACCTGAGCAGCTCCTCACTGATGGTGAAGAGATTTGTGTTAAATCTGTAAATGTGTGTAGAGAAAAATGTGGAAGAAAGACTTCAAGAGGGGAATGAATTTCCTGCACAAGCAGGAAACACTCCTGGCCAGGGAGGGTTTTCAAATGAGACTCGTTTGAGGATTTGGAATTTGGAAACTTGTCCCAGGATCAGTGTTTAATGCTGAGAACTTCATCCTCAACTCTGTAAAATAATATAACTGCATATATTTCACGTTTAATGCTGACTTAATCTTGTGTTTGTATTAACTCCCAGAAGCAATTTGGACTCACTGGCATAAACCCAGGCAGGTTTCTAACACTTGAGTGTTCATCTGGGTAATGTTTAAGCAGAAAGTTTTCAGCTTGCAAATTGCAATGTAAAAATCAAATATTAATGGGGTCTAAAACGTCCAGTCTGAGATGTACCACAACATGCAGAATTTCTCATCAACGCCCTGACTCGTTCTTGGTATTACTTGAACTAGAACATAAAGCAGTTCTATGGCTCTGAGTTACCAACCTGCTCCCACTCAGGCAGAAATAAATGGGTGTCTGGGTTTCAGCCTGGCCTGGAGTCACTTTCAGGGATGCTCCAGTGGGATCAGGTGGGCTCCCTGGGGTGATAAAACTTCACGTTTTCAATGAAACCCAGAAGATAATGTTTTTTTCCTAGCTGAAAATACCTGCAGATATTGCACTGTACTCACCTGCAGATCTGTTTGGCCTCTAAATGAAATAAGAGGTGAATTAGGAATATTTTAAAAGGTCTTTAGCATAAGATGTAAATTTTAGTGTCAAATGCTTTAATAAGCAACTTCTCTTCCGAGCAGACACACAGCTCCCTCTGCTCCCTGAGTCCCATTTCCAGTGGCTTTGGGATGAATTCTCTGCCATCACTTCTCAGGAAGAGCATTTTGACTGAGTGGATTTTGCCATTTAAGTATTGCAGGTTCTGACCCAGAGTTATTAAATCACTTCAGAACGGATGCAGTACAAGCTTGGGAGTTGTATCCCATTTTTTAACATACAAATGACACTCCAAAGTGCAGAGCCCACACTAAGAGCTGCTGGGGTTTGATCTTGAGCCTTTGCTGACAGAGCATTTTGGATATTGGTTTTCTTACAAACTTGCCAAATGTCCTCCTGCTTCATTTTAAAATTCTAACAAAAATCCATGGAAATGTATTCTGATGGATATACTCCTGAAATGGGGAGAAGAAAATTTCCACTGTCTTAATGACAGATGAGAATGTCCTCGTACTGCTTGGATTAAGAACCTTTAAATATGCAGTGAAGTTTCTGGTGTATTCCAAAAGAGCTTAGAAATGGGAAAAGCTTTATTGGGTTTTTTGGGCTCGGGGATGTTTTTTTGTCAGTCACACGCATTGTCCCCCTGAACCTGGGCTGAGCCCAGCGTGGGCAGCAGGGCAGGGGGGACTGTGCCCCTCTGCCCCTCAGTGAGGGGGGATTGTGCCCCTCTGCCCCTCACATGAGGGGAGATTGNGGTCAGAAGGGAGAGGGATGAGCTGCAGCTCTCAGGATGTGCTCCCTGTTGGCAGAACAAAAGGTGTGGAGTGCAAGGCTTTACGTGCTTTGGGGGAGGTGGCAGAGGGGAAATCACCCCATTTGTCTCTGGGATCAATTCCTGTTCCTCTCAAGGGTTTGCTGTCAGTTTTCCAGGAGAAACACTTATTTAAAACCCCTAACCTGGGAATGGAGAAGAAATATCAGCCTGTTCAGCATAAGCCACCAATCAGATGTTACCAGCAAAATACTGAAAAATAAGTCAGTATTAGACTGCAAATGGGAAACAATAAATAAATGAGATGGAGAAGATTGCTTGGCAGGGTACTTTCTCTTGGAAGAATGATTTATGTGTTTCCATGTCTAATAAGTCACTTTGTGTGTAGTTTTCTGTTTCCCTGGGGTGATCAGTGTGTGTGTGGCAGCGTGTGATGGTTCTGGCAGCGTCCTTGCCCTTCCACAGCCTGCAGCTCCCTCTCTCCTGAGAGCTGGCAGTGCCTGAGGTGTCTGAGGAGGTGTCCCTGGGCAGGGCAGGGGTTGTGCAGTGCTCAGGTGCTTTGGGGTGGTGTTTTTGGGTGGTCCATAACACTCTGAGCACTGAAGGGTCTGCAGGACTGGACTGCTCCTGGCAGCTGCCCCTGCTTCTGTCAGTGGCTCTGCTTTTCCTGTGGATGTCCCTGACTTTGCCAAAGTGCTCCAAGGCACGTGTGCTGAGTGCTGAACTGCAGCTCTGGGCTGTCCAAGCCATCCATGGGCACTCCTGGGAGCCCTGGGAAATCCTGCTCAGGGAATTCCTGTTCAGGCTCTGTTCTCATCCCTGTGCTGCTCAGTGCTGCTTAGGCCTGGGTAATTCCTGGCACCAGGAGCTCCTACAGGATGGCAGGGTTTGTTAGCAAGAGCACAGTTTGGGATGGAGCCATGAACCACAGTTTGTCAGTTCTTGTTGGTTATTTATTCCATGTTCCCCATCATGGCCAGGGGAGTGAGGAAACCCTGCAGGATTTCTGTCCCGGTGTAGAGCCTGTGAATAGTGTCTGGCTGCTCCAGTTTCTGTATAAATTACACATTTATGTGGCTCTGGGGTTTTCTCTAAGTGTGAAATTTGGGGATTTTTTTTCCCTCCCGCTGTGGATTGCACGGAGCACCCTGGGGAGGTGGGGATGTGGGTGGCCTTGCTGCAGGCAAGCCCTGAACGCCTGGAATCACTGAGAGCCTCGTCACTGCCTCTGTTTTCCTCCTCTGGTTTAGGTGTTGGCATGAGGGAGTCTAGGAAAAAATCCCATAAAGATGTGAAGTGATAATTTTCCAGCAGTATTTGTAGGTGACCAAGGTGGTTTGTCACTGGTTTAGTCCATGTTTTGGGTCCCAGGTGAGGTTGGGTGGGTTTGGGTTGGGTGGGATAACCCCATGTGCTGCCTGGGCAGTGCCAGGGGGATGTGGAGCAGCAGCTGGAGCCAAGCCAGGATTGCTCCTTACAGGGAAACCCAACACGTGAAGAAAACAACATAAAAATTGGACTAAATGTATTTGTTTTGGTGTGTGTTTGTTTAATTTTTTCATGGTTCTGTTTGTCACTTGAGAGTTTTTCCATTGTAACTCTTATAGTTTCAATATTAGAGATCACACACTGCATTATAATATTGGTCAGGGCCCCTGAATAGCATTGCCTCATGTTTTAATAATGTGTTTCAGTTGGACAATGGCTAATTTAAGATGAGTAGCAGAAGTTCACTGCTATCTATTTCCATGCTCAGAAAGAGAAGAATGGGCTCTGGAAATAATAACAAAAATAGTAACATGGAGTCTAAGTACTGTTCTAATAAAAAAGATGAAAAATTTCATCAGTCAGGCCTTGCTTAAAATAGTCCCTGTGAAGGAGCAGGTGGGAGAGGTTGGGTAAAGCCCTGCAGGAGTTCTGGGAGTGCTGCAGGGCCAGGGCAGGTGCTGTTCCTGCACTAAGGCTGTGCTCTTGCCTCTCTCTGCAGATGAAGACTGTAAGTGTTGCCTTAGTTTTGTGCCTCAACGTGGGCGTGGACCCCCCAGACGTGGTGAAAACGACTCCCTGTGCCCGCCTGGAGTGCTGGATTGGTGAGTGCAGAGCCTGCAGGCTCCCCTGAGCCCCACAGGCACAGCCACAGCACAGAGTTCATCCCAAAGCTCTGCATTCCCAGGGCTTCACACCGGCCTGAGCAGAGGGAAGGGTGGGAGCTGATTTTTCTCTGGGTTAATGAAGAGTCCAGCTACTGCCATGGGTCATCTCTCCTGCTGTGTTCTGAAATGAGATACCATGGAGAAAAACAGCTGTTAATGAGCTGCTTGGCTTTCTCCTAATTATTTTAGATTTATAAATATCTAAAGGAAATCTCTGAGCAGAGACACCTTCAGAGTGCTGGGATCTGCAAAGCTTTCAATCCCCTTTCTCTGCCTCACCCAGCAGAGCACTGAGGGTTGTGAAACACCTTGCTGTGTTTTGAGGTGGCTGCTCCAGGGCTCTTTTAATTGGAATCATTCAGAAGAGCTGGAATTGTTCCCAAGGATGTCTTGCCAGCAGTTCCAACACCTGGGTTTGCTACTTTCATGCAGCACTGCACTAAATTCCTAGGGTTTTTGTGAAGAAATTTAAAGTTCCCTTGGTTTTGGAGGAAAAAAAGTCTAATTATCAAGATGAAACAATTCTGAAGTAAAATGAGAAGGAAATATCTTGTGTACAGAAGCTTTCTCAGAGAGATTTGGGTTTTGTCTAGGAATTGGGAATGTTCAGCCTCCAGCACGTCCCACGCTGGGCACTGCAGTCCTCAGCTCGGGGCTTCAACAGGCCCCAGGAGCAAATGAATCACTGCACAAACACAATTTCTTTAAAAACTTGCAGCAGATTTTCTAACCTTGCTTTTTTTACCTGCTTTGTGAATCAGAGCATCTCAGGGTTTTAACCTGGAAGTGCTGCTGAGAGCCCTGAGCAGCACAAACAGGCACCTGAGAGCAGTGCAGAGAGCAGCCTTGATGTCTCATTGATGCACGAGCAGAGCAGCATTGCAGAGGCATTTAAATCAAGTCATTAGTGCCTATCACTAGCAAAGAGAATTTTGAATGCAGTTTTGTAATTAAATTTTCAGTCTGTTTATGTACACAAGTGCTCCTTCCACTTCCAGCCAACTTGAAGTTTCTGGAAAAGGTAATTGGGGAAATATCTGATGTTTTTCCTGCCCTCAGTCCCAGGAGCAGGGACTGGGGGTGCAGGAATGTCTGTGCCACATGTGCAGGGCCTGGGGAACTCTCTGCTGCTGCTCACACCTGAGCTGGGGTCACAGCTGCTCACCCCTGGTGACAAACACTGAGCAGAGCCACGTGCAGCTCCTGCTGCCCCTTCCACGTGCTTTTATTCATTAAAGAAAAATAACTCTCAAAATCCTGCTTTCATCCTGCTTTATTACATTCTGTTTCTAACAAAAGTATATTTGCAAAGACTGGAAAAAAAACCCCCTTCATTGATCTGGTTTAGTGCTTTTAAAATAATTGATATTAAATAGGAAAATATTAGCTTGTAGGTTTTTTTTAAAAAGAAAACTTGTTAATTGTTTAATTATATATCCATGGTGTTTGAATAAAGCACATGGCCTGGAATTGCATTGCTATGTATGGATTGTGGTAATTATCTAGCAATAAAATTAACTTCTTAAATATTACAAATGGCACACACTCTCTGCAGCAGCAAGCAAAGGAAGTAAATGAAGCAGGATTTTGCATTCATCAACAGAAAATGTTTGTCATCAAATATTTAGCCAATTTGAGTTCTTGTCATTATTTACAATAGAAAACTTATTTCATTATTAAAAGAAACAAATGCAATGCCTCTCTTGTCTTTCAAAACAAAATTGTGTTTAGCACCTCAGTGAGAGAAATCTTCCACATCTGACAGCCTGCAATGGAACTGGACTTTTGTTGGGCTGAAGAATTTGGGGGTGATTTTTGGGTGCTGCCCCCAAGTAAATTCCACGAGGAGTAAGGTGTTCATGAGTTTGAAAGTGATGATGAAAGGAACCAGCCTGAAAATGTCCCTGAGTGCCCTGAGTGGTGCAGCTGGGCTGAGAATTGCTGCTGTGTGCTCTGTTCCCAGATCCTCTGTCCATG
Organism: Illadopsis cleaveri; assembly: GCA_013399915.1. NCBI lineage: Eukaryota > Metazoa > Chordata > Aves > Passeriformes > Timaliidae > Illadopsis > Illadopsis cleaveri. The sequence goes on from VXBB01008377.1 coordinate 101,165, forward strand.
GGGCCTCAGAAAGCTCTGGAGACCATCGGGGCCAACCTGCAGAAGCAGTACGAGAACTGGCAGCCCAGGGTGAGTGTTGGCTGTTCTGGGGAGCCTGGGCACTCACTGCTCCAGGGCTGGGCTCTCCACTGAGCCTGTGGCTCCTGCTGGGCTTTTTTCTGGAGTGTTTCTAAGGGTATTTATGTCTTGGAGCATTTATGGCAGATATTTGTGTACACTTAAGACAAGAGAATTTCCCTTTGCGTTTTTCCTCGTGGCACGTTGACAATTTTTAAATCCCGACAGCCCAAGAATTTAGGAGAAAATTCAAAAAGTGCCTGCAATCAAACAAGAGAAAAAGCATCTTGGAGCAAAGGTGAGAAGAAGCCCTTTCCTGTGCCCTGTGTCAGTCCCTGGTTCTGTGGGAGGAGGGACAGGTCAGGAGCAGCAGGTTCCCTGCGTGGGCAATCCCAGAGCTGGGCTGGTTCCCTGGTTCCTGCAGGAAATCACAGCCCCTGACACATTGCAAAGCCAAACACGTCCTGGTTTATTGCACTCCACAGGGCTCTGGAGCTTTCTGCAGTAATAAAGAGAAGTTGGTGTGCCATCTGCAATAAAACAATAGGAACATTATTGAATTTCCTAGAGCTTTCATAGAAATACTAATACATCCAGTTTTGTCTGTTTCTTGGGGGCTTGGAGTGCTTGAGGAGTGGATGGCAGGAAGACAATTTGGGGAAAAAAGAGCAAATCATGACAATCTTCTGAAACAGCCAATATTCCCAGGCTGTCAGCTCCTTCCAGCAGGAGCTGCTGCCATCAGCACCTTGTTGGGGATGCACAAGTGCTGCTGATTGCTGGCAGTGCTTGGTGGCAGTGGTGACACTGTGTGACCAGTCCTGTGGCATCGCTGCCAGCCACTCCTTCTGTTCAAACATCCCTCTTTTTGCTCAATACAAGCAGCTTTTCTGAGAAGGAAACTGTAAAAGGGGTAAAGCATGAAAATTCTTTGGTTGTGGGAGCTCCCAGGCTGCACAGCTGATGGATCTTTCCTTCCAGGTCTTATTGAGCCCCTTTCTAAATAATTTATCAGCTTGCCATTGCTTGAAGTATTTGTTCTGATTAAATTTAAGACGTTGCTTTATTGTTGTGTAGCTACATAAATTTGTGTGCTGCGGGAGTGAAAACCACTTCAGCTGTTGTTTCCTCTGCAAAATCCTGCAGTTAAGCAATATTCAGTCATTTCATGCAGTTCTCAAATGAAGATTGTACTGGGGGAGAGGGTAGGAGATGACAGAGCTGTGGGCTCGATCTGTCTTGCTAAAGAGTTCTCTGAACAAGTAAAGAGTTCCTGCAATTCAGTGCAGACATAATTGAGATGCTGGTGAAAATAGAAGGAAAACCAAGACACCTCTACACTGACACTCCCTTGGGTTTGGGGCTTGAGTTTTACTGGGCAGGGAAGGGGTTAAACCTGAGGGTAATCTGGAAAGAGGCTCATTACAGGATCAAAGGGGCTGCTTAAGCTGCCGAGAGTGGAAGGAGAAAAGGGAGTGAAAGTGAAGAGTGCAGGACCCGGTAATGCCTGGCTGGAGAGGAAAACCTTCCCTGGGACTGCTCCTGTGCTCTTGGACTCTGCGGGCAGGGGGATGGGTTGGGAATTACTGCAGGAGCTGGGTGGGACTGGGGCTTGCATCCCCGCGGAGCACTGGGAAAGGGGAACCTCTGGCTGAGACAGAACCGCCCAGAATAAAATAACTGGAGCTTCTGTGGGAGGTTCCTCACATGCTCTGTATTTAGAATACTTCGATAAGGAACTGATCATGTTGATCATACTGCTGACCCCACTCAGTACCTCCTGCAGAGCCCTGCCTGTGGGAGGTGCAGCCCTGTATTTAAAATATAAATAAGGAATGGATCATGTTGAAATGGGATTTCTGTGCTGCTGACCCCCATCAGTACCTCCCTGCCTGTAGCAGGTGCCCAGCCAGAGCAGGGCTTTGCTGTGCTGGCAAGGAGCAGCAAATATTTCCCTGTTGTTGGGGTGTAAATTCAGTTTTCTTGGCAGCACTGCATGTTGTGCCACTGCAAAGGCAGGGACTTGTCTTAGTGTAAGAGTCAAGAGCCTTTGAAAACAGGACTAATGGGCTGCAAACGGAGTGCTGCTGCAGTGGGATGGTTTATGGAGGTGCAGGAGCTCGTGGGGATTTTTATGAGCAGGAGTTACTGCTCTGCAAGTCCCAGTTTGGCAGTGGAGCTGGGCCCTGTGCTGCAGCCCTGCAGAGCTGGCTGGGCAGGATGAGGGTGTTGTGAGGAGGATGAGGGTGTTGTGAGGAGGATGAGAGTGTTCTGGGGAGATGGAGCTGTCCTGGGGAGGATGAGGGTGTTCTGGGCAGGATGAGAGTGCTCTGGGTAGGGTGAGGGTGCTCTGGGTAGGGTGAGGGTGCTCTGGGCAGGGTGAGGGTGCTCTGGGGAGGATGGAGCTGTCCTGGGGAGGACGAGGGTGCTCTGGGGAGGATGAAGGTGCTCTGCTGTCTGGGGCACTGCTGAGGGAGTGAGTTCTCTGCACGCCCCAGGCTGGAATTGTCAGAGCTGTGTGTGGAAGCAGCCTGTGTGCACTGATCCCTGCACAGAACCTGTGGGGTGAGCTCAGAATGAAATTGCTGCCTTCCTTCTTAGAGGGGAACCCTTAGTTCCTCCTGCTTCTCCTGCTGGGCATCTGCTGCTGGCTCCCAGGACATGCAGTGCCCTGTGCCTCCATCCCTGTGCATGTGCAGTGGAGAAGGGGCTGTGCTGCCCAAGGCTGGGGCTGTATGAGGCACAGTTTACATAATTCAGGACCTGGTATGAAGTAGTCTGGAGCATATGCTTATTAAATTTGCATGAAATTATAGATTTTTTTTCTTCTATGTTAGCTCTGGCTTTTGACCAGGTTCTCCCTTTAACTCCAAACTGACCAGAACACTCACAGTTTTTCCTCCTTCTCTCAATCATTTTGATGCTTCTGTTGGGATTTTCCTGGTGCACATATCCCAGTGGCACTCCTGCACCAGCTGCTTTTTGCAGTCCTATCCTTTATTCTCTGATGAGCTTCCCCAGTCCTGCCAGGAAGGCCGAAATCCAGAGTTCATAACCATTCCTAGGAGAGGTGAGAAGGATGCAGACACAGCTCCTCCGTGGCTCCTGCTGAGCTGTTCCACTGGGATCTTTTGTGCCTTCCAGTTGAAGGGCAGTTCTGTGGAATGTGGGGGTTTTTACATCCTCTGAGGAGTAGCTGAGTGAAGTGTGAGGGTTTTGTAGCTCTGTAGGATTGACCCCAGCACGGCAGTGATTTGCCATCAGCACTCCCCTGCTGCCCTTCCCCACCAGCAGCTCCAGGGCTCCTGCACCCTCTGCAGTGAGGCCAAGGGGCTGAAACATCACCCAAGGAATCCTCTCCCCTACACCCACTTGCGTCCATAAAACAAAGTCAATTACACTATTGATTTTTTAATTCAAGTGCCACAATTTTGCCTCCCTTTTTCTTCTCTCAATTTCCTCCTTTTTCGCTAAGAGAGTCGTTTGGGCTGTTTTAATTCTCTCCTGGAATGAGTTGATTTCATTAGAGCTGAATGGATTATACCTGAATGGGCATCCCCTGGGGTGAAGGGGAACTGTGAGCCATGAAGGGGGATGAAAATCCTGGATGGGGAAAGGACTGGGGAAATCTAGAAGACAAGATTAAATAAACTTTTAGGAAGCCTCTGGGAAGGGTGGTTTGAAAGCAGGTGCTGGTGTTTGGGAATGCCTGCAGCTGGAGCAGCTGAGGGTGGCATGGCCCCTGAACAAACACAGCAGCTCTGCTCCTGTTCCTTGGGCAGCCTGTAGGAAAGGGGTTTCCCATTGCTCTCTGATCCAATCTCACCCATTGTGTGATGCCTCTTGCCTGCACCAGTGAGTGATGGTCTCTGAGGACACATCTCCACAATAAGGATAAATTATCTCTTTTGTGGCGGGCCTGCAAGGAAACAGTGATTTTCTGATCAAACAGGCTGCTTCTCCCTGCCTTCTAGTCTGCTTCCTAACAGTTTTCTCTTCATTTCAAAGTACAGCCAAGATACTTGAAATGGATCATTGAAAGCCTCTACCTTTTAGTGCATGTTGTCTGTTGTTGATGCTGTTGTTCCCCTCATTAGAGATCTCTGGGCTTTGATTCGGTGTCTGAGGTTTCATTCCTTCATTGCTTTTTTCTGCCTAATTAATTGGGAAGTTGCTGCTGCACATCAAAGGGGGAGCATTTCCTAAAGAGTAACTACTTAAGCATGAAAACTAATTGAACACATGACCTAATTATTGGTCTCTCAGTGAGTCATACTTTTCCTTTATTTCTGTAGGGTTTTTCTTTTAAAACAACAGCAAATACTAATTGCTCCTGCAGAAGAAATACTGTAGAATTCCAAAGGGGAACATGGAAAAACTGGTGCTTGGTCTCCAGTAGAAGATATCTGCAGATGTAGGAACATGTAAGAAAAAAAAATGAATAAGAAAGAAAAAGAACAACAAAAAGACAGTGTGACCTTGTTTAACAAAACCAGGTTTTCCTTAGAGGACTATGTTTGTTGGTTTTCATTTCCCAACAGCCTCTTGAATTTGGCNGTCTCCAGTAGAAGATATCTGCAGATGTAGGAACATGTAAGAAAAAAAAAATGAATAAGAAAGAAAAAGAACAACAAAAAGACAGTGTGACCTTGTTTAACAAAACCAGGTTTTCCTTAGAGGACTATGTTTGTTGGTTTTCATTTCCCAACAGCCTCTTGAATTTGGCAGCTATTTCAGGCTCTGCAAAATTCTGCTGTATCAATCCTTTGCTGTCTTGTTAAAGATCAACTGTCTTCAGCATAAACCAGCAAGGTTTTTTCCAGGGGAAAAAAAGTAAAAAGTCTGCCATAGAAGTGGAGTCAACAAGTCTAATTGTGAAACCCAGTTCTTGCTGTTCTCCTGTCTGAAAACCTGTCATGGTCAGAGTGTCCCTGTCAGCCAGGGGCTGCTTCACTGAATTCCCCTCTGAAGTCATTGGGCCAGAAAAGCACAGATCTCAGGTGTGGTAAAGGATGAAACCCACTCCTGAATGCCTTGGGAATATGGAGAAAATGAAAAGAAATGAGTCAGTGGTTGCAGTTTTCCCTTTGGTGGCTCTCCAAGCCTGCCTGACCCAGGGGCTGGCTCAGAGCAGCCCCAAACACACCTGGCAGGGCAGCTGCTCCTTTGTGCTGAAAACCCTCCCTGGGGCACCTCTGGCCTGCCCTGGGAGCAGCTGTACATGGAAGAGCTCCTGGAGCAGGGATAGCTGAGGGTCTGGGAACTGGCTGTGCAAGGGGGAAACTTTTTTTTTTTTGGCTGGGTACAGCTCATGTTTTAATGCTTTTGATAGTGAGGGAAAAAAACTCCTGATGAATCTTTAACACAGCACTGAAAGTGGACACTGTGAATTTGCAGCAGTAGTGTACTTAATACTGATTTCTCGGAGATTCTCCTGGAAAAATGAGTCACAAAAAGGAAAAAAATAGTTGCAGGCATGAACTGCTGTGGGGAAGCACGTTGAGAAGCTGTGCAGAGCAGGAAGTGGCATTCTCTGTGAGCTGTTGGTGCACTGCAGACAGCAGGGGCTGGCATTCTGGAGCTCAGTCAACAAACTTGCAAAATCAGTTCAGTGGGAAAACCCTGAAATCCTGTGGGGCTTGGCATCTGCTGCAGGCCTGGAGTTCTGTGCGCAGGATGTGCTGGGAGGAAGGAGATCAGTTGGCATCTGAACTGCTGTTAACTCTGAACTCCTGTTCAATGCCTTGCCTTCCTTTCCACACTTCTGACAAGAGCTTCATTTCACATGTTTTGTTCTTCGTGTCTGTTTTGGTTTGTGCTCTGTCATCACAATGGGGCCAGAATTGGCAGGGAACAAGATTTGTGGTTTTGAGGTATTTTCCTGTGACCATTGATGTCGGCTTGTCAGAGATGGGAAGGAAGAGCTGATAGGAAAAGGCTCTTGGAGAGAAAAGCAGCTCTGCCTGGCAAAGCTGATTAACGTGTTTCTGTAATTACCACCAGCTCTGGGTGACCTATTTAAAAGCACCTTGTCTTTGTGTTGGGTGGGGAGGGGTGAATCCTGGGGCTGGGGGACAGGGGGGAGGCTCCTGCAGATCCACTGGCAGCATCCTGGTGCTCTGTGTGCAGTAAATGGCACCTGGATCCACTGGAGAGGGATGCAGTGCTTGGGACATGCAAAGGGTGCTGCATTAGGAGCTTCTTGCTGACAGACATCACCAGTTTTGTGCAAAACTTAGAAGTTAACAGAGGAATCTATTGACATTTTTATTTCTATTCCTGCTCCTCTCTAAGGCAGAATGAGAAAATCCTGGGATGCTTTGGTTTTAACTCCTTTCCTGGGGAGATTAGCAAAGCAGAAACCTTGGAATGATTGGCTTTCCTTCTCCTGACTCGTTAAGGTGTTTGTAATCAGAAAATTGCTTCATTAAGCAATTACTTTGCAATCAGAGGAGAACTGAAATTACTGAACAATTATTTAGTATTGAGAAGATGAAGTTCTTGCCCTGCAGGGCCCCAGCCTTGCAGCTCCTCCCTGGAGCACTCGGGCCAGGGTGTAAAGACACCCAGTTTGAGACTTTACCAGTTTGAACCTGCAGCCTAGACTGGGCTCCCAGTAAGATCCAAGTCTCTGTTTAAGAAACAAGAAGATGCAGAGGCTGAAACTTTAAAGAGCTCCTAAAACTGAGTTTCTAGAGAAGGAATGGAACTGAACTGACACTGATGCTGAGGAGTTACGTTGTTTGTCTAAGCAGGTTTGACCTGGGGTGGACTTAAAATCCTGTTAGGGCACCTTGTGGTGTGACCCCTCGAGCTGTCACCAGGCTGAGGGTGCAGATCTGGCATATGAAAAGCAGATTTGAGTTCTTTCACCATTCCCTTTGTTTAAAAGTAAGCAATTATTTACACAGCCCTCTCAGAGTGGTTATTTGAGCAGAGGGGGAAGAATTTGTACCAAACACGGGAGGCTGGTGGGTGGAATTCCTGTGAACTTTGGCACAAACCTGCAGTGTGATGCAGCTTGTAACTGCTGAGGAACACACCTGTCTTGTGGATGTATTGCAGCAGCAACTCAAGGTTGGTTGTCCTGATTTTTGTCTTCCCTGTCAACATCAGTTCTCATGAACAAACTGCTGGGAGGCGTTTTTTTTGGAAGTGTTATTGGATCCCGAGCCTGCACAGTGAGGATTAGGTACTTTGGAATTCATTTCACATTGGACTTGAAAGCAAGGTCAGAGACTCTGCAGAGGGAAGGTGAAGTCCCCACTCTGCTGGCTGCAGGCAGAAGAGGGGTTGTGCCACACTCAGAGCTGGCTCCAGCCACCATCCTGTCCTGGCATCAGCAGCTCCAGAGGGAATTAGCACAGAGGGGATGGAGAAGGGTTTGAAATGCACCCAAATATCTGCAGAGGATTTGCCTCAGACTGGCAAGAGTCTCCCTTTGGCTTAGTTTAATGTTTAAATGAAAGCATCTCGAAGTTATAGTTTGTCTTCACTTGTAATTAATATTTTTCAAGTTAGCAATGACTAATAATTTTATCAGTAATGTTTTCTCCTGGCCTTTGTTAACCAGGTTAAGCTGCTGCCTGTAACGTCAGTTTGGGATTTCCAGCATACTCCCTTGTACTTAAATATGCAGTTTTTATTATCTTGGCCTAATCCTCATGAATTTGCATCAGGGTAATTTCATGTGCCCACAGCCTAAAATTAAAACACCTAAAAGCAGGTGGAGGGGGGTTTTTTAATATAAAATTAAGAAGCTTGGAGTATGTGGATAAGGCTCAGAATAATTTGTATTTGCATGATGTGTCCAACCTGAGAGTTATTGTGGCCATATCAGCGTGGGCTTGAGGTGATTGGGTTTGTGATTGATGGGTGGTGGGGATGAACTGCAGTCACTTCTTACAGGGCTGAGTTATCTCCGAGTTTATTAAACAACAGGCTTGGTGTGTCCCTGCTCCCTGAGCCCTGCAGCCACCTGGGCTGGGATCCTGCCCTGGCACTGCCCTGCCTTGGCTCTGCTGTGTCCTGGATGTTTATTGTGGAATTGTGCAAACCCCAAAGTGTTCGTGTGCAGCTCTGAATTCCTCTGTCCTTTGATGTGTCTCCACAGCCAGTGTAAATGCAGGATCCTAAATCTTCCTTTGATGCAGGAAAAGAGCTGTGTTTCAGTCAGGATTGAAATGAAGTCACGGTGAATTGCAGGGTTGGGTTATTAATCACCGTTTTGGATGAACCAGAGAACAAAGTATTTTTGTTTGTGAGTGAAGTCTGTGGTTTTTCACTAGAACAGCTTCCCCCTCAGCAGGCCTGGAAGCAGTCCAGCCTGGCATCACATGGAGGCAGAACACCGGGAGAAATCTGTAGTAATGGAGTTATGGAAAGGGAATTGTGAGTGTAAAAGGAGTGGCAGTGAAAATCCTCTCCCAGAGCTCTGCTGAGCCCTGCCCGTGGCAGGGGTTGGCTGCAGTGCCTCTGGGTCAGACAGTGTTCCTGCCCCCTCCCTGGCAGGAGTGTTTGGATGAGTCAGGCTACAAACAAAACAGATCCTCCTGGAGCTTCCCAGAGAGTTCCCTCCATGGACAGAGCTGGGGATTCTCCCCCACCTGCCTGTTTGATCAGCAAGTCTTTATAGATGGACTTTCCTCCAGATCTGTGTTGAGATCTTGCTTAATATCCTCTGGGAATCCAAATGGGTTTATATCAAAAGGATACTTCCTCTCATCTCTGTGCTCTTTGATTTCTTTAGAAAACCCTGCAAGATAAGAGTTTGATTTGAGAAGTCTGGCTTCTCATTAGAGATGCTGAATGGGCTGTTCCCCAAAGTGTTTGTTCATGGTTCTGTTTGTTTATTATTATTCCACCAACGTGCCCAGCACAGAGCTCAGCCTGGATTTCCTCTGAATTCCTTTAGAAGCTGATGTCATTCTTCCTGCTTTCCCCTTTCCTGGTACCCAGGTGGGTTCAGAGGGATTTTACCATCTACAGGTGATGCTCAGCAATTCAATACTTGAGATAATTCAGTTTATACTTTTTGGTTCCTGTAACTGGGATGGGGATGTGGGAACTGGGGGGTCTCACTGTGTCACCCTCAGAGGCTGGGGATGGCTGCACTAGCTCTGGGCTTCTCATCTTGCTGAAATTGTCTGATCCTATCTTGGATTTTCCTTTTATTTTTCTTTTTTCTTTTTTTTTTTTGGCCATGTTCCTGTTCGTTGCTTAGATGCTCCAATGTGTTCAGGAGATTTAAAAAGTAAAATATGGTGGTATTGCTTTGCTGTGTGCACCACATGTTCATCCTGGCTGTGAATTTTTGACATATATGTCCTGTTTTATGTGTCTGAGCCCCACTTTGTTCCAGACACTCTCAGGAACACATTGCATCAAACTGGCAGCTGCCTCATATAAAGTGGAATATGAATGAATTCCATTTTATGCTCTTCACTTAAAAGAAAACTTAATCCAGGATTTTTAGTGTTCATCTTTAATAGATCTTCAAGCATCTGAGAAACATCTCTGTCTGGGGTGGATTTATCTTTTCCCTGTGAGACATTTGCCTCAGTGTGGCTGAACTCCACATGGAAGGCCAGAGATGTGGATCCAGGATGGATCCCTGAGCAGCAGGGATGGCTTTGTGCACACAGCCAGGAGAGCTGCTGTGGGACCTGCCCACCCCTGCCCTGCAAGCTGCTGGTGTCATTCCTCTTGGGTTTTAGTCACTTCTTTGGAAGGCTTCTTGTAGTTGAGTTTTTCCAACTTGGGCATTGCTCCAAAACTCTTCTCTTGGAATAATTAGCTTGCTTTGATTCCTTTTTGATTAAATCATGTGAAGTAGGCTGGCTGTGTGCATGGCAAAGTCACAGGTTTAATGTCTTCTCTGCATTTGGAACCTGGGATGCAGATCTGCTCCAAGTGGCAGCTGCACCCTGGGCTGGGAATTTGGATGAGGAAAAAGCATTGCTGAGGGTAAGGGAAAGCAGCACCTGCTGCATCTCAGAGTTTGGGATCTGCCACGGGCTGGGCAGCCCAGGATGTGGAGCTGATGGATTCTGCTCTGGGATAACTGGGGTGGGACTGGTTCCTCCAGGAAATCCCACCCAGCCCTGCTCTTTGAGTTCTACAGGGCAGGAAATGTTCCAGTCCTGGGGATTGTCCATGTCCTGCAAATATGGAATCATGGAATTGGCTTGGAGGGGACCTTCCAGAGCAGCCAGTCCCAGCCCCTGCCACACCTTCCACAGAACCAGGTGCTGCAGCCTGGCCTTGGGCACTCCCTGGGATGGGGCAGCCACAGCTGCTCTGGGCAGTAATGGGCACTGCAAGAGGGAACATGGAAACCTCAGACACTGCAGCTGTATTGCCTCACTTTTATTTCCTTTACCCACCACATGCAGTGCCTTGTGTGTGCCATTTGCATTTGGGATTCTTTGTCACCCAGAAGCTGTTTAAAAAAACCCAATCTTCAGCCAAATAAAGCTTTTATATCTCATTATAGATTCTGGGTAGGAGCATCCTTCTTCTGCAAGGAGGTGTAAAAGGCAGTTTCAGTATAAAATACTGAATGTTGGAGTAGTTTCTTCTGTGGATAAATTTGGAACACATTCAGTAAGGTATCTTAGGGATAAAAGGGGAGTGACTTCAGGATTTGTTCTGCTGAATGAGAAGAGGATGATGTTGTGAAGAGCAGAGGCTCTGGATGCCAGCAGAGACATTTGTCATACATTTTTCATGCACTTTGTGTCCTCTGTGCTGGGGGTTGGGGTTTTGGCGTGGAATCACACACACACTGTGGTCTGAGCCTTGTGGAGTGTTTCTGCAACAAAGACTGAGGTCTTGGGCTGCAGGAGAATGAAAGAGGAAGACTTGAATTTTATAGCTTTGAGGAGAAAATGGGTTTAACCTCGTATTTTCTTAAGGGGGAGAAATCCATCTCCCTGCTGAAGGAGCCGTGGTGCTCCAGCAGTGCCTCTTGCCTGCTGGGCTGGGCAGTGCCCGTGGTGATGGAACCTGCCCTGCCTCCCAGAACTTCCCATTGCCACTGAGAGCTGAGCAACATCAGCAACTTCAACCCCCTGTTCTGTCACCTCTGGCACTCTGCATTCCTTCCTTTTCACGGGACCTGATCCTGAGCTGAGTTTCCTGGACTCAGCAGCTGGCAGGGTGAGCAGAGCTGAGTTTGGGAGGTGATGACGAGCCAGTTCTGGTGTCTCAGGTGACAGCAAAGCCCTTTGGCACAGCCACGGAGCTGCTGCAGCCCCAGCCCCTCAGGAGAGGGATCTCTGCCTGGGGCTCCTCCTCAGTGTCACACGTGTGTCTTGGCCCCGTTAAAAATTAAAGGAAAACCTGTAATTAGGTGAAGTTTCCAAAGCAGAGCCATTAATTTAAACTCAAAATCCAGAGGACTGTGGGAATTTCTGCAGCCAGTGCGTGCTGACATTCCAGTGGGGTAGGAGTTGATGAAACCACTGAAGGGGTTTTTCCTCTCTGGACAGACTTGTGTTGGAGAGGTCACTGCTGTGCCCTGCCAGGCAGTGAACACCTGGCTGCTTTATTTTTCCTCTGAAAGAAGTAAATCCCCTGTGAAACAAAGGGACAGTAGTTTGGGAAGTCGTTCTGTGGAATCAGCACCACAGCTTTGGCGTGGCACCATCTCACTTCCCATTTCAGCATTAAACACGGGTAATGTTCACAGTAAAACCACTTGGTGCTACCCCCAAACTGGTTTCTTTTCCTGATTTGGGTGCCAGAACTCCTTTCTGTTGAGACTCCACCTATTTCCTGTAATTTCTCAATGCAGGGTTTTATCAGTGCTGAAGTTTCAACACTGAAAGGTGAAATGTCTTAAGAATTACCGTCCTAACTGTCACAAGTTAACGGGGACAAGGCTGGATAAACCAGTGAGTGTTTCACAGAATTGTGGCAATAAACAAGCAGAGCTTTTAACTTTGCCTATGTGAGCAGAATAATGAGAATCTCCTGGATCAGGGCACCACGTTATTGCTTTTGACAGAAGCTTTTCATTGAGGCAGGAGGTGATCAGGAGCTCCCATTCCCACAGAATAGCAGCTGCCATCCCATCAGGGCTCTGTGACAGCTCTGCTGCTCCAGATGCAGCGTCCAGGTGAAGGCTGGAGTGTCCTGTCTCCCCCAGGGAGCACAGGCTGCTTGCTAAACGGCAGGAAATGCCTGTCAGCAGCCCCTGATGGAAGGCAGGAGGGCAGCGTGGTGTTCAGGGCCAGCAGTGCTCAGGAACTGGGCAATGGCTGATAAAAACAGGGGGAAACAACCCAAAATCTGGGGCGTGTCTGCTGCCAACAGGAGCTGCTGAGGTTAAGCCCCACAGAGCTCTGGGCTTTTGGTTGTGCTCTGTTATCTTTTGCACTCATTAGTGCTGGAAAGCTCCTGCTGGGAGCTGGAGGGGAAAGAATCAGCACCTTGACAGAGAAGGTGGAGGAATAACGATGGGAGGAAAGAAAAAGACAAAAAAGACAAAAAAGGCACCTCCTGGGCTGGTGTGTTACTCACGTACCTGGTTCTTGTCATATCTGAAACTCCCACCTGAGTCCTGAGCTGGCAGCAGGGCTCAGACTGTGCTTACTCACAGGCTCCCTCCCCTCCTCTCCCTTCCCCTCGTGTTTCTCCAGGCCCAAATGATCTGTTTGCAGTTTGGAAATTGAGATCTACAGACTTTAGTTCTAGAGTCTGAATCCACCTCCACTAAGTGCGAACTGTGTTTAATATTGATGCTCCAGGGACGTGAGGAGGGATGGAATGAGCCTGTTCTCCTGTGGAAAAAAAGCTGAAATTCCCCAGCACTCAGATTTGGGTGGCTGGTGAAGCTGCCAGCAGCCAGGCTGGGATTTAAGGGGCACATTTTTGCAAATCAGTGTCTTCATCACTGCTGTGAGTGGAGAGAGGAGGAGGTGGAGGCTCCGTGGGAAGATTAATGCAGCCTCTTGGCTTTCCTGAGTGCTGAGGTTCCCAGAAAGGATGAGGGTGTCACATCACTGCTTCTTGCTTCATATTTTTCCTCCTTTTGCTTGCTTTTCTTGGGTGTTGCCATCATTAAATGCTTCCATTCATTGTTCCCTCTCCCCTGCTGGCAGGAGACTCTGACTGTTAATTGAGCAGCACTGTATCTGCTCTTCAGGCTTCTCAGATAAACAATTTAAGTCCTTCATCCTCTTTTACTGTGACATTTTAAGACTTTCTCATCTTTGGCTGTCACAGGGAAAAACCTAAGAAGCCCAAACTTCTGCAGCCTTGGTTTGGTTTCTAAACAGGCTCCCAATGGCAGCTTTTGGAGAGATGTGTTTGTCCTGCTCTTAAACTTGGGTCTTTATTTCACTACATCAGATTGAAGGTTTTTATTGTGATTCTGGGGTTTCAGTCTCTGCAGCTCTGGGGAAGACAGAAAGAGCCAGGCTTTTGTCTTTCAAAGGACAGTTGAAAGACTTTCTGTTATTATTTGGCCTTCCTTCAAAAAAATGCACTTTTGAGCGTGACAAACTTGCTCCTACCTGGGTGTCCTGAACTCAGCCAAGTTAAAAGGCGTTTGAAGCATTGGGGGATTTTGCCAGTTTGATTTTTCCTCCATCCTCCAATGAGGATGCTCTGAGTTCAGTGCTTGTAGGAACGGGAGCAGGGTGTCCACAGCCACAGCTGGGGGAATCCATCCCTTTTTCCCAGGCAAGGGCCAGTTTCCAAGGGCTCTCCATCACTGTTCCCCCTTTTCACCCAATGGTGTGAAATGTCAAATTCCTGGGCCTTTTGTGTCCTTCTCTCTCAAGAATGATGTTGATCTATACAATTTTCTCTCTTCAAAAGAGGGAATTTGTTCAGCTGGAGGTGTAGAGGGTCTGAATTGGAGGATTAAGTGAGGGGTTACTTTTGAGACTGGCTAATGTTGAAACAGATTTCACCTTCCTAAGGCTTTTTGAATATTAATCATTGAAAAGTGAGTGAGCTGGGTGGGTGTTGGGAGCTGTGCTAAACTCCCTCCAACCTGTGCTGTTGGTGTGTGAGAGTCCCACACAGCACCACGGACACGCTTTGTTTATCCAGCCCCACTGCCAAGGCTTTGTGTTTCCTTTCCCCATGGTGCCTTAAGTTTTAGCTTTCATATTTTCCAGATTCTGTAGTGCATTGGTACATAACTCTGAACTTCATGTAAAGTGTGAGCAAGTTCTCCTCGCAGTTCAGTCAGACAAAACAATCCTTTTCTAGCTTGAGAACCAAGGACCCCGTTGCAGCTTCAGGCCCAAAAAGTGCAAACAAACAACAGTGAATTGAGGAGAGCAAACTGGGAGGATGGGACTGCATCACCTGGAGCTGTGATTGGACAATTTACCCAAATATGGAAATGGACCAAAACTTATAAAAGTGTGAAAACTCGTGACCAGGTGTCCATGTCGGGTGGAGCCTTGGCTGGGTGTTGATGTGTCCTTGTACTGCCCAAGCTGTATCCTTTGAAGGCCTGTTAATAAACCCGTTTCATTCCTTTAACACTGCCCAGCCTCTGTTCCAGGTAACCTCTCAGGCATCCCCCAGAGCAGGCAGTTGCTGTGCACAGGGGTGTCCCAGGCTGTCCCAGTGACCCTGTCCCTGCTGTGTCCCAGGCCAGGTACAAGCAGAGCCTGGACCCCACGGTGGACGAGGTGAAGAAGCTGTGCACGTCGCTGCGCCGCAACGCCAAGGAGGAGCGCGTGCTGTTCCACTACAACGGGCACGGCGTGCCCCGGCCCACGGTCAACGGGGAGATCTGGGTCTTCAACAAGGTGGGTGTGGGCCAGCACAGCCCTGCCAGCCACTGCAGCCTCTGCTGCCTTTGGCTTGTGCAGTCACAGCCTGCTTTGGGTTGGGGGGACATCCGGTGCCACCTCTGCCGTGGGCAGGGCACCTTCCACTGTCCCGGGGTGCTCCAAGCCCCATCCAGCCTGGCCTTGGGCACTGCCAATGATCCATGTGTGCTCTGGGCACCCTGTGCCAGGGCCCCACCTCCCTCACTGAGAGGAATTTCTCCCCAGTATTTACCTGATACCCTTATGTATCTTTCCCCTCTCTGTTTGAATCTGTTGTCTCCTCACTTTCCCAGGTTTAGGATGTGTTCACAGGTGTTTGGGTTTAGGATGTGTTCAC
The DNA here is from genome assembly GCA_013399915.1 of Illadopsis cleaveri. Taxonomy (NCBI): domain Eukaryota; kingdom Metazoa; phylum Chordata; class Aves; order Passeriformes; family Timaliidae; genus Illadopsis; species Illadopsis cleaveri. The sequence continues at coordinate 116,360 of VXBB01008377.1, forward strand.
AAGTGTTTAGTTCCCTCTTTGCTTTCTTTGTATTCTTGAGGCTGTCTCTGCCCTGGGGGGCTCGAGGGGTTTCTCTCCAGTGCACTGAAGCAATAAATTACTGGCAGACAGATGGCAGGGGACCATGGAAACTCAGAATTGTTCCTGCTCTGACTCACTGTCCAGCGTGGATGTACCAAGAGAACATCAAGACAGTCCCTGGAAACTGGTTAATTTGGCATTTTCTGGCCTTTTGCCACATGTTGAGGCTGCAATTACATTTTCCAAGTATTTATTGTGAGTGCTGTTGTATCAGTAAGGAGTAATGTTCTAGTTTAGCTGCTGTTTCCTGAGCAAATCTCAACGTGGCTTCGAAAGGAGAAAAATCAACATACCCCAACTTCAGACATGTTTATTCTGATATTTTGAGGAACTTCTCTGCAAATTTTAAATATCTCTGAGCTGTTCACTAAACAACTGGGGATGGAATCTGTTCACAAGCAGTTTCCAGTTGAGCTGCTGTTGTGTTGTTCCCAGGAAGAGGCACAGAAAGCTGCTGGGAGCAATGGTGGAGCAGAGACTTCTCATGCCCAAGCCAGGGAACAAACCTGACTTTGGGTGTGTCCAGCCCAGCATGGCACCATGAAAGCATCATCCTGAGCAAATGCACTGCAGACCTCTGCTTTAGCACCCCTTCTTGCTTCAAACTGCCTCATTTACATCTCATTAGCAAATGGGATGTTTTATGTGACCCCCACAGTAGAGTTGGAACATAAAATTCCTCTGGTTGGAAATACCACAATATTAATCAGAGCCATAATCCCATTTTAGCTGGAGCAAGATGCACTGGAAATATAAAGGTAAAACAATGCCTGCCCATAAAATGTCGTTGATGAGATGTGTCAGAGCAGGTTTTTTATGTGGAACTTCCTGGGGTTGGAATGTGCTTCACGTGAGTGGTGACCTTAAGAAAAGCTGTACTGAGGATGGGCTGTTCGTGCCTCCTTCCACCCTGCAGGGATTTGCAGAGCTCCAGCTCCCTAAAACTTTGGCTTTTATCAACAGTTTTCCCTATTCATTTTAATGAAACAACCCAAACTGTTATCTATGGGCAGAAGTGGCTTTGGAAATGCCTCACCCCTCCCTGCCTTACGTAACACATGGTTTATGGTACCTCCTGTCTTTATCCACGGTGATACGTGTCCTTGAAAATTTGATTTTTGTAAAAAGTTTACTGGTTTTATTACAGCTATTTTAAGTCTCTTGAATTTAAATGAGAGTTATGATCCCATCCATCATCCTGCTGATGTTAATAGGAACATCACAGCTTTTCCTGAGGATTTTGGGCTGAGCTGAGGGTTGCAGGAACACCAGGTTGCCCTCTGCCTGCAGCTGAGAAGGATCCTGCTGGCAGCCACTGGGTATTTGGTGGTGACTCTTTGCAGGCAGGAATCTGTGGTTTATATTTTCCCCTCACTTGGTTCAGGATTGGCTCTTCAGAGCTGGTTTTAAATGGCTGATTTTTATCCTCTTGCCTCCAGTTATTTGGGGGCGTTCGTTGAGATGGAAGACAAGGAACAAGATCCTTCCTATTTACAGAAAGGGAACTGTGGGCACTTCACTCCATTGAAGGCAGCTTTGTTGGTTTTAATTTTAATGGATAATTTGGAAAGTTGCACAGAAGCTAAAGCTGTAATAAAATTATGAAGCATCTCGTTAGGCTGAGGCGGGGTAGTGCTGATGGGCTGCAGGGGCTTAATTATCCATCCTGATTTATTGATGGGGTTTTCAGTTTAAGATGTTTGATGTTAAATTAAAGACAGCTGGTTTGCATCCTTTATCAGTGTTGCAGAAATTTGGGATAAAATTGGACTATTAAATGCTGTTTGGAGTTGTTAGCACATATCAGAGCTCTAAATATCTGACACTGAAAACTCTTGGCAAAGTTTTGGGCTTATTTTTTTTTTTAGAGTTGGATGTTTCAAATAATTCCACAATAAAATCTGCTTGTCGCTTGTGTTGACTTGGGTTCACATCCTCATTATTGGTAGATACTGATTGAGATCTGTATTCATTAATAAGTTCAATATAGGTTTTATTTTGGGGTTTCAGAGTTTTGTGGGTGTGTTTGATGACCTCTCCCAGTTCAGGATCTGTTGCCTCCATGCCCCGTGGTGACTGGCGTGGTGCTTTTCTCCTGCAGAACTACACCCAGTACATCCCCCTGTCCATCTATGACCTGCAGACATGGATGGGGAGCCCTTCCATCTTCGTCTATGACTGCTCCAACGCTGGCCTGATTGTCAAATCCTTCAAGCAATTTGCACTACAGAGAGAGCAGGAGCTGGAGGTGAGAGCTCAGGCTGCAGGGCTGTGCTGGGGTTTACTGAGCACAAATGAAGTTTAAGCTTGCCTTGCTGTATACACTGCAAAATGTGTTTAAAACTGTGTTGGAAGGCAAATTAATTTGCAAATAACTTTGCCACTCTGATCTTTCTGGTTCAGTTTGCTATCCCATTAAACTTGGAATGATTTTTAATACAAGCACTAATTAAATGTTAATGTTAATAGAATCAATTTGGGCCCTAATGGTCTTCTCTGCTGAGATGAATGCTGAGGTGAACAAGACATCATTATTTTGGTTGCAGAACTCTGGTATCTGGGGCTGGATTTCGATGCAGTTGTGGTTTTGTGCTGTTGAAGTGAATGTGAAAATGTGAGACAACAAAAACCTGATCCACACAGGAATTGTCCTGGTGGTTCCAGTTCTGCAGAGTGTGGAATGAGTTCCCAATGAAAAGCTGTCCTTGGTTGCAAATGGAATTAGTAATAAATTTATTGAAGCAAATCTGCAATGCAAAGTGGAAGGGAAGAAGTTGGAATGTTGTGTGCAGCCTCCCCCTGCTGCCTGTGGCTCACAGGGAAAGGTCTGTAAAGGTTCACTGCTCACACTTCCAGGACACTGGATTAGAAACCACAGAACTTCAAGGAAGGAATATTAATTAATCAGGCAACTGAGTGTCACAAATACAACCTCCAAACAGATGTTAAATGTCCCTGCCTGTCAGTGCTTTCCTCCAGAATTCCAGTTTTTGGAGATGCTTTAGTGGGGGCTCCTTGGCAGGTGGAAATTCCATTGTACTGAAGGAGACAGCCTGATAGTCTGGGATATGCAGATCATTCCATTATTCCTTCTCTTCCATAAAATAATTCCATGTTTTGTAACAATAAGAAACTTCCCATAGTCTGTGGCTTGGGAAGAACATGAAACTGCCAGATCAGGCAGGGATCAGTAGAATTGGTAGTAGATGCCTTTTGAAGTCAGAGAAAGGTGGTCTGAACATCCTTCCCCAAGTTTCCCCGTCAGTCTGGGACTTCCACTGGGATATTTTTGGGCCTTTCTCCTTTGTTTATACATTGTTTATGCTCTCTTCAGCACTTTGGTTTTGGTTTCTTATTCTGTTCTCAAGCAGGTTGAACAGGTTTGACTTCACCTTCCCTTTCCCTGCTTTCTTCACCAATTTCCTTTTCCTCTTGGCTGGTGCTGAGCTCCAGAAGGACTTGGAGGCTGCTGTGGGAGGAGCAGCCCCAGGGGACCTTTGCTGTGAGGGAGATCCACTGCTCAGCTGGAGCTTGTGCAGGAAAACCTGTGCAAGTCCAGCAAAGGGAGAAGGATGAGCACAAGTGATAAAGTATTTCAACAAACATTCAATTCCTTCTTCTCTGGGATTTTGCATCTCAGGGAATATGTGAGGTTACACGGGACAGCTGCTTTAGTATTGCTGCTCTTGCAGCATGGGCTAACACTACCAGTTAATTTGGGAATGGAAATACTTGCAGGGTTATGTGTCAGCTTTTCATTCTGTCCTTAGATTTCATTAACTCCTGGTGCCTGACTGAGGTTCCTGCTCGTGGGGAATAGAAAAAAAGCAGAGCCTTGCTCACAGAGAGAGCAGAGTGCTCACGGCGTCATGAGAGCGTGGAGGGGAATTCATTTGGAAAATTATAAATTATCCATTTGTTCAAATTCATGAAAAGTGAAGCAAAGCTGCAACTGGTGCTCCAGAGGGGCTGCCAGAGTGATCAGGATAATTGTTCCCCATTTCCCTGCAAGGAGATCAGAGGAGTTTGCTTTTCCCTTAATCTGTCAGAGGGATTCTCACCTTCTGATTCCATATCTTGCCCTAATGAAAAAAATGCAAAATGTTGGAAAGAAACTTTCATGCTGAATTTTACTTTGTTTACCTGGTTCAGAAAGGTGCTGGGAAGATTATTTATGTTTTCACTCCTTGAATTATTAGTCTCAAAGGTCATATCCTTAGTCAAAATCTTAAATAGCAGAATCCCTGTGCTTTTGGAAAACATCAGTGTTGGTCTTCAGGGCATTTTTACTTTATAGACTGAGGTTTGGTCTACAGGGTATTTCTAGACTGACTGTGGACTTAGCAGTTGAGTGCTGTTAATTAGATGTGGGTTAAAGCTCTGGCTGGTGCTGCCACAGTCACCAAGAGCTCCAAACCCAGAGCTCCAGGGAGCACTGGCAGCTCTCTCTGGGTTATTCCCTGACCTTCCCCCCGGGGGAATTCCCTTGTTCTCTGCAGGTGGCTGCCATCAACCCCAATCACCCCCTTGCCCAGATGCCTCTGCCCCCCTCCATGAAGAACTGCATCCAGCTGGCAGCCTGTGAGGCCAACGAGCTGCTGCCCATGATCCCAGACCTGCCTGCCGACCTCTTCACCTCCTGCCTCACCACCCCCATCAAGATCGCTCTGCGCTGGTGAGTGAGGCCCCCCTGCCCGGGCACAGCCCAGCTTTGGGATCCCAAATGCTGCTCCTGACCCACAGCTGGCCTCCAGTATTGAATAGCAGGCCTTGAACTAGGCACTGGGGACAGCAGCTTATTAATGAGAGCTAGAAAGGTGAAAATATTGTTATCTTCTACTTATTGCGTTTTAGTTTCCAGCTCAATATCTAGGTTTGCTCAGATTAAGGGATTTACTGTTCTGGGAATTAAATATCTGCTTCCTCAGAGAGCAGGAATGGTACATAGTGCAATACAACTTTCTGTAAACTGTCCTTTGCACAAATCACATTCCAGATATTGCAGTTGCTGTAAATAATGCAGTAGCTTTAAACAGTGCTGGAGTGAGAGGAAGGGAGTGATAAACCAGGAAAGATGTTCTGGAATGACAGCTCAAGTTAATTAGGCAGAAAGTTAGAAAAGGCTGCTCCAGAGTGCAGCTTTTCAAGAGCAGTGTTTTGCCCAACACCAGGGACCTGGAGCCCCCAGAGCTCGGGGGTCCATTCCCAGGGGCTCTTCCAGCAGCTGCTCTCAAGTTTGTGCCTGGTTCAGAATGGGGAAACTTCAGGGCATGTGCTGGATGGGGTTTGAACAGGCAGAAGCCCATGGGCACTGCAGGTGGTGATGAGAAATTCTCACCACAGCTTCTGGAGTTACTCACTGCCCTTTGGAGATATTTGTGATGAATTACAATTCTTTAAACTCTTTCTGTTTCACATTAGCAGCAAGCTGAGCAAGGTCCTGTGGCCAGGCTCTGGTTTGTGTATGTGGAGTTCTGTAGGAAAGGTTTTTAGGTGGGTTTTGTTTGTTAGATATGCTAAGAAAGGTTTTTTTCAGATACTGTGATCTGTTGAGGAAATTTCTGTTCCTCATCTCCATGGGAACGTGGCTGAGGGGGTGAGCAGGGCAGGTTCTCCACAGGCTACACCTGCACGAGCATGAGAGATTCTCTGAGCTGTGTCTCAGGGTGTTTGACAGGAAAGGTGTTTGTAAAACTGCTCAGGGGAAGGGTTTAAACACCTCAGCCTTAGCTGGCTGCTGCTGGAAGGTGCCATGGGAGCTCCTGGAGAGTGAAGAATTTCCTCCCACTTCCAATCCAGTGATTGTGTGGTGTTCAGTGCACTCTCAGGAATTTCATTCTCTGATGAAGGTTATGCTCCTTTTGTGTTCCCAGTTGATTGGCATTGTTGCAGGTGTGGTTTTATCCATGCAATCCTGTAAATAATCACTGCTGCTGTGGATCATTGGTTTTTACTGATGTTAAACACAGCAAATGCAAAACCAGACCCTCTGCTGCATTCTAAGAGTTTCATCCAAGCTGCGTTGATGTCCTAAAGCTGTTAACCAAAACCAGAGTTAAACACAGAGACCTTTGCCATTACAACTTCCCTTTTCCTTCATCTCAGCCCTTTTCCTAAAAAAAAGGTGTTTTTTTTTTCTAAAGCTGACCCAGAACCCTGTGGAACTGCTTTTGAAATACAACATTTGTGCAGTTCCAGACTGGCACTCTAATGAGGCTTCATTTATGGAATTTATGGGCAAATGAAAGTTTGAATAAATGTTTATCCATCCCATTTTGTTCTCTGTAGTGAAGTCACTGAAGGACAAAATCCCTCATCAGTTGGAGCTGCAGCTGCAGCCACTTCTGTCTAATTTCAGGGGAAGTGAAATTGGTGCTGGGAGGAGAGGCCCAAGTCAGCCAAACCCTTGGGATGTGGGGCACGGAACTCCTGGTGCCAGCCTGCAGTTCCAGGACCCTGGGGTGTGACCTGGCTGTGTGGCTGCTGCTTGTCCTTGTGTGTGTGTGGTGGCTGCCGGGAGCTGCCGTGTCAGATGGATGCTGTAACTAAATAAAGCCGCGTGTGAGGCAGAGCGGGAGCCGAGCTGCAGGGATGGTTAATCCTGACGGATGGCGCTGTCGGCAGGCAGGCGTGGACCTTGAGGAGCCGGGAGTGTTTGGAGCCCTGCTTTACGCAGATCCCGGTGCCCACAGCACAGGCAGCTCCCTGGGAAGCTGTGCTCAGGGCTGACTCATGTGCCTGCCTTCACATCACTCCTGGAAGGCACAAACGAGCTGCAGCCACACACCCGGAGTTGGCCTCAGATGACTTCGGGCCGTGTGGCTTGGAGCTGTGAAGTGCCGTCCATAAAGAGGGGTAGGGATCTGAAAAGGACTGGAAAACCCCCAAAGAGCAGGGAACAGAACGCTGGGGAGCTGCCGAGCCTGGGGAGTTTGAGATGTGCAGGTTCTCCTCCAGAAGGCACAGCCAGCAAGGGAAGGGAACAGAAAGGGCTGGAGCTGTGCCTGCTGATGTTCTGTTTGAAGTGTTTTGTGGGGGTTTCCCTAATGTGTTTATTTTGCATTTCTGCCTGAGGTTTTGCGGTTAACTCACCCAGTCCCCTGTCCCACATTGGTTTAGACCACGCTGAGTTTCAAAATATTCCCGTGACACTGAGCACCATTTCCTGCGTTTCTGGGTTTGGGTGGGGAGGGACCTGAAAGCCCATCCAGTGGTACCCCCTGCCATCGGCAGGGACACCTTCCACTGTCCCAGGGTGCTCCAGGTCCTGTCCAACCTGGTCTTTGAGGTCATCCCTTTACCTTCACTAATCTGGGAATATTAGCACCTTCCACAATCCCAGGTTGCTCCGAGCTGGCCTGGGACACTTGCAGGGACAGAGGCAGCTGATGTCACTGTGCAGAGCTGTGCTGCTCCCACGCACCATCAGAAGGGCTAAACTCTGCAGCCTCATCCCAGGGACCTAGCTCTGCCAGGCTGAGTCTGCCTGGGGCTCTTTAGGAGGGAATTTCCCTGCGTGGTTCTGTAATGCATTGTCGTAAGAATTTTATATTTCAGCAGATTGCACAGGGATCCCACTGCAGGTTCCTGGGTTCTTTATGGCTGCTCTTTCTGCTGGATGACGCAGGCATCAGGAAAGCAGTCTGGGGACCATGAGCTTTCCAGAGCCTGTCCCAGTCCTGGGCTCCAATGGATGCCCTTCAGACAGGGGATGCCACAGGAAAGCTGGAGTGCTCCTCAAGATCTCAGAAATGAGCTCTGCATGTCCTGTCTTTAATAAGTAATTGTTCTCTCTTTTATCTGGGGAAAAACCTTTTGGACATGGATAATGTGGCTCTGGTGAGGAAAGATGGGATTGCTGGGGCAGCTGAGCCCTTGGTGTCCCCAGGACTCTGTGCAGTGTTGGGGCAAATGCCAGCTGAGGTTGCACTGAGGGCTAAATTCCTCCTCCAACAGCAGAGTGGGTTCCTGAGGGACTGGGGCAGTGGGCTGGGAATGCAGCACTGTCAGAGGAAGTCGTTCCAAGCTGGATTTGCTGGGTTTCCACCCCGGAGCTGTGTTCCCACTGCTGCCCTGTGCTCCCGGGAGGCAGCGTCCCCCCTTCCCACACACTCCTGCTTTAGCAGCTTTGGGGATTTTCCAGGCGCTGCTGACAGGTCTCGGCGTTTTCCAGGGCTGCTGTTCCTGGAGTAGTGGGATTTGTAAGGCTGAGGAAATGGAGTCAGCAGTTTTTTTAATTAAACGACGGAGGTGTCTGAACCTGACGCATTCCTCCCGTCCCCTCCCCGCTGCCTTCCCTGCCTGCAGTGCCAGATCTCCCAGGGAAGCCCAGGCAAGGCTGATCATTATTCCAGCAGCATAATCCTCCCTGCTCTGTGGTGCTGCTCCCGAGAGGCTGTGCTGGATGCTGGGAGCCCTTTTCCCCCCCGTGCTGTGTTGGAACACTTGTCACCCTGACAGTTACAATGGCCCAGTTTTGACACCTGATGGTGGAAATGGCCCCAAAATCACCAGGGTGACAAATGCTGAGGGCCTCATTTGGCTCTGATCATGCCGTGCTGAAGTTTCCTGCCCAAACACCATTTTAAAAGCAGAAACAGTGCAATAAAGAGCCCTCCTTCTGCATCCTCTCCACTGAGCCTCGTCATTAAACACTCAATTAGTGTGTTCTATTTTACTGTCTCTCCCCAGGTTCTGCATGCAGAAGAGTGTCAGGCTGGTGCCAGGAGTCACGCTGGATTTAATAGAGAAGTAAGTCAAATTTTATATGTACTGATGTGTCCTGAAAGGGGTTAGCAGAACAGAAGTCTGCATATAAGAAGTGTAAATTCTTAACAGGAAAGTGTTCCCTGGTGTTCAGTGAGGCGTGCATGGTGTGAGGAAGTGGAGCTGCCAATGGCACCTTATCAGTAACGGGCTGAGATCACATCAGCTCCAATTTCCTGTGCCATTTTTGCATATTTTCAATCAGCTGAGGTTCAAAAAGCCTCTCAGTGCTGCCAGCCCTTCCACACAGGTGTGTTGAGCTAGCCAGGTTCATCAGCAGGGTTAAAGTTTTTAATTGTGCTCATTTTGTAGGGGAAAAATTGATTACCTCCACTCAGCTGAGGAGAGTGAGTGACAATTTGTATAAACCTGTATTTCAGAGATACTCATTGGACCAAAATAAAAATACAGGTTGCAACTGACAGAGCAGAGACAAACCCTGTCTCTCAGAGGTGTCAGAGTGGTTTTCAGGGCAAGGATTCACCACTGGGTGTTGGTTCCTCTGAAAGCTCTGGGGAAAACGTGCTGGGATTTGGGTTTCTTGTGGTCTCAAGGAGATGGGAAGCAGGAAGGAAACCTCCCTGGGGCTGAGCTGTTCCTGAGTGCCAGAGGTGTGCACAGGTTTGGGGACAAGGAGGAGCTGAGGCCACCTCAGGGCACTGCATAAAGAATGGCTGTGCTATGTTAATTAATTAACAATTGCTACAAGAGTGTCTCTAATCAAAGACGTAGTGAGGTCGCTGGAGGTCTGAGCTGGGCAGCTCTGACTCAGCCTCACAGAGCACTTGCATGTTAAATCCTCTTTGAATAAAGGTTTCCTGGCAGAAATAGGTTTTTGTTCAGGCTGTTGGTCTGTGCTGTGCCACAGCACACGTGTGTGTGTTGCAGGCTTCTCCACGGGAAGGGTGCCAGCAGCAGCTTCCTATGGATATCAAATATTTAAACCTCATCATCTTCATCTGCTCCTCAGATCAATTATAGAAAACACAGATTTTTATTACAGTCTTGAGACAGACCTGAAACAATTCCTGGATTGCCTGTGTGTATATTGTAATTTATAATTCAGTTGTCTTCAAAATTGGGGAAGGAGTTTATATTGCAATTAAGCTGCAGACTTTGAGGCTAAATGAAGCTGCACCTTCTCTGAAGGGCTCAGATTTCCAATTACCCGGGCTCAGCCCATGTCCTGATGAGGGGACGTGTGGTGGATCCTGATGTGCATTTACATCACAGAGCTTCTGGGATGGAACCAAAACAATCCCTTAGCTTAGAAACAGAGATCTTTGCTGGAGCCAGACAGCAAAATATAAAGGAATTTTGGTGGAGTGTTGGGAATTTGGGAACTTCTGGCTGCCATCTCATGAGACCTTTTGTTGGCAGCATCTCTGTCCATGTTCCTCCTGCCTTGAGGGGACTTTTTCTGTTTGATCTCATGACTTCAGATCATCTGTGCTGGAGGTGTGGCTGCTGAGTGACATGAACTGGACTTTGTTCTGCTTCTCAAAAAGTTTTGAAAAAAAAAAAAACCTAAGAAATGGTTTATGGGAATAAATCCTTGGTGATGGGAATCCAAAACTGGGTACCAGGAATTTGGGATGTACAAGGATGCTTTAATCTCTGTTGCTGCATTGGGCTCCCTCTCCCAAAATCCCAGTCTCAGGGGAGCAGGAATGGTATATGACATTCCTGAGATTTTCAGCTCGGGTCCATTGTGCAGAAGGAGGGAATTCTAAACAAAAATCCCCTGAGAAGGGGAAAACAAACAAAAAAGCCTTGAGAGCTGTTCCTGCTATGGCAGTCTGAGGAGATGGCTGTGTCTGGGCCCCCAGCTCAGTGTCTCTGTCCCTGGAGAGAAGCCTGGTCCCTCTGGTCTCTCGTGTCAGGGCTGGTGACAAAGGGCCCCTCTGAGTGTCACCAGGAAGGTCCTGGTGTGGCTGCTCCAGAGCAGAGCCTGCTCCAGGCTGTCGTGCACCAGCACCACATCCATAAAAGTCACCAGAAATAACAAATGTGAGACTAAAATTGATGTTTGTTTCCACTTGAAGCATTATCAAATGTCAGGGGCTGGAAATTGCTCATGTTTTAATGTCTGTTTATTATTTATAGTGGAAGATGAAAATTCATGGTTTGCACCTGGGTTTGGCAGCTTTCAGCCCCGTGATTTTCTTGTAGAAAAGTCAGTAGCAGATTTCAGTCAGAGGTGATTTCTGTATCTCAATGGGTGCTCCTGGCCCTGGTGACAGGAGCTGCTGTGGCTCAGAGCCCTGGGGACCTCCCCCTGCCCTGCTGGAGCTCAGGAGCACCCGGCTCGGTGGGATGGCACAGGCAGGAGTTTCCCTCCTGCCCTCCCTCAGGTTTGCTGTGCTGGAGTGACTCCTTTGTCCCCGCTGTCAGGGGGGCTCAGGCAGTGCAGGCACAGCCTGTTGTGAATGCAGAGAGAGGATCCTGCTCCCAGGGATGGTTTTCATGGCAACGCTGTGCTCACATCCTCATTCTGGAGGGGCTCTGCAGCTCCAGCCCAGAGCATCCAACCTTTGTCTTCCCCAGAGTTTGCCCAGGTTTGCCAGGCCGGGCATGGCACAGCTGGGTCAGCCCTGGGGTTTGTGATGGGCACATCTCTGAGCACAGGAGCCCTCCCAGCCCAGAGGGAGCAGCTCTTGCCAGGCTGGGAGGTTTCACACAGAACCTTTGAGGTTGGAAGAAACCTCTGAGATCACCAAGTCCCAGCTGTGCCTGACCCCCACCTTGTCCCCAGCCCAGAGCTTTGAGTGCCACTTCCAGGCCTTCCCTGGAAACCTCCAGGGATGGGGACTCCAAACATCCCTGGGCAGCCCCTGCCAAGGCCTGGCCACCCTTTCCATGGAGAAACTCCTCCTGATGACTAAAACCTGCTGTGGCTGTTGCCATCACACGGTGTAAGCCGTGTCTGCCTGGCTGGGGCAGCTCAGCAAGGATCCCCCTGGTTCCCAAGGAAGCCCCTCTGGCTTGGGGAGCTGCAGAGGGTGTTCTGCAATGCAAATATTGACAGAGAATCCTCAGCAGAGCCTCTGTGGCCTCATGTTCCCTGCGCTCGCTCCGGGGGATCCATTAGCAAGCACTGCTTCAGAGATGTGTATTTTTCCTCTGATACCAAGACAGACAGGAATTTTTCATAAGATGTTAATTTCTAGCTTGTTTAGAGCTGTATTTATACATGTGAATGGTGCTGCTGCATGTGGCAGAGGAGTGAGTGGCCACAGAAAGGCTTCCTCTGTTGGTCCTGATACTTCTGATATTTAAAAACGTGTCACAGAAAGGAAATTGGGTTAAATTAAGATTAAATCCATAGGATGTTTTAGCAGGTTGCTGCCTGTTTCTGAAACTTCCTCATCCTATTGCTGATGCTTTCTCATGAGGAGAAAGGCAAAACAACAGGGGTCTTATGAAGGGTTTTATTTCCCCCACCTATAGGATTCCTGGGAGGCTGAGCGACAGGAGAACCCCCCTGGGAGAGCTGAACTGGATCTTCACAGCCATCACAGACACCATTGCCTGGAACGTCCTGCCCAGAGGTGAGCAGGGCAGGGGAGGGGCATGAGGGTCAGATGAATGAGACACTGAAAGGAGGAGAAAATTAAACCCTGAAACTGGAAGAGCAGATCAGGATGGAGCTGAAAGCTACTTTGGTTTTTATTTGTTGTTTTTACCAGAGCATTGCAGATCATTAGAACCCAGAAAGGGTTTTTTGTGTGCTAACACAATTGTCATAGCTTGAATAATTCTCTTTCTTACTGTATTTGTACAGAGCAATCTGTTTTCTTCCAGCCTTGGTTAGTAGCATGAATAAAGGCTTTTTTTCCTCTCTTTGCTGGTAAGGCAGTTTTGTTTCCCATGAGTAACTTCATCCCTCATTTCTCTACCCCTGTTGTGCTCTCAATTGGTACTTCTGGAGCACAAGCAGCCAAATTTGTAAACAGTTCTCCAACCCTGCTCTTCCTAATGCTCACATGGCATCAGTTCTTCTCTGCCCTGTGGAAGAGAACACATTTGCCATCTTTTAGCATTCATTTTGGCTTCTCATCAAACTGCCAGTTAACAGATGGATAGTTCTTGATTAAACAGTACACAGAGGTCCTGTTCCCCCTCAGTAATTTTCCAAAAACTTAGTCAGGATGAGCTGAAATGAAACACCAAAAGGGGGATTTGATCCAGAAAAGGCAAAAAAGAACCCGAGGTAGAAAGTGATTATTGTGTTAATGCAGAATGGAGCAGCCATGGTGCTCTGAGGGAGCTCTGAAGGAGAGTTTCCCTTTGCTGGTTGTCATCACATCCCTGCAGATCTGCTGCACATTCCTCCTTACTGGAACAAAACGTTAACGTGGTTTTACACCTTAAACCCTTTTGGCTTGTTAGCTGAGGTGCTGAAAGGTGCCTGTAGTGACTGCTGCACTCTCCTGGCAGATCTGTTCCAGAAGCTGTTCCGGCAGGACCTGCTGGTGGCCAGCCTGTTCCGCAACTTCCTGCTGGCAGAGAGGATCATGAGGTCCTACAACTGCACCCCGGTCAGCAGCCCCCGCCTGCCCCCCACATACATGCACGCCATGTGGTGAGTGCTGCAGCCCCTCTCCCCGGGGGTACTGGGCAGGAATTCCCCCTGGGAGGGTGGGCAGGCCGTGGCACAGGTTATTCCGTGGTTGTTCCATGGCTGGGAGTGTCCCCAGGGGCTCGGAGCAGCCTGGGATGGTGGCAGGTGGCCCAGGTTGACGTTGTAGTTGTTGTAGTTGTAGTTGTTGTGTAGCTGTAGTTGTTTTATACTGCAACGACACAGACTCCAAACTTCAGAGGGCTGAAAATGACTTTTTTATTTTTGGGATGTGTTTCTTTTATATGCTATTTTACACAAACCAATTTGATTGGTGACAAGAAGACAAACTTCTTCTTTTACATTGGTTAGAGCAGAGAGACATCAAGAAGAAGTCCCTCCTAGGAAAAGGAATGAAAA
>VXBB01008377.1:130463-178871 GCA_013399915.1 Illadopsis cleaveri
GACACCTCTGAGAGACAGACTTTGTCTCTGCTCTGTCAGTTGTAACCTGTATTTTTATTTTGGTCCAATGAATATCTCTGAAATACAGGTTTAAACAAATTGTCACTCACTCTCCTCAGCTGAGTGGAGGTAATCAATTTTTCCCCTATAAAATTAGCACAATTAAAAACCTTAACCCTGCTGATGATTCCAGTTGAATCTCTGCAGTGCTTCCCTGGTTCAGTCAGTGGATCAGGAGTGGAACAGCTTGTGGCAGCCTAATACCCATCTCCAAAGCTGCTTCTGCTCTGGGCATTCATAATTATCCTGTAATTCTGTGGTGCAGAAGCTTCAGTCCAGCCCTGTCATCTTTCCCTCCAAATACCAAAGAAATGGGTCACCTGCTGCCTTTGTTTTCCCAAGGTAAAGCTGGTCCCCAGGGCTGGGAAGAGCTCAGGGCCTGAGGGAAAGATCCTTAATTTGTGCTGCTGAAGTAGAAGAAATTCCTGCTGTCGAGTTCCTCTACTTTTACTGTTGCTTTTAAGATGATTAATGGAAATGGAGGTGGCACAGTTATCAAAAAGCTCTTAAATGTAGTTCTGCCTATCAAACCAATGTCCCACAAACAATTATAGTAAAAATAAAAGCCAGAATTTCTGTTATTATTCTTATTATTATTATTTTCTTACTCACTGTGATTAATAGAGCAGCACCAAATTGGGCCAAGTACAAAGTGGGGCAGTGACACTGAGGGGGCTCCTGGGGGACAGAACAGAACCTTGCTAAAGGCTGAGGGAGTGGCAGGTAAAGGCAGCTGAGGGGGCTCAGCCTGCCTGCATTTCCAGAAGCTTTTTAATGGGTTTCCTCCATAAAAATGTGGGGGACGGTGAACGTAGAGGTGCTGATGGATGAGTGCAGCACTGGCAGCAGCACTGAGGAGCTCAGGCTCCCAGAGCAGCCTGGGACACTGGGAGGTGACCCTGCCCTGCAGGGGTGGGATGAGCTGAGCTTTAGGTCCCTTCCAACCCAAACATTCCACGATTCCATGGCGTGGTTTTTGCAGGGGATGGAGCCAGGCTGGCAGCAGGGAGCCCCAGGAGCCTTTGCAGGTGCAGGCAAACACTGAGGAGGCATTTGCTGGTACCACAAAGCTGCTTTAATTATTGAAAGTCCTGGAGGAAATTGGGAAGCCTTTGGCTGGAGCTGCAGTTGGGCAGCTGAACATTCTGAGTGCTGGGACGTGGCAAACAGTGACCCTGAGTGCTGTGGATCAGCAGCTCCTGAGGAAAACTGCTTCAGGCTATTGTGAGTGGGGTGAGCTGGTTTGGCAGTGTCACAGGGGCTGGGACACCTGTAAGGGCAGAGCAGGAAAAGCCCCCTGTGATGACTCTGAGCTGCTGCTGGACAGAGCTGTGGCAGAGCTCCAGCCATCAGCTGCACTTTGCAAGTGCAGGAGGGTAGGACACGGTGTTGCAGGAGTTTCAAAATTAAACCAGTAAATTTCTGGAGTTATTTATAGCTTGCTTCTTTTGCCAGCATATTAAAAATCTATATTTTCTATTCCTTATAGGGACATAATTCCTTCTTATTGCCAGCCTATTAAAAGCCTGTGTTTCTGGTTTCCTATGGGAACATGACTTGACTTGGAGCTGGTGTTGCCATCCATGGGTTGAGCCACAGGAATAACCCTGAGAACTCCTGGATCCCATTTTTTATCTCTGTCAGACTGACATGGCAGCACAATTGGGTCTAGAAACACATTTTCTTTGCTCACAATGTGGTTCTGGAGTGCAGTGGTGCTGGAAATTCCTTTGGGAAGCTGCAGGATCCTGCTGGAGACACCTTTGTGAAGCCCCTCAGAGCACAGCAACATTGCTGCTGCTTTTTAGAGTTTACTAGAAGAAATTCCTTAGGAACAGGCACACAAAGAGCTCTTTTCCATGTGAATCCTAAACACTGGTGAGGTAGAGAGCAAGGGAGCAGGGAATTGACACACTTTATTCAGTGCCCTCCAAAAAACGTGCAGTTTGCAGCAAATCCAGCAAAGGGGAAAATTCCACTTTTGTCCAAGGGGGCTCAGAGCATTATTAGGAACTTTCAGTGAAGGACAGATTTAGAAACTAATTTAGGGCTCGTTTAAATATTTTCTAAAAATAATCACTTGTCTATCACCTTTCACTCAGGAATTTCTAATGGATCCCTGATCTGAAAGCTGCAGACCCATTTTACAGTTTGGATGAGCTGGGTGATGAGATGAGGGCAGGGGAGTTGGCCACAGGCTGCTGGAAAGGGTGAAACTCCAGCCAGGGGGTTGTGGGGCTTTGTGGAGCTAAGGGCTGTGGCTCTGGCTGATCCAGCAGAGTTTTCTGATGGGTGTTTGATCCAGACTTCTCCCAGGTTTTTGGTCCCCAGGCAGTGTTTTGGGGAGCAAGTCTGGCTGCCATGACAAATCTGCACGTGGTGGGAGCAGCACTGCAAACAGTCCCTCACACTTGAGCATCAATTTTTACCTCCTGGATGATTCCCACTGCCCCTTCTGGGGCACAAAATCAACCTCTGCTGTCTGTGTTCTCTGCTCACCCCCATCTGTGCCTGTGGAGAGTTCCCCAAGTCACTCTGGGGTGGCCCCTGGGCTGGGGATGTGGCACAGGTGTCACACAGGTGCTGAGGCTGCTGGAGGTAGGAGCTGCTCTGCATTTTTAAAAAGTTAACCTTTCAAGCTGATGTTCAGGCCAATTCATCTGGGAGATCACAGTGTCCGTTTTAGCTGGAACTTGAGGAAGAGTGAGAATTTCCATTTTTGAGGGGGTATTTGACCCATGAGCTGTCAGTCTCCTCCCTTCACCAAGAAGGACGATGTGCTTTGGAGTCAGGAGAGCTGATCTCTGTGGCTGTGCCCCTTGGACAGAATCTGACACGTTCTGCTTTTCCCACTTTTACTGGCTTTCTGAGCTTTGCCTGCTCAGCCCCTTGCCCTGGGGCAGGGCTGGCTGTGTCTGTGTGGTGCCTCTCACTGCAGGGCCTTGGCTGCTGCAGGCAGTGCTCTAATATAGGATTAATATTAACATTAATATTAATATCCATTGATTGGCTGTGCTGTTCAGCTGCGAGTGGCTCTGTCTATTGTGCATGAGCACAGAGCTCTGTCAGCACCTTGATCTCTGCTGTGATGGATTAGGGTTTGTGCATTACTGCTGGTGCCAGCTGCTTTTATTCATGGCCTTTGAAAAGACCTAATAATGTGTTTGGAAATATTTCCTAACACAGGTCATATATTAAACCCCAAGTGCCTTAATTATGCTTTGGAAGAGCTACAACCCATCCCTAATAGAAACACCGTGATGTGTTTGCAGGCCATGAAATTTGGGTTGAAAGGAGTCATAATGTACTGCAAATACAGTGAGCTGGAGATTGGGGCTGCAAACAAAACCATAATGCAGCAAGGCAATTACAGGTGGGAGGGTGCAGGATGGATCAGGGCTGCTCAGCCATCCCTCAGGAAAATGAGGCTGCACCCGAACACTCGGTGCCTCTGCAAGAAGCCAGTGATTGTTTGAAGAGGTATTTGGAGCTGTTTGACGTTTGAAGGATTAGATTAGTTCAGATTACACTGTAACCAGATATTTTTTTGTGTCTATGTGTTAGTCTTTACATCTCCAAGTCCCATTATCGGACTACGGAGACTTTGATGTGGGACAGAAATAGCAAAGCCTGTGCTCTAAGTTGTGGCTGGAGCAGGGGGATGTGCTGGGAGAAGAAAAGGATTTCAGACTCGTGCCAAATATTCATAGCAATAACTAGTTTTTAAAAATAGCTGTGTCTGAGCAGCTCCCCAGCTGTGCCCTAAAGCAGCTTAGGGAGGTGACAGGGTCGCTGCCACACAGGTGAACTGGGGCTGGGGATGGTGTCACACAGGGCAGGGCTGGCACTGGAGTGGCAGAACAAATGTGGGATGTCTCATCCAACAGACTCCATGAGCTCAGAAATATTTAATGGGTTCAGAAGGAGGAGCTGCCCCAGGACTGCACGAGGCAGGAACTCTCCTGTTCCCTGGTACCTGTGTGGTGCCAGGTAATACCCACCATTCCCAGAGGAAAAGAGAATGTTAAAAATGTTAAAAGATGTCAAGAATACATTATTAAAAAAAAAAAAAGGACAGAGTTAAAAGCATTAGACATTGAGTCAGCCCCGAAAATTTGAGTGTAAGAACATCAGCCTCCACGAGCTGCCAGCTAATGGGTACCCGTGGGTGCAGACAGACACAGGCTCAAACTGGGCTGAGTTTCTGCTCTCTGAGTGTTTCTGGGGGTTTCCATTGCCTGGCAGTTCGTGGGTTTGGGCAATAAACCAGGCCCTGAGCAGGGCTGGGACTCTGTCTTCTGTTCTTTGCTTGAAGTCCAAACTTTGCAGCACCTCTGGGAATCAAAGAGGCAGCTGATGAGTTCATGTTAAATTATTAAACATTTGAACAGTCCTAGTGCAGTGAAGGGGTATTGGACTGAGGTGGGGTTCCTGCCACAGACCATTCCTGTTGTGCTGCTGCCTTGGCTTTGGGACAAGCAAAATCACTTTTTTTTAAACTGAGTCAATCCTTCTGCTAAGGAAAGCTTTTAACTTTGTGCAATTAGTTCAAGGTAGTATTAAAAAAATTCCTCTTTATCACCTTCTTTCATAGCATAGCTCCACTGAAGCACTGGGGTGTTTCACAGGGTTGTTTCACTGTGTCACCCTGTCAGGGTGGAGGGCCTGGAGTCATTGGAAGAGAGCAGTGAGGAGAGAGGAAAGAAAGGTGCTGAGCCCTTTGTGTCCCAAATGCAGTGCAAACAAATCTTGCAGAGCACTCTGCAGACAGCAATCTCTGCTGGGAGGGTGTGCTGGTCTCTGGCTTTCATAAATCACTGGTGGGATGCAGCACCTCCCATCATGGTTCCCTGCTGCTCCCAAATTTATCTCTTTTTTGTGTGCTGGGAGTTCAGGCAGCACATCCCCGCTGTGCCCACCTTGCCCGTTCCCTTTGGGATATTAAAGCTGTCAATCACTGCTCCTCCTCCTCCCAGCCATCACTGTCACCAGCACTGTGACATGTTTTCCCTTCTCTCCCCACCCTCCAGGGTTTAGTCCTTTCCCATTCATTTGTGGCTTGGTTTGAATCTTGTAATTATTGTAACACGTGTTTAATGCCTTTGTCAGTTCAGCCAGCACAGTGAGTAACCTGTGTGTAACCTGGATGTAACCCTGAGGCTCTGAGGAGGGAGCAGCTGTTCCAGTGGTTGGAAGTAGAGAAGTTTTACTTTGCTGGTGTCCCATTGGCTGGGATGATTTGTGTTTTCCACAGACAGAGCAGAAGCAGCATTTTGGGTGGTTTGGAAGGGCTGGAGAATCATTTCAGGGCTGGTTTGGAATGGTTGGAGAAGCATTTGAAGCATTTGACTTGAGCAGAGTCTCTTCCACAGCTGCCCTTGGTTGTGGAGAGCAGGAGGGTTGAGGTTTCAAGCTGGTGGTTTTGTTTTGGAGGGTTGAGAAGGTTGGCAGAGGTTTGAATGGTTTGGGTAACGTTGGCTGTGTGGCTCCAGTGGTTTCCAACAGCCTGTTTTCAGAAGCATCAAAAAAGAGATTTCATTTTAATCTACTCAAATCTCTTTTTAAATTTTTTGTTTGTTCTTTCTGATAACACTTAAACCCTTTGAGATCTGACCTCTCAGGGCTGCTTTGGGCATTTTTGTAGCAGTATTAGTGCTGCTTACCTAAAATTACTGTGAGGAGCTCAGCATCTTCTCCGTGTGCTGCTGCAGTGAGTGACCACAGAATCCTTTTGTGGGCAGCCAAAAGTCAGAGCAGTTGCCTCTGATCTCTAAACCATTCTCCTTCTGCGTAGTAAAACATACATCAAAGGCCCTGTGGGCTGACATTCTCCAGTTCTGGAGATGCAGAAAATTTCTTCAGGTGTTTTTCCCGTTTCTCCCTGAAAACAGGAATATTGAGCCCTTCTAAGCCAGTCAGACATCACTGTCCACACTGGATGGTCAGAATTTCAATTTCCCCTGCTATTCCTTGTGGATAACTTGTAATGCCTTCTGTTCCCTCTCTGCCCTTCCTCCAGGCAAGCCTGGGACCTGGCTGTTGACATTTGCCTTTCCCAGTTACCCACCATTATCGAGGAGGGAACTGCCTTCAGGGTAAGTTGGGGGCTGTCCTGACACGGGGGCCCAGTTCCATCCATCCTCTGACCCCTCAGCTCAGCTCATCACTTCTGCTGGAGCACTTTAAGGGTTTATGTTTGTGGGAAATTGTAAATGTCTGGCACAGGGTGCCCAGAGAAGCTGTGGCTGCCCCTGGGTCTCCTGAAGTTGGACAGGGCTTGGAGCAGCCTGGGACAGTGGGAGGTGACCCTGCCGTGGCAGGGGTGGCACTGGATGGGCTTTAAAGTCCCTCCCAACCCAGCCTATTCTGGAATTCTGTGATTGTCCCTTAGAGGAACAGACAAAAATCAAGTTTCAACTCTTTCCTGCTGCACGATCCAGCCCTCAGGTGGGGGTGAGCAGGAAGCTCCTGCCTGTAAAAGCAGAGTCTGAGACCTGACTCAGAACATTCCACAGCACTCAAACTTCACCAGCTGTTCTTACCCAAAAGGTCCCAACATGCAGCACAGTTTTGGAAATTAAAGGCCTAAATGTGAAAATTATCTCTTATTAGAGTTCTTTTCAAATATAAAATAGAGTTTGAGGGTATGCCCAGAGAGTTCTCTTAAGCTCAGTGTTGTTAACAGGAGTCACTGAGAGGTTTCTGCTTTATTTAATCTCAGAGAGCAGAAAAGTAAAATTTTTAATATTATATTTAGCTTAAATTCCTTTATTCAGAATGAATTTTTCTTGATATTCCTTCGATATTTCATGAAGTGAAACCTTTAAATAATAATTGCTGTACAAGCTCAGGTGCTCGTTCCACTCTGATGTCTCTCTAATTTTCAGTAACATTCTTGCAGTTTATTTATATTGCCAAACTTCCAAAGGTTTTCTGGCTGTAATTGCAGGTTGTCTCCAAAGCCCTGAGTGCAGGAGGAGAACTGTGGGCTCCTGCCAGGCTGGGGGTTGATCAGGATGCCCTGAGGCCTTTGTCCTCCCACCCCTTGCCTTCCTCACTCTGTGCTCTGCTTTAGAACGTAAAAAATACTATTTTTCTTCTCCTGGCTTATGTTCATTTTTACTTTCAGTCTCTAACAATGTCACTGGAGGCTTTTTTATTAGTGTTAACCCTCAGCTGGGCATTCTCTGTCAAGTGAGCTGAAATTCAGGAGATTTCTGAGTGTTTTGGGGTGGGAAGAGGCACAGGCTTGCTGGGGATCAGACAGGAGGTCAGCGAAGAAGAGTGGCCATTCTCAGCTGGAGATCGATTCAGGGTGGGCTGGGAACAATTTACAGGCTGGTTTTCAAGCCTGACAAATGTGATTTCTTGTGTATTTTGGCTGGACTAGAGGCAGGTTGAGCTGTCAGTGTGCAGCTGGGGCTGGGAGCTGGTGTGCAGCCACATTCCAGCCTGCTTGGAAGTTGGCTGGTGCTGGCCAGGGAGCAGCAAGGGGACAGTCCCTGTGGTCACTGTGGCCACTGTCAGCCTGTTCCTGCCTGCCTGGCAGGGCTGGGTGGGGCACAGGGACCTGCTGGGGGCTGCAGTGCAGCCTGCCCTGGGCACAGCCTCGGGGCTGGGGTGTCTCAGCAGCACATCACCAACCACTCCTGGCTATTGGCAGGGCGTTCTTGCCTGCTCAGACCTGGAAAAGGCAATAACCTGGTGGAGAAAGGCCTGGGGGCTCCTGTTGCTCCCACAGGGAGAGATTTGGGCTGGTTTTCCCGCCCTCCTCCATCTCTTTCTGATTTCTGGTTTTCTGTGGATTTCTGCCTGAAAGCTGCTGTGTGCTTTGGTCAGTGCACTCTCACCCTGCGCTGGCAGCACATCCTCAGAGGGATGGGTGACACGGGGAATTTCTTTTCCATGCTCTTGGGTTGTGTCTGTGGACTGGGCAGAGGCAGCTCCAAGTGCTGCTGCAGGAGTGAAATGGCCTCTGCAGAGCAGATAAATCCACTGCTGCTCCTGGGCAGAGAGCAGCCACGCTTCCCTAAGACCTTTCATGGTCCCTTCTCCTGTTTCTCTACTCTTCCCTTTCTTTCCCAACACATTCAAAGGGATGTGTGTCTGCTCAGTCTTTGGGAAGTTTCCTTGCATTTAAAAAACCCCAAGCAAACACGTGTCAGTTACAAATGTCAGCCTCAGGAAACAGTGAAGTCCACAGGTGTCAGAGCTCTTGCCTTGGCTCCTTGGTGTTTAACCCATGCCTGCATTTCCCTTTGCTCCCCCAGCACAGCCCCTTCTTCGCTGAGCAGCTCACGGCCTTCCAGGTGTGGCTGACCATGGGCGTGGAGAACCGCAACCCCCCGGAGCAGCTGCCCATCGTGCTGCAGGTCAGTGCTGGCCTGGGGGGGGTCCCTGCCTGGGCCAGGGTGTCCCTGTCTCTCCCTGTCCGTGCCATATGTCCATGTCTCTCCTGCCCCCTCAGGCTCGAGCTCCCTTTGGCTTTGGGAACATAAATCCCAGGGGCTTGTCCAGAATAAATGAGAACTGGTTGTGTGTTCACCAGACCCACGTGGATGAGCCCAAAATGCTTTTCCTGCCCCATCCTGTGGCTCTGGTTGAGCCAAGCCCCTGCTCTGGTCCTTGTCTGGCTCTGCTGCCTCTCCCAGAGCAGCACTTCTTCATTGTCCCTCCTCTGGCATCTCCTCCGTGTCCCAGCTCTGTCAGGCAGAGACTTTCATCTTCCCCCTTTTCAGAAGGTGGAAGTTACTGCAGTGTAAATTGTTTGGAAACATCTTTTTCTGTCTGGTACAGCCTGGGAAGTGTCCCTTTAACATTCCCTTTCCCGTGTGGCTGAAGTGCTGCTGCAGGAGCACACAGGCAGCTCTCTGCAGCCCTGGAGGATGAGGGGTTCTGTAGGCACTGCTCAGACAAGACAGAGGTCTCGTGTTTCAGGGAGAACAAATCCAGGGGAAGCTTCAGCTGGTGTTTTCTGGCAGGGCCAGGATTGCTGCTGTCATCTGTCAGCCTGCTCTGGCCTCCCCTCCCCAGGAGTTTGTGCTGACAGAAATACAAACCCCAGCCCAGGTACCTGTGGGCTCTGCCCTGCCAGCAGCACAGTTTGAAGCCTTTCTTTTAAAGGAATGTGGTCCCAGTCCCTTGTACAGGGCTTTGTGAGGAGACTCCCCTTCCCTGTCAGCTGGGTCTGTGACTGACAGCACCATCCATCTCTGTGAGAACAGATTTTCATTTCCTGAGTCTCCCAAGCCTTGGGAGATGAGGTGGACAAGCAGGTGTGTGGTTTGTCTCTGTCACTGCAATGGAAGCAGGCAGGACTTTGCTCCAGCTCCAACTTTGCTGCTTTCCAATGGATTGTTTGGCACCAGCAGGCTCTGCAGGAGCGTGACTGCAGTGGAACTGAGAGGTCACCTGGCAAAGGAACCTGTGTTCCTGCCTGGAGCAGAGCTGAGCTGGGACACCGTAATTGTTGTTATAATTATAGAATATTAATTGTACGCTGGAATAAGATTGGTTGGTAACGGGTCTGAGCATTCTCAGACTGATCCAGGGCAGGAAGGGAGGGAGATTCAGACCCTTTTTGGTCTGTTTTCAGAGCCCAGGGAGAGAAGCCATCAGAGAGCAGGCAGCACACACAGCCTGGCCAGCCTTGGTCCTTGTGGGATCTCCTGTGCACAGAGGGCTTGTGGAGACCACTGCAGGCCCTGCCTTCATCCTGCCCTTGTGAGGGGCTGCCTGCTAAAATACAGACTGTGACTGTCAATGATCCCCTGTGTCCTGGTTGGTCCCTAATTAGTGTGTGTGGATGTAATTAACCCCCTGTGTTCTGGCTGGCAGTCATGATGGGCAGTGCCAGGGCTGTGTGTGTGGGGTGGCACAGCAGCACCTCCACTGTGCATGGATTGTGCACTGGCCTCCATCCTCATGCCAGGCTCTGATTGTGTCAGCCTGGGCTCAGGTTGTTGTGCAGATCCACTGGAGAGGTGGGAATGGAGATCCTGTGAGGGCTTAGTTTGGGTTGGACAAGGGCAAATGGAGCTTTTGCAGTCAGACACAGATTGCCCTGGGGGAATGTCCTGTGGGAGGGCAGCAGGGTGCAGCTGGGGTTGCATCTTCACCCTGACAGCCTTTTCAGTTAGTTCCCTTTCCTGACAGAGTTTGGAGTTCCTTGGTTTCTCTGCAGGCTGGGGGCTGCCAGCTGTGCCATGTCTGTGCCTCCTGCCCCTGCCAGCTCCTGCTGCTGTCCCAGCCCTGCTGCAGCCTCACCTGCCCTGCTCTCTGCTCCTGCTTTAATCCCAAACAGCTCCCCTGGTATTCCTGGGCTGCTTGATGGAATAGGCTGGTGCCAACTAGGGCGGGATGACCAAAATCCTTTCTCTTATGACCTGTCCTGAGATGAGAGCTCTGATATTCCGAGTGAAACCACAGCAGTAGTTATCACATCCCCCTGCTTTCTTCTGGACTTTTCCTGCAGCACCTCAGTATCCAGTACCAGTCATCCAGAGTGTGAGATGTGAGCCAAGTCGTTCAGTTATTCTTCAATATTAAACATGAAAAATAATCTAATTTCAATATGCAGCATGCAAACACACTGAGAAGGGGATGGAATTGGGGAGGTAAATCAAGGAGTCTCTTTCCCCGAGATCCCTGCTGAAGGATGTTCCTCAATTTAAACTGAGGATTAAACGTTGCATTCCAATATCTTACATCTGTTAAGGAGATTAAGAACTGCAAGTCTATCTGTTAATATTTCACACCAGGGTAGGTATAAGCCAGTAAAACACCACCTCATTAGCGATGTCAGACTCCATTTTAATGAGATTTTTATTAACGACCAACATGACCTTTTGCTCCCTCTTAAGTCTCTGATACTGATTTGCCAAGGAAAGCAAAGCCTGTCCTTGTGCTCCTGAGCTGTTTGGAGCTGGACTGGTGCTGCCCTTTGGGTCCTGCTGCAGGAACCATCAGGAGCTGGGCTGGGAAAGGCAGCTGGAATCCTTAGGGGTTGCTTCCCTGCTGTCTGCAGCAGCTCCACAAAGGAGCATTCCTGAGTGCCAGGCTTTGCCAGTGTCCCTTCCCTGTGCCCTGCAGCCCAGGCTGTGTTTTCCCTGGACAATAACTCTGTGCCCTGCAGCCCAGGCTGTGTTTTCCCTGGAATTTAAGCCCATCCCTGTGCCCTGCAGGTGCTGCTGAGCCAGGTGCACCGGCTGCGAGCTCTGGACCTGCTGGGGAGGTTCCTGGACCTGGGGCCCTGGGCTGTCAGTCTGGTGAGTGGGAGCTGCTCGTGGGCTCCAACACTCCCCCTGGTCCCAGCAGGGGTGCAAAATGCAGCTGGTGATTTAGGGGAGGGAGGTGGGGAGGATAAGCCCCAGATCTGACAGGTGAGTGTGGCTGTGTGCTGGTGTGTGGGAAATGTGAGTGTCTCTCCAGGAACACAAGTTTGTGTTCATCACATTCATTCCCATGCTCGTTTCCAGTACAGCAAAGAGGAGTTCCTTGGGAATTGCTAAGTGTAAAATAATGTAAGGGACAAACCAGGAGGAAATATCTGGGGCAGGTAAGAAGGTTTGTCATGTAAAATAAATAGCAAAAAAAAGCATATGCATTTATTTTGTGTTCTTTCAGTTTACTGGCTGCATCATTTTCTTCTCTTTCTTTATCTGTTTGGTGTCTGGATTTTATAAGCTCTTCTGAGCAGGCAGCAGCTGCATTCTGCAGTTTGGGAAGTGGCAGCACAGTGTGGAGCATAAATAAGAATTAAACAGAGGAACAGTTTAAAGCACTCCCGTAAATGGAGCTGTTTGTTGATAAAAGTGATGAAGATGAAGCACCAGCTGGTCGTGGAGCAGCTCAGTGATGGGACTTTGAGTGGTTTGCTTTACCTCCTCCTGGAGGGACTTGTTAATGCCCAGGGGGAAGGCTGGAATTCCTGAACTTGGTGACGTGTTGAGCTGGGTGAGCCAATGGCCCCAGCTGAGGGCAGTGAGGATAAACCAGCCCAGGCTGTGAGGAGGGAAGGCTGGTGCTGGATTAACTCAGAGTCTCCATGGACCAAATGAGTCTGGAAATATCTGGTGACATTCAAGATTAAAATGAGCAATAGACAAACACACAGGGATCCCCTCTGTACTGGAAATGTGGGGAATTGTTTTCTACCAGATTTCTCAGCTGTGTCTGTAAAGATGCTGCATCCTGGGCCCTGCTGGGGGGCTGAGCCCCCCAGGGGGATTTGCTCCCAGGGTTTTACTGACAGGGATTTGTTCTCTGCCTCCCAGGCCCTCTCTGTTGGCATTTTCCCCTATGTGCTGAAGCTCCTCCAGAGCTCAGCCCGTGAGCTGAGGCCTCTCCTTGTGTTCATCTGGGCCAAGATCCTGGCAGTGGACAGTGTGAGTATTCCTGCCCCTGCAGCAGTGCCCTGCCTCAGCCAGAGCTCTGCTTGCTGGGGTTGCAAATAAATAATGAAGCTGGTAAGTAATTGCAGATAAATTTGTAGAGTTGTATCTCTGACTCAGTGGTTTGTGGGTGCAATTAGTTGAGCACTATAAAATTATTAGGAGAGGTGCACACATTAATTCAGGCACAATTGCAAGTCCATGTAGAATGTCTGAACTGCTGTGGATGTTGGATCTTTCCTCTTTGAGGATTTTTTTTGTATCTCTCCTCCAGTATGGAACATAGCACTGAATTTGTGAAGGTTTTCCTGCTGTTGATCCTGCATTGTCAGGTTTAGTTTTATAACAATATTTTTGTTAAAATCCTAAGAGGATTTGGGAAAGCAAAGAAAATGAAAACTATTCATCTTGGAGCTCTTCTGGAGGAGCTCCTTTGTGGTGCACCGAGGCTGGTGCCTGAGCCTCAGGTGTGTGCCAGGGGCTCAGGTGTGATTCCCATGTGCTGCTGTGCCCTCCTCCCTGCCCCTCACACCTTCCCTCCCATGCTCTGCCATTGCCTCACTTGTTTGCAGGCTGAGATTTACAGCAAAACACAAAAAAAATGCTCTTCAGTGGTGGGTTTGGGTTTCTTTGTGCTATTTCACTTGTTCCACCAGCACATGGTGGGAGTGGGAAGGGAGGAGGGGGCAGCTTCCCCAGGGACGTGCCAGGGACACTGCTGAGGGAGGGGACAGGCAGCAGCTCCTTGCAAACAGAATGTTTTCTGTTAGTTCTGAACTCGCACACCAAGCCTGCAGCCTGCTTTGGTCGTGCTGTGTTATTGCTCACAGTGGAGCTGTTTATTCCGTGAGGAGGAGGAGGTGTCAGTGCTGCTGGGTTCCCGTGGCATTCCCAGGAGCTCAGGCTGGCTGTGTGGCCATCCCTGAGCCCCAGGAGCTGAGTGTGGAGCTGGGCAGCCTCCCCTTGCTGCTGTCCACGTGCCTGCAGCAGAGGCAGGGGCTGTTGTGTGTGAGGAACAGAAAGTGCTGACACTGGGAGGGCAGAGGGCACAGGGAGTCGGGGAAGCCTCTCGTAGCTGCAGCCTGGCAGCAGTCCAGGCCCTCTGCTCCTGGCTCTGCCAAAACCAGCAGCTTCACTCTCCTCAGCACTAAAATATTCTCTTGCATCTCTGCCTTGCCATCCCTTCCCCTTTCAGCAGTGAGTTCTCTCCTTCACCTTCTCCTCCTGCTGGAAAATGCACGATCCTGTCTCTGGCTGTGCACAGGGAGTTGATGCCAAGTCAGGGTTTCCTCCCTTCCATTTTCACTTTCTCCATGTGGATCCTCTTGGAGTGACCCCACAATGTCAGCCTGGAGCCTGAGCTGGTGTGTCAGCAAAGGCCTGAGCTCCCCCTGAGCCCAGCCCAGGAGCCTGCCCTGTGCTCCCCAGGCTGCTCTGCAGGCTGGGCTGGCTGTGGTAGGAGATAGAAATGTTCTGGGGAGGTTTAATGTGGCACAGAGATGGTTCCTTTGACTCCTGCCCACAGCAGGAGCTCACATTTCCTGCTGTTTGTGGCAGAGGCTTCCCTGCCTTGTCCCTGTGGGGCTGTCTGGTTGCAGCCCCCAGGAAGGGCTTGAGCTTTATTTGGCTTCTCAAATGAAAAGAAGGTTGGAGGAAAATGGTTAAGAAATGAAAGGTTTATACATCATTGGAGGAACAAATCTGTGTGTTGTGGTTCTCACTGTGGTTTTCTTGGTCTCTTTTTCAGTCGTGCCAGGCTGACCTGGTGAAGGACAATGGGCACAAGTATTTCCTCTCAGTCCTGGCAGATCCTTACATGCCAGTAAGGACAAGTCCCATTTATTCAGACTCTTTAGCATTTGCTTGCCTTGTTTTAGCTGCTGTGCTGCTGTTCTGGTGCCATGTGGGGCTGCCTCCCCCTGCAGTGGCACCCAGAGCTGTCCTGGGCAGTCACTGCTGAGCTGGGACAGAGGCAGTCACACCAACCAGGACTTCACAAACTCATTTGGAGTTCTGAAAATGGAATATCCGTGAGGGTGGGAGCTGGGGCTCCAGGGTGGCTGCAGGAGCAGGGAATTGCCCCATAGCTCTGGCAGTTCCCTCTGCAGCAGTGGGTTCCCATAAGGGATGTTTGGGGCTCTCCCCACAGCAGGGCCAGGCTGGTTGGGGGGATGCTGGGGAGGTGTCTGGGGTGTAACAGGGCTGATGCCAAGAAAAGGGAAAGAAAGCTGGAATTTCCTCTTTCTTTTAACATGGCACAAAATGCTCTTGGGATCGTGCCATGTTTCAGGGGGGCTGTGGCTGCTCCCTGCCCTGCTCTCCAGGTAACCCTCAGTGTGTGTTGTTTCCAGGCTGAGCACAGGACCATGACAGCCTTCATCCTGGCTGTGATTGTCAACAACTACAACACGGGGCAGGTGAGTCCCTGCAGCCTTTTCCCTTCATCCTCTCTCACCTCTCTCTGCCTCTTGCCTTTGCTGTGATGGAAGTGTCCTGGCTTGCATTAAAGCCCAAACCCGAACTTGGAAACAGAAGTAGGATTTTGGGTTTTGTTATTTCTGTGTGGATTAAGAGCAGAGCTAGCCTGGAGATGTGACAGACATTCTGTACCCAGCACCTGGCAGTGGGGGACAAGGACAGGAGTCCCTTCACAGCCACTGGCACAGAGAGTCACTGGTCCTGTCCAGTGGGAACCTGATGGCTGGGAATGGTCTGTGGATTGAGCCATAAACCCTGGGGCTCTGACAGGTGCAAGGAATGTTTCCAAAGAGGAAAAAACAAGCTTTATGCATTACAAAAAGCATTTTAATGCTCAACTATTTCATCAACTCTGGCTGCCTTTCCCTTCATGCTGCTGGTATTCAGCAACAAAATCAGTCTGGAACCACTAAATGATTATTTTCTCTTGGCTTCCTGACTCCTTCAGAAATAGTCTCGTTCTGTGGGGATGAGGTGGGAAGCTGTCATCCCAAACAAAAGCTTGGTTTGTGTTGCAGGAAGCCTGCCTGCAAGGGAACCTGATAGCCATCTGCCTGGAGCAGCTGAGCGATCCCCACCCGCTCCTCAGGCAGTGGGTGGCCATTTGTCTGGGGAGGATCTGGCAGAACTTCGACTCAGCCAGGTGGTGTGGAGTGAGAGACAGCGCCCATGAGAAGCTCTACAGCCTCCTCTCAGATCCCATCCCAGAGGTAAAAATCCAGCTCTCCTGCTACACTGGCAGAAGGACAGAAGTTCCTGCAAGGCAGGGCCTTCTACAGCTTTGTGTTTGTGTCTGGTTCAGAGAAAGATCTTGCTGCTGTTGCTTCAAGGTGATGCAAATCAAACAAGCCCTGCAAGAGGAGCTCCCAAAGAGGGAGTGCATAGAGCCCCAAACCCCTGGGACCTGGGGGCTGCAGTTAGGAAATGCCACAGTTTTTGCTTCCTTGCATACCAGAAACTGTTAAAAAGTGGGTCCCCAAACCCACTGTGTTTTGCAAAAAAACCCTCTAGTCTTTTTGTCCAAGTGTGGAAACTCTTCTCCCCCTGCTCATTGTGAAAATGCATCTCTAATTGGCTGTGTTTTACCTTTGTGACACTCCCAGGAGAGGAGGGATTGTGCAGGGCCTGGCAGTGACTGACAGAGCCCATCAGACCCAGCACACACGCTGGGAGAAGGGAGCTGAGATAAACAGCTCTGATAACGTGCAGAGATTAGAGATGAGATTCCCTTCCACATCCAGTCTCTGTCCTGCATCCTCCTGCTCTTGTCCCTGGCCCCATCCTCCCCACTTTTTGAGCAGTGTTTCTGCAGAGCTAGAGTGGCTTTCCAAAGTTTTCCCTGATTTTTCTGCTTCTCTTCCATCATCTACCTTCCCATAAGCCCACACCTGAAGACTGTAGTCAGCACCCCTATAAAAGACCCACATCCCAACAGGAGCTGTGTGTACCTTACTCCTGTTAATTAATATTCAAGGCAACACCAACTGGAAGAGTCACCCGTGGGAAGGTCATTGAGTATTCTGGGAAATTAAACATGTCCTGCACATCTGTGAATAATTAAAACTCACTTTGCCGAGGCTGCTGGGGTTGCTGCTCCCCACGGGTTCCCTGCTCCCCTGGCACAGGAGTTCAGGTGTGCAGCACTTGGTGGGGATAAACGGAACCCTGGTGGCAGCAGAGGGGACAGCCAGGGCTGCTTGTGTCCCCAGGTTCGCTGTGCTGCAGTCTTTGCTCTGGGGACCTTCGTGGGCAACTCCGCGGAGCGCACGGACCACTCGACCACCATCGACCACAACGTGGCCATGATGCTGGCCCAGCTGATCAACGACGGCAGCCCCATGGTCCGCAAGGTACCCCCAGCTCTGCCCTGTGAGAATGTGACAGCTCTGCTCACTGAAAGGGTCTCCCTGCCTTTAGAGCCCCAGGGGTAGAGCACAGGCTGCCCCAGAGCTGCTTTGGGAGAGTTACAGTTTCTGATGCACCGTCGTACATCAATAGTACATTGGATGGTTTTTGACGTTCTGGATTGTTTTTGAGGGCTGTTCTGAAGTGTCCTTATGTTTGTGTTTACTTGAGTGGAACATCAACACCCTGGCAGTTGTCACCGGCGTGGCAAAGATTCATTTCTGTTGTCTCGTTCCAGCGTTTAATCAGTTTAATTCAAGAGAGAGCTGCGTGTCACACTGAATGCTCTGTGAGATTCATAAATCTCTCCTTGGGAGATCAGTCCCTGAGCAGAGACAGCAGCCAAAGGCAGCTCTGTCTCCTGTCTGCTGTTCCCAGGGACCAGGCAGGAGGTGCCTTTTGAGGGGCTGGGCAGTGCCAGGAGGGTCCAGCTGTGCCACAGGGAGCTGAGAACCCCCAGCCCTGGCACAGCCCTGGCTCTGAGGCAGCCACACACAGGTCAGGGCTGCCTGTGCCACTGCATCAGCCTGACAAACTTGGGCAGAATCAGCCACAGAAGCCCAGGATGGTTCAGGTTGGAGGGAACCTTAAAGCTCATTTCATTCCTAGCCCTGCTGTCCATGGGCAGGGTCACCTCCCACCATCGCAGGCTACTCAAAAGGGAGGAAGCCTGTCCAGGTGGAAAAGGCTTGTGAGGAGTTAAGTGTGAGACAGAGTTCTGTGGCTTTCTGCAGTTCCCCCCTTAAATTAAGGGAGAATTACCCATCACCCTGGATGGCCACCCAGTAACACCAACAATATTGGTCAGTGTTTGCCTTCAGCCCCTTGTTTCTCACCTGTGTAACCATGAGATGTTTCCTATATTCTGTCCCCAGGAGCTGGTGGTGGCCCTGAGTCACCTGGTGGTTCAGTATGAGAGCAATTTCTGCACCGTGGCCTTGCAGTTCATCGAAGAGGAGAAGAATTACCCTCTCCCTTCTCCAGCTGCTCCAGGTGGGGCTTGGCTTTGGCTGGGCAGGAGATTAGGGCCTGAAAGGACTTGGGAATGATTTAAGGAGTTTTCCCAACACAGTGAGCTTCTTGCTGGTGGGGATTTATTAAAGAGCCCTGTTGTGACGTGGTGAGTGACAAGGAGGGGAGGTCTGGTGTCTGTTCAGCCCTGTGAGATATTACACTGGAGAAATCCATCCTCCAGTCAGTCTCCGCCTAAACCTTGGCTGTGGCTCACCTCCTGCCCTCAGAGAGGTTGCCTTCAGCTCAAGACTGAAGGATATTGGTCAAGGCAGCACTCAGGCTCATTTTCTTTTTCCCCTCTGGAATCACACCTGAATGTTCAAGTGTCACGTTGACCTGGGAGAGCTCCAGCACACCATGAGCCAGCCCTGCTGCTGGGAGGGCCAGACAAGGAAGGGCAGAACTCAGTACTCTGAGCCTGTGACCTCATCCCTTTTGTTGTGTCTGTGGATTTATGTGAGGAATGAAATGTCCTGGTGAAGTTGTCTCTAACCTCACCTTTTCTTTAGATGTAAACAGCAGTGGAAATCTTGAAGGATAACAGGAGAATCTTTGAGACAAGACTGTGTGCTGTCTCTGCACAGAGTGGTTTAGTCTCCCTATCCTCTGAATAACTGAATCATATTGGAAAATGAGCTCCTCCCCATTTGCTGCAGGAAATAAACACTGCATGCAGTTTATACAGTGTTTTTCCTGATCCAAAAGAATCCTGAAGTGGGACGCTCTGGAAGCATTGGCCCCTCACCACAGTGCAGCCACTCTGCAGGGAAACAGAGCAGCTCTTCTGAGGCTGTGGGATTGTGTGTGCTCAGGGTGAAATATGACTTGAAATCAGGCCTGAAATTTGGTCAGAAAACCAGACTTGTCATTGCTCCTGATGATGAGAAAATCCGGCGGGGGTTCAATGAGCAGCAACAGAGAGGAGCTGGCCCATGCTGCCCCAGACCTGGCACAGGGGCTGGACACTGGCCCAGCAGCACCTGGGTGCAGAGAAGAGCCCCCAGGGCCCCTGGGAGGCACTGGGCTCTCCTGGCCTCGTTGGATGTCCCAGACTCCCAGGGTGGACAGCAGAGACGTGGGATCTGTGTCGGATCCACTGCTGTGCCTCCTTCCCTTTTACCTGACAGAGAATTGCAGATCCTGTTCATGTCAGTGGTGTTTTAATGACTGATTTGCTGGGAAATGACCCCAGTGCTGTGGCAGGCTTTGGTTCCAGCCCTAACTGCCTCCTCTTGCCTCGCAGAGGGCGGGAGCCTGACCCCGGTGCGGGACGGGCCCTGCACGCCGCGGCTGCGCTCCGTCAGCTCCTACGGCAACATCCGCGCCGTCACCACGGCCAGGAACCTCAACAAGTCCCTGCAGAACCTCAGCCTCAACGAGGAGTGTAAGGCACACTTCTGCCCGCTTCTCCCACTGCTCACGCCCCTCGTGCCAGCCAGGAAACGCCACGGGCAGGACAGCCCAGGCTGGAACTGGCGCTTCAGCCCAAATTGTGCAGCTCTGAGGGCTTGGATGAGGAGCCCCCTCATAATTAGTTGCAATTTTCTGGTCTTTGGCATTGATTTTTCTGAGTGTTTGGGGACTAAAAATGTGCCTTCCAGCTTCTGAGCATAAGTGGATTTTTAACTCAATCTTTTGCTTATTCTGTGTTTAATCATTCAGTATTTAAAAGGGGAGTTGTGGCTTTGCCCCCCTGGGTGAGGGGTTTCCTTCGCTGAGTGTGGCAGGATTTAGAAAGGGGCTGTTACGTCTGGGTGAAAATTGTTCTCTTGCCAGTCCTGCTTCCAGCATCTGCTGTTCTGTCCTGGCAGCTGGAAGCTCTGTGGCATTTTCCCCTGGGAACCTGAGCACGAGCAGCAGTGCCAGCAGCACGCTGGGCAGCCCTGAGAACGAGGAGTACATCCTGTCCTTCGAGACCATCGACAAGATGAGACGAGTCAGCTCCTACTCCTCCCTCAACTCCCTCATCGGTGAGCACAGCCCCTCCTGCCCTTCCCTCCTGCCTCTCTGGGAGGTTGGCATCCTGGCTCCAGCAGAATTTCTCCCCTGTTGTGCGTGGCTGGGTCACTCCAGTGGAGGGATGGGAGTGGGAGCTGTTGGCTCCAGTTCTGAGCTTCACTGCAATCCTGTTAGGAATTCAGGCACAAAAATGTGGGGGCCACAACAGCTTTGCTTTAAACTACCTGTAGCTTTTCAAACAGTCTGAGCCATTTTGGCACCACATCACAGGCACCATGCAGAAGGACCTGGCTTTTGGAATGGCCTCCTTCCAGGGAAAGCAGCATGCACAGGGAAATGCTGGGGGAAGTCTCTATATTTCCTCTGTAATCAGTAAATGGGCCCATATTTTCACAAATTAGTGCAGAGAGAGGAACTCAGGGAAAAATCACCTGGGTGATAGAACTGCCCTGACCAAAGAAACGTTTTCTCTGCTCTGTTTTCTAGGAGAATTAATGGTGATTTGGCTCTCCCGAGTTGAAAGATTCAGGAATTGTAATTACTGAGCCCCTGTGGCAGTTTAAAATCATGAGTTCATTAGGAACTTGATCAGTTAATTTGCTTTTGATTATCAGTAATGACATTGGATCTTCTGAAGCATGGCAGGGATGTTAGGAAATTTCTCTCCATCTTGAGCTAGGAGTTGAGTTTTCCCATTCCCACTGGTGTTTGCTTGATGGCTGGTGTGTGTCTCACAAGAAAAGGAAAAGGCTCTGGAGAGGAGCTGGAGGTGCTGAGGGGAACCTTGGAAAGAGAGAGCAGCTCTCCAAGGCGTCCCTCACTCCTGTTCCATCAAAGAGCTCAGACCCAGCTGGAAGCGCAGGGCTTAGGGAAGTGTTTAAAATTCATGACTCGAACAGAATCCCATTACCTTCCCATTTGCCTGCTGCAAGCCAGGCTTTTCTCATTCCTTCTGAAGCATCACCATCCTCCAGCCCTGTCTCCTGCTCCCCAAGGAGAGATGCCACAGCCCCAGGCACTCCCACAGCTCTGCAGCCCGGGCTAACCCCGTTCCTCATGGCCTGACGTGCCTTAAGCTGCTGCTGCAGGGGAGCTGGGGGAGCCCAGTGGGGCAGAGACTGGGGACTGAAGGAATGCTGTGCTCTGCTCTGTGTCTCCTGAAAGGGGAAATGGGGCTCTGGCTCTGCAGTAATGCCTCTGCCAAGCATCTGGGACAGCCAGAGCAATGAAAAAGATGTTTGGGGCCTGTGAGGAGGCTCCAAGTGAAGCAGAAATCTGGTCTGTAAGAGTGAAAGGAGAAATTTTCAGCCACAGTTTGTGTTCTGTGCTCTGCATTCCCTAAGCTGTTTCATTGATCACAGAATCCCAGGATGGTTTGGGATGGGAGGGACCCTAAAGCCCATCCAGTGCTACCCCTGCCATGGTCAGGGACACCTCCACTATCCCAGGCTGCTCCAAGCCCTGTCCAAGCTGGTCTTGGACACTTCCAGGGATCCAGGAGCAGCCACAACCTGCTGATGCTCAGGTCTTTGTTCCTCTCTGGCAGTTTTAGGAACTTGGCATGGGAGGGATTGTTCTGGATCAGTCTCTGACTGGCACTGAGGCATCATACAACGCACTCCTTCCCAAAAACTTGAGGAGAACCTCTCCATTCCTCCTTGTCCCATTTTACAAACAGTTCCTTAGCGAGCTGTGGGCCAAATGTCCCCATTATGGCTCCCCAAATACAACAACACACACTGTGAGGCGAGCTCTGTGTTCTCTGGCAGCTGCTCCTTGGCCAGACAGGCCAGTACCAGGAGAGACATTTATTTCTGGCCCAGTTTTCCAGCTGGCAAGAGGCAGTTTGTGGTTAGTCAACAAAGACATCATTTTGGAAGGGAAGCTGAGCCTTGCTGCTTTTCCATACAGCCACTCATTAATCTTGGTGTCCTGGAAATGTTCAGTTTTAAGATAGGAAAAGGGATGGAATTAAGAAGGGGGTTTGCATACCTCGAGGCAGATTATTCATATGGCACGATGAAAGCCTTTGTCCTACAGAGAGCTTCTCTGGAAAGATTATCTTAAGGAGTGATCAAAGAAGGAGGAAAATAAATCTTGGAGCAATGAAATGCTGGGGAATTGTTGTCTTTTGCAGCAGGAGAGGCTGGGGGTGGAGAATTTGTTTGCCATTTCCCAGGATCTGCCTCAGAGTGCCAGTGAGGGTGGAGGTTGCTGCAGTGAGGGTGAGGAGAGCAGAGGTGGAGGTGGACACTGAGGTGCAGGAAACAGAGAGTGCTGGGGCAGGGGAGCCTCCTACTCCCTCTGTGTTAATGCCCTGAGATAATGAGGAGCTGGTCAGCCAGCAGTGTTTGTGACTGGGAACAGGCACAGCAGCAAAATCCAGGGATTTGGGTGGGCTTTGGAAATGGGAACTTGCTGCAGGGGCTGCTCAGTTTCCCTGGTGGTGACACCAGCTCTGGCCAGGCATACCTGCTGTGAGGAACCTCCCTGTGATGAGCTGCTTGTGGCTTGTGTGGAAGCTCAGGAAGCTCCAGCTGGAATTGCCCAGGGTGAGTGAGCTCCTGCAGGGCCCCGGGAGGGCTCAGGTGTGCAGGGACTGAGCTGTGCCTGCAGGGACTGAGCTGTGCTGCAGGGACCACGCTGTTCCCCTGAGCAGAGCTGAGGGGATTTTGGGTGTCCCCTTCCCCCGGGGTCCCTCCTGGCCAGAGGAGGGGTTTGTGCCATGCAAAATGTTTGTGCTGTGGTTGGCACTGACGGGGAGCAGCTCCCCGAGTCCTCGGGGCTGAAATATTTCAGCTGCATTTCCCTGCACCAGAAGGCTCCATCCCCTGTCCCTGTGTGCCTGTCTGAAGGTTTGATTCCCTGTCCCTCCGTGCCCGTGCAAGGTTTGAGTGCCTCCCCAGGAGCTGACTCGGGGCCAGCTGAGCAGGGAGCAGGCATTGGTCTGTTTTTGCTGCGGTGCCGGTGGGAAGTGGAACTGCCCCATCTGTGGAGGTCGGGCCTTGAAATCACTGCAGTGATTTTCAGAGGGGATTGGAAAGAAACCCTGTCCCAGCCTGGCAAATCAAAGGGAATAAATAAAGCCATCAGCAGTCGGGTTTGCTTCCACTGTGGCTCTCCCTGGAGCTGCTGGAGCCCGGCCCATCCTCGGGGCTCACAGGTGAACTGAACCCCACGTGTGCAGGGAAAATCAAACTCGGGGGAAAGGCAGGCAATTTATTTTTGACATTCTTAGCAGAGAGGGATCATTTTGTAAACATGAGTCCATGCTGCAAGGTGCACTGAACTGGCTGGGAGTCAGTGTGACTAATTACAGAGCTGTCTGCTTCCATTAATGCCCTGCTCAGCTCCTGGTTTGCATCTCAGGGACAGTTTGTGAAATGGAGCTGCTGTTCCTGCTGCCACCTCTGCTGCTCCCCTTATCCCAGGAACTGGAGCTCAGGCTCTGACAGGAGCTGGGTCAGTTGTGTCACTCCTGCACTGACAGTGGGGTGGTGGCAGCAGCAATGAGCAGCCTTGGGAGCACCAGCCCTGAGCCCCACGTGCCTTTGTAGAAACTCCCTGTGTTCTCCTCAAAGGCTGCCACAGGAGAGGTGAGCTTCATCTCTTTGTGAGGTTCTCTCACAAAGGCTGTGAAGGGGGAATTGCACTGGCACAGTTCTGCTTAAAATTTGGTTTTTCCCTGACACTCAGATGTATAAAAAATGTCACTGGGTTTCTTTCTCTGTGGACGAGGTGGTTACGAGCCCCTGGGAAATCAGCTGGGTGCCCCCCTCACTCTTCCTCCTCTCCCTTTCCTTTTACTCTCTTTCAAGGGCTTTAAAGAGTTGAAGGCATCCAGATTTCCCAGTGGCCCTTATGTAACAGGCTGAGTGTGGGAGGCAGAGCTCTGGGCACAGCTCTGGGCACACCTCAGACATTACCTGGCTGCTGCTTCACCAGCTGAGCCTTTTTTCCTCCCACACCTTGTAGCACTTTGCCTCTCTCCCTTCTTGTTCTTTAGCCTTCCCCCTCCAGTTTTTCTTTCCTTGGTAATAGAAGCTTCTAGGATTTAACATTGTTATCTATTTACAGCCTTTGCAGTTTTACAGTATTATATAAATATTATACAATATTACATAAATATAGGTTTACAGCCTTTACAATTTACAGCCTTATAACAATTTACATTGTTAGAGGTTTTACAGCCTTGCCAGTGCCTAAAGGGGCTCCAAGGGAACTGGAGAGGGGATTTACACAGGGGCCTGGAGTGCCAGGACACAGGGAATGGCTGAGGGCAGGGTTACATGGGACACTGGGGAGAAATTCTCCCCTGGGAGGGTGGTGGGGCCCTGGTACACGGTGTCCAGAGAAGCTGTGGCTGCCCCTGGATCCCTGGGAGTGTCCCAGGCCAGGTTGGAATAACCTGGGATAGTGGGAGGATCTGCCTGGGTCACCCCCAGCACATGAACAGCACGCTCCAGGTGGTCCCTCCATAAACACTTGTGAGATTCCCAGGTGCAGATTTAAGCAGATGTCACTTGGAACATCCTTTGGATGCCAGGTGAGAGGGGGACCCTCTGCAGGTGGGGTGAGACAGAGCAGTGGGGCTATGGGGGCTGCCTTGGCCCTTTGCAGAGTGATTTGTCACAACCTGGGCACTTGGGGCACAGGAAGGTTCCCCTTTCAGAGCAGCACCCCAAGAGCTGCCTGTGGGCTCCTGGAGAACTGCTCAGAACTGCTCTGTGCCAGCCTGCTCTGCTGTGCAGGGATCAGGTTGAGCTCTGCCAGGTGAGGAGCTGCCTGGTGACCACGGGACCCTTTCCTCCCAACTTTATATTTAGATGCCTCCAGAAACACGGGAGAAGAAGCAGTAACAGCTTGATCTGTCATTTAGCACTGATTGTGACTCATCTGAAATCTCTATTTTAGCTCTTTTTTGTTGTTAGTGCAACCACTTCAACATTGTCCAAATGGCTCCACTCCCAGCCGGGGCGTTGCACGATCAGACACCGGCAGGGCTCCCAGGCTGAATAACAAATCCTCGCCCAAAAGCAGCAAAATAAAATGTTCACAGAATTCTGTCACTTGTTGCAAATGCTTATTAATTTGATTTGTACTTTGAATCTGTCAGTCCCTTCTGCT
This sequence comes from Illadopsis cleaveri, assembly GCA_013399915.1. Lineage (NCBI taxonomy): Eukaryota > Metazoa > Chordata > Aves > Passeriformes > Timaliidae > Illadopsis > Illadopsis cleaveri. The sequence continues at coordinate 155,399 of VXBB01008377.1, forward strand.
GAAATACCGAACAGCTGATCTGCTCATTAAATAACAAATTGGAGGAATTGATACAAATGTCAATAGGAAAGACTGAGTTGGACTCGCTGCTTCCTGAGGGTTCAACTCCTAAAGCTTTGCTTTAAACATTTAGTAAACTTGTGGAGTGTATAAGCCCCTGAACAATTCAATAAAAATCACCACAACAGTATCAGGCAGGAGCTGTGGATTTATCCCATTAAGTATTTCAGCTCAGGAAACCCAGACATTATCCACTTGGCCTTTCCAGGTGATTTGCTTCAGGAGCCTGCAAAAGCACGAGTTTGATTGGAGATGATTTAGGGAGTCTTTAATTTATTTTGCTTCCTCCCACTTTGATTTCACAAGCCCTTGCAGAGTTCACAGACAGGCAAAGGGAGACAAAATGCCCATGTGGGATGTTTTTGAGCTCCTCTCTTGATGTTCCCTGAGATGTCATCAGGTTGTTTGGAGTTCTAATGAATTTTCTCACATCAGATCAAAGAATTGGAGTTGATGGATTGTCATGTGCTGCAGGGCTTTGGGGTTTGTTGTGTTTTTTATTATTCTAGGTGTGAGTTTCAACAGCGTCTATACCCAAATTTGGAGAGTGCTCCTTCACCTGGCTGCTGACCCCTATCCCGACGTGTCCGACCTGGCCATGAAGGTTCTCAACAGCATTGCCTACAAGGTATGTGCCTGTCCCTGCTCCCCTGTGCCTGCCAGCTCTTTGGATGTGGATTTTCTCATGCTTAGACAAGGCTTAGGCAGGCTGACCTGGATGGGTCTGTTGGAGTGCTCTGCCTTTTGCAGAAGGAGCTTTTAATGCTTCATGATGATAAACTCTGCTCTGAACCCTTGATCAGGTAAAATGAATAAATGGGGGAGGGCCCGGGGTTATTTTAGGGTATAAATTAGGTGCAGACCTTGGACAGTAGGTCTGGTTTAGAAGTCTACTTGTCTAGATCAGTCCCTGGGATAAACCTTAAGTATCCTTCATTAAATTATCCGTTTGCAAACTGATTTAGATAATGCAAGTGGGACTGGCCTGCAGACTGAAGCCACAACGGCTCTCCAACCCAGGTGAACTAGTACATGTGAGTCAGCATGCAGACCCCTGCCACTCCTCACCCCAGCCCAGGCTGGGTGCCTAAACCTCCATCCTCATCCCATCTCATCCTAGGGGTGACAAGATGTCCCTGGAGGTGCCACCCTGGGGCAGCACCTTCCCCCAGCCCAGGCCACCCCAGGACATCTTCTCAGCCTGTGTGTCTCCTGGCTGGGCACAGAAAGCTCTGTGTGAACCTTTCTGGCCACTCAAGCATCCAGACCATGAGCCATTGCAATGGGAACTCTCTTACTGGGCCTTTCCAGGGAACAATCCCAGATCCTCAGCCCGGGGCTGCAGAGCTGGAGCTGCAGTAAGAGATGCCAGCATTGTGCACTGCCATCTTAATGCCTCAGAGATCTCTGCTTGGAAACCACACTTTCTCTTGAGACAGTAGTTACTGACTGGAACTCTGATTTGTTTGAAGTGCACGTGCCAGTGAGTGGTAAGGGCTGGGTTTGGGACAGACAATTCTCTTGGAAGTGGGGGCAGCAAGCTCAGCCCTTCCCTGGTGAGACAGGGGTACAACAAATGACAGGCTGGATGTGCCAAATGAGGGGAAGACGGAAAGGAAAAGGTGGAAGATTTCCCTCTCTCTGCTCTAGATGCATGAAACTACTTCAGTTCTGTGTTTGGAAGGCTCTTTGCAAAGTGAAATGTTGCTCCTGCTATTTAAAGGGATATAAGGAGGAACCAGATCTGCTTTTCCTCACCGAAATGTGTTTTCAGGAGTTGCTCCCTGGCCAGTGGAGATATCTGGTGTTAATACTGATATCGATGCTGCTGTGCCAGCAGGAACTGTGATCATTCCCTTGTCATATCCCTAGGGAATGCTGGGACTGATGGGGGGATTCTGTGTTGACTCTGACAAGTTTGGGCCTGGCTGTGCTGGTGCTGACCCGAGTCCCAGAGCTCAAGTGATGGGTCTCATGCATCTCACACTGCACGGCTGGGCCAGCTGCTCTGCCCCTGCTTCCTAAGGCAACAGCTCTTCCAACAGGCTTGGAAAACAGGAAGCATTCCCATGTACGAGGGTTTTTATCTGGGGATGCTTCCCTGAACAAAACTGGTTTGTTCTTCTCTGCCTTAGCCCTGAGATCCGTGAGGGCAGCTCCTGCTGCGCATGTCGGGGGCTTTGCTTTGGCCAGCACCACCTGCTTTGGGTGGCTCCTAACGAGGCTTTTTAATGCAAACCAAACCCCCAAAACACAAAGCACCTCAGCTGTGAGCTGCCCACCACCGTGGGGGTTGAGGCTCAGGTGCTGCTCTGGCCTCTGCTGGTCCCATTCCAGCCGTGCTGTGAGCCGTGCTGCAGCACCCGGCCCAGCTCCAGGCTCTGATGGGAGCTCAGGCAGGAGCTGCTCCGTGTCCAATGCAAATCAGTGACAATTAAAGCTTTGCTAACTGTGTCCTGAGACCTTTCCTTCGTGCTGATGGAGCTTGTAGAAGGCAGCGCTGGACGTGGGCACTGCTCCTCCTCGGTGTGTGCAAGCACTGCCCACTCAGGGGTTGAGTTTTACCAGTGAATGCAAACAAAAATCGTTTTGCTTAAACAAAAATACTGCCTCAGGTGATGTAAAACACTTGAATGTTCCAGGGGTTTAATATTTTGGTTTAATTACTGTAAAATTTAGGGAAGGAGAGGCTTCATTTTGGAGCTGGGCCAGCTGAGGTTTTCTTCCATTGGCACAGCTGGGCAGAAGGTCTGGGGGCCCTGGCTGGGGCTGGGGGCTTCAGTGGGAACAGCTGGGCAAACTGTCCATGTGCTTCCACAGCTGGAGAGTGGTGTGGGACTAAATATTGCAGAACCATGGAATGGGTTGGGTGGGGAGGGACCTTAAAGCTCATCCCATCCCACCCCTGCCATGGCAGGGACACCTTCCACTGTCCCAGGCTGCTCCAAGCCCCAGTGTCCAACCTGGCCTGGGACACTGCCAGGGATGCAGGGGCTCTGGGTATCCTGTGCCAGTGCCTGCCCACCCTCACAAGTGACAATTTCTTCTCCATGTCCCATCCAGCCCAGCCTCTCTGGAGACATTCCAAAGCCCCTGGACACGTTCCTGTGTCACTTGCTCCAGGTGGCCCTGCCTTGGCAGGGGGGTTTACCTGGCTGATCTGCAGAGGTCCCTTCCACCCCCACTGTCCTGTGACTCTGTGGTTGTTGTTATCAAATGAGAGCAGAGTGTCATGCTGGGGTTTTTACTGGAGCAGGCTGTGGATCTGTTTCTCCAGAAGGGCTCTGGGGCTGTGCTGGGTGTGAGCAGCCGGTGTGTGGGCTGCCCAGGCGTGCAGCCTTCCTGCAGGAATCTGCTGCTCTGCTGTTCCCTGGGCTCATTAGGCACTGCTGGGCCTCACCCAGGCTGCGGCTGCCTTGGGATTTATGTTGATGATGCAGATGGGAATGGTGCAGTTCTCCTTCCTGGCCTGAGCCTTGGAAAATGCCCAGACCTGCTTTTTGTGAGCACCAAAACAAACAACAGGGACCCGGGGTTCAGCATTGGCCTCTAGGGACTTTCTGAAATCAAAAACCTTAAGAGGAAAGTTTGCTTCAGCCCAGGTTGCTTTGTCCAGGTGTTTTTAACAGAAGGCTTGAGGCTGAATCACAGAATCATTTAGGCTGGAAAAACCCTCTGAGCCCATCCAGTCCAACCAATCCCCCAGCACTGCCAAGGCCACCACTGCCCCATGCCCCCAAGTGCCACATCCACATGGCTGTTAAATCCCCCCAGGGCTGGGGACTCCACCCCTGCCCTGGGCAGTTGTGCCAGGGCTGCACAGCCCTTTCAGGAAAGGAATTTTCCCCAATACCCAACCTAAACCTCTCCTGGCACAGCTTGAGGCCATTTCCTCTTGTCCTGTTGTTCCCCTGGGAGCAGAGCCCGACCCCCCCTGGCTGTCCCCTCCTGTCAGGGAGTTGTGCAGAGCCACGAGGTCCCTCCTGAGCCTCCTTTTCTCCAGGCTCAGAACGTGCTTTATGATTTATGGTCATGGTGGGAGCTGCAGCACTCAGTCCTGAGCTGTGAGGGAAAGGCTGGTGGCTGTGGGGAGCCCTGGACAGCTGAGGGGACCCCAACCTGTCCTCCTGCCCTGTCTTTGGGCTGCTGGGGCAGGTCCTGCCTGCAGCTGGCTCTGCTGCTTGCTCAGAGCCATTTCCCTGCAGGCAGCAAAGGCACCCTGGGGTAAGTGTTCTGCCTAAGGCAGCAGTGAAACCACCTGGTGTTGGGAGCAGCCCAGGGGCTTTGCTTTCCCCCCCAGCCCATGGGGAGCTCCCTGCCTGCCCAGGCTGGCCCTGCTGGCTGCTCAGGCTCCCTGTTCTCCCCAGGCCACGGTGAACGCTCGCCCCCAGCGCATCTTGGACACGTCCTCGCTGACCCAGTCGGCCCCTGCCAGCCCCACCAACAAGGGCATGCACATCCACCAGGTGGGGTAAGTCCAGCCCGGCCTTCCAGCACCTTCTGTGGGAGGGCTGGCTGCTCCCTGCCCTGCCCCAGGGACAGGGAATGTGGCTCCTGCTGTCAGCAGGGGTGAGGTGTCCAGGGAGGGAAGCTCTGGGAAAAGGTCGGGAGTTTCTTGCTGTTTTCCTTTAGGGAAAGAGTAACAAGCCCCTCTGGGTATCTCCTGGTGAACTGAAGGGAAGAGCTGCTTTGGCTGCTTTTGCCTTTCCTGAGCTGTGGTGCCCAAATTCCCACTGATGTCTGAGCTGTCCCTGCTGCACTTGGAGCTGATAAAAGCTGGGGTTAACAGATGGACATCACACCCTGCCTGAACTGCAGGGAAACAGAGAGGGCTGTGGGCAAAGCTGGGGGCTGAAAATGGCATTATTGCCCAAAACTCCTCTCCAGGAGAAAAGAGCACGCATTAGCTCTGCTGGTCCCATAACCAGTGTGCACCAGTAAGATTCCAGGCTGGAACAGAGGGCCCAGTTTAAACTCAAATGGTTTGAAGCTTCAGTTCCCCCATGGAACTGCAGTCCCTGGTCAGGGTGAGTTAGGTCAGGCCTCACAGATTCCCAGAACACTGAGGTTCATCCCCTCACTCTGGGTTGGCACAGTCAGAGTTCACTCCTGGTTTGGGGCTGGTTTGGCCTTTGGAGGGGGCGTGGGAGTTGTGATGTTTCTGCAGAGGAGGCGCCACAAATCTTGAAAGAAACAAAGTGAAAATAACACACTGCACACAGGAATCTTGTGTCCAGTGACCCCCAAAGCCTGTCCCTCTGTTCTGTCCCTCAGAGGGTCACCTCCCACCACCAGCACCAGCAGCTCCAGCCTGACCAACGAGGTGCCCAAGCAGCCGGTGAGCCGGGACCTGGCATCCGTGCGCCCCAACGTCACCAACGTGGGGGTCCAGTACACCCCCCACTCCCACCAGTTCCCCAGGACAAGGAAAATGTTTGACAAAGGCCCAGAACAGGTAAGGAGACTTCCCTGCCAGCTCTGACAGCTTCTGCCCACTGGGGTTTGTCCCACTTTCTGTTGGTTGTGGTTTATTTCTGTGCATCCCTCGTTTGCTTCCAGCTGCTGCTAATCCAGATTGGCTGCCTCTAACCAGCCAAATAAAAATTGATTAATTTATTTTCTTCAGGATAAATTGTGTTTTACAGCTTCTGATAGGGCATTATTCATTTCTGCCACTGAGCAGTGTGTCTAATCAGAGTCCATGGTTTACTCTTCTGTAAACATTTGTGTGCCCGAGTGCCAACCCGGAGTCAGATCCCTGACCCTGGGGCTGCTCTCCAGCCCTGGCAGAGCAGGGACAAGGGACAGCTGTGATCACGAGGAGAAAGTGCTGCAGCCCCAGCAGCAGCAACACCTCCCCTTCTCTGGGGTTTGGCAGCAGCAGCCTGGGTAGTGTTTCTGAAGCTTGGCTGAAAGCTGAGGGAATGGAGCAGCTTTTCTCTTCTCCCTTGGGGTGTCCTGTGCGGTGTGACAGACACTCATCCACATCCACCTTGGCACGAGCTGGATCCTGAGTCATCCTCGCTGCTGCCCACACCACATCCTTGGGAGCCTGTGACAAAACTCCTCCTGGGACGTCCCTGAGGTGCCCTGGGGCTGCTGCAGCTCGGAGCCCTGCAGCTGAGGGAACGTGCCCCTGGCCAAAGAGCGACCTGATCCCCAAGCCGGGAGCGCAGAGTTCCCTGCCCTGGGCCGTGTGTTTGAGGCTTTTGGTGCCTGCCTGGGGCACTGGGGGTGTCCCTGGGGGTGTCCCTGTCCCTGCAGGGGGTGACCCCTGTCCCCTCCCCACAGACAGCGGACGATGCTGACGATGCTGTGGGACACAAGAGCTTCATCTCGGCCGCGGTGCAGACGGGCTTCTGCGACTGGAGCGCCAAGTACTTCGCCCAGCCCGTCATGAAGGTAACCCTGAGGGGCTGTGCTGGCCCTGGGCCCGGCCCTGCCCGCCCTGCCCTTTGGCCCTTCTCTTCCCTGCATTCTGGGGAGGCACAGGAATGGATTTCCTCACCTCGTGCTGCCCTGGGGAATGTGGGGCCACCTGTCAGTAAGAGGGAAGAAGTGACCAGAGGGAGCAGAAGGGTCAGTGAGGGTGGGACAGACACAGCCCAGGGGAAAAGCTCAGCTCCCCGTGGAGCACAATCCACAAAAAATGGAGGAGTGAGGAGAGGTTCTATATCCAGATCCCCCAGTTTTGCCTGGTTGCACTGCAGAGTTGTTCTGTCTGAAATGTCGTGCTTCTCTGCATATAGAAAATTGCATTATAGCTAAAATGAATTGGTTTTTTAAATAAATAAATGGAATAAGGGAGGCCCTTTTTCCCAGAAAAGGGCAGTGGCAGGCTGGAGAAAGAGAGATGCTGATTTCTTTCTGGTATTCCATCTGAATCTCCTGGCTGTGATGGAAGAGGCAGAGAAGGGCTAGAGGGAGGCTGCCCTGAGGGAGGCCACGGTGACAGCAGGACAGACCTTCTGCCCCACTGTCCTCAGGTGGGATTTGGGAGCTGCTCTGCTTCCAGCACAGACACCTTCAACTTACAGAGAGAAAGTGAGGGTGGCTGGATGCTCACCAGTGCCTGGGGGAAGCTTGGGGAGCATTATTGTTGGGTTTTAAAGTTTTAAAAAATGTAAGAAGTTGTGTTGTAGTGAAGAATAAGGGTGATAATTACAAATCTGCATCCAGGTCTCTTCAGAAGTGGCTTGTTTGGGTAACTAAGTTGTCTCTGTGTGAAATGAGAGAGAAACTGAAACCTTGTTCCAGGAAAAACTCAAACCAGAGCTCTTAAGAGATGGGCAAGGATATATCAGTGACTGGAAAGAGAAGCTATTAAATTCCCAGAATGTTTTAGCTGTTAAATTCCCCGAATGTTTTAGGCAAAGCTCAGGTTTCAGGTTTAAGTATGAAACAGGACAAGCAGTAAATCTCCCTCATTAGAGGCAGCTTCCAGGTGCTCTGGGAGTCTCAGGGAGCCCAAAGGTGTCAGGACTTGGAGCTGCATCTCTTGGAGGGATTGCCATGCCCGGCAGGAACAATGCCCAGGCTCCATTAATGCCTCTCCACAACGGATGTTTGTGTCCAAGCACTGCTGCTGAGATCGTGATAATGAGGAAATTGTGTGGTTTTAGCCTAGCCTCATCTGGGAGTTGGAGCTGAGCCATCATCCCCACACTCCTGGAATGTTCAGGTGCTGGGCTGAGGTAATTGCCCAAGTTTAAGGGTATCAGAACAGGGCAGGCTCCTGATTTCCAGAGGGAATCACCAGTGAAGCGATTGCCTGACACCTCCTCAGCTGCTGTGAAATTCCCTTTCTGCTGAAACCACACAGTAATTCCTGTGGGCACATCTGGGCTGTGGGGCTGGGCTGCCTGGCCAAGCTTCCACCAGGGCTTTTTCTCCTCAAGATGAGCTCCAGTGCCTTGATTCAAACCCAGACCAGAGCACAAGAGGAGGAAGATGATGTTTGAGCTCTTGGTTCTTATTAAAATCATTTGTCTGCTCCCTAAGAAAACCTCTTCCCAGGGAAGAGGAGGGTCTTTATTAATAAAATAAATCAGAGTAGGCAGCCAGGCATGGGCAGGGGCAGTGGGGACGTGGGGAGCTCTGTGGGGGAGTGGCTTTACTACTACTTCCTGCATATAAAATAGACTAAATTGCTGTTGGGGAGGCAATAAAAAACATGGAGTATTCCTGTACTTGTGTAATTCACAGGAGCCAGGGAGGGGAGGCGTGGAGAGGGGGGTTTCTGCAGTCCCAGGGAGCAGGAGCAGGGCACAGCCCTGGCTCTGGCAGGACCTCCCTGAGCCTCTGGGGCTGGGAATTGCCCCTGCCTGGGGCTGAGCTGCTGACCATGTGCTGTCCTCACCAGCCACGGGTGAAGCTTGGACAGAACCAAATCTGTGTTTTCTAATCACACCAGGGAGAGAATTGATTTCCTTGTTACTTCTGCAAAGCAGCTTTGAAAGGCCAAGGAGAGGGAGTTTTCTGCAGGTGTTATCCTGTCCTAACAGGGAATTAGAGGTGACTTTGAGGTTGGACTGGCTGCTGTGTGTGCGAGGGACAGGGAGAAATCCCTCTGTGAGAACTTTCTCTGAGCTTTCTTGGCTGGCAGTCAGGGCTGACAGCTCGGGTGCTGCCTGAGTTTCCATGGAGTCCCTGTTCCTGCAGTCCCTGTTCCTGCAGCAGGGAGCAGTCCTGGCTGGTGGCTGCTGCCTTTTGGGAGCTTCAGCCTCATGAAAAAGGCAAAGAGTGAAGTGTACCAAGTAGTGATGGAAAAATTACATTGATGCTTAATTCCAGGCATTCTTTTGGAGCTGCTGCCTGCCTTCATAAACAGGGACAGACAAGGCAACTGTTCCTGTAATGAATAAACATAAAATGATTGTGAGTGCATCTTAGGCATATTTAATTTATGGATTTAGTTTTGCTTCATGGACCTTGCCCTGAGAATGCTTTCACTGGAAAGACTGAGGGATTAATTTCCAGTGTAAATCAGGGGCTCCGTTCCAAGCCATCATTCCAGGTTTGATTTATTGATTATCTAATCAAATCAACGGCGAAAGGAAACGCTGCACTGTAAATGCTCCATGTGCCAGGAAAAGCAGCTCCCTACCCCAGCTCTTGTCTCTGCAGAAGCTTTTCCTCTTCCTGCAATCCCTGGTAGCTCAGGGCTGTTCTGGGAGCCACAGGGAGCAGGAAAGCCTCAGTGCCAGCTGTCAGGAAGTCCTGAGTCAAGGAGAGCGGGAGCCAGCATCTGTTATTTCCAGGGCTGGCAGAACATGCAGGCAGGAGCTGGGAAGGATCCTGGAAGGTGAGAATTACATAAGCAGCCCTTCCTGATAAATCCCTGCCGGAGCTGCTTGGCCCTGGGTTGGAGTCCTGGGAGAGGAGTGAGATCCTGCCACTGCTGCAGGAATGGTGACCAGGGAGAGCTGGATTTACCTCTGGAGCCTTGTGCCAAGTGCTCCCTGCTCCCCTCCTGGCACCCACTGCCACAGGAGAGGGACAGACCCAGGTCAGGGAAGGAAAGCTGTGCTGGGAGGGTTCAGGTGCTCACTGGTCCCTGTCTGGGAGCATCTGGAGCCCTGGGGAAGGACCCGTCCCCATCCTGCAGCTGGAGCGTGTCCAGGCGAGGGAGCAGAGCTGGGCTTCATGTTCCCATGGATCCTCCCTCCCTCCTGGCAGCATGATCCCCTCAGCCACACACCTGGGGGCCTTTACCTGCATGCTCTGACTCTGCCCTAGTGGTCCAAGGGCTCTTCCTTGGGCTTTCTTTAATTTATTCCCAGAGAAGCTGGATTTTCATTAAGGTGTAGGTGTCATCTCTCCCCTCTCAAACTCCTTTGATGTATTTTAGCTCAGTTTGTTTATTGCTTTTCATTAGGGGTCGTTTGTCATTGCCTGTCTAATAGGTGTTGTGCTGAAATAAAGTGCTTTTTTCTTTGCCAGGAGGAAAGGTGGAGGGTGAGCTTCTTATTTTTTATTTATTTTACAGGAGCAGAAGTCCAGCTCAGTTTTGCTGACTGAGTTTTGCTGTTTTCCAAAGGATAACATGGTTGGAAGGCAGTGTTTGTAATGGTGACACATGATTTAAGGACTTTGTTGTTCAGGGAAAGCAGGGTTTGTTTGTGGGGAATTTGTCTCCCTTCTCCAAGAGTTACTCCTTTGGAACAACCAGCATCAAGGGAAGCTGGATCAGAACCCTGTAGCTCAGCTCCTTAATTGATCCAAGGGTGGTTCTGGAGCAGGGGAGTCCTGGATAATTTTTTAAGTATGAAGAACACCTCATATATAGCTCCTGCCATGGTTTGGGGTGAGATCTTGTGACTTTACTCCTTTTGATCCTGTGTTCTGAATACGGGTGGGAATGCCCATGGTGGGAGCAGCACTGGGGCTGAGCTGGCCTCGTGCCTGGAGCACAGCTTTTGTAGGGGAGCCATGGAGTGCTGAAACCTGGAGCTGGGGGGTGTGAATAAATACCATCAAATGGCTCAGAGTGGCTGTGACTGCAGGGCCACTCTCCAGTTTTGGGGGGAGTTCTGTGTATAATCAAAGCCAGGTGACACAGGGGCATCGTTTTCCAGAACAGGGAACCAAAACAGGGCTGCTCCTGGTAAATGGTGGTGGAAACCTGAACATCTTGGGGATTTGGGAATGTGGCCATGTCCTGCTCAGCCAGCAGCCCTTGATTAGCAGGAACAGAAAGATTTCAGTGTGTTCTGAGCTGGCTGTGGCAGGGCTCTGCTCCCTCTTTGATCTCAGGCTTCCTACGTGATGCTTCTCAGCTGAGGAGAGTTAAGAGAGAAATCAGCCTTGTACCTGCTCAGACCTGCAGTGTTCAGAGGGGCCAGGGGCACCATGGCATCACTGAGCTCACTGCTGCAGTCCTGGGGGTCACTGGTGGTGTGTGTGTGTGTGTTCCTGCCCTGGCAGATCCCTGAGGAGCACGACCTGGAGAGCCAGATCCGCAAGGAGCGCGAGTGGCGCTTCCTGCGCAACGCCCGCGTCAGGAAACAGGCCCAGAAGATCATCCAGAAGGGTGAGTGCTCCCCCTGCTCAGGGCCCTGCCTGGAAAACCCCAATTAGCCACAATCCCAATTAGTGATGGCCCTGTGCAGCCCCTCACACTGGTGCCTGCTCCCTCCCAGTGCTGCTGCCCCGTTCTCTGCTCTCAGCTTTGAACCAGCTCAGGTTCTGCCTTGGAGGGGGTGGAAGGGAAATGCTGCAGGGTTAAATCCAGAGCTGCAGGCTCAGGGGTTGGTGTGGGACAGACCATGGAGCTGCTGGAGTGTGCCCCAGCTCAGGAGACACCTCAGGGATGTCTCTCACGTTCCCTGCCCAGTCCCTCTGTAAGTGATATTTACTCCTTGTGTCCCACTTTATTTGGATATTTGTGCCTGTGCTTTGTGTGTGCTGCTCCCACGGTGCCTCAGGTCTGTGGGAGCTCCCCAGGAACCTGGCCTTGGATCTTTAGTGCTCTCTGAGGCAGCTTTGGGCTGGAATTCTCTCAGCACAGGAATTTATTGGAATAAAGTGGAACCTAATGAAGCTTCCTGAGGAATTTGCATTCCTCTGTTTTTCCCTGCTGCTGTGCCCTGAGCAGCAGAGGCTGGGGAGCCACAATTCCAGGAGCTCCTGGTGTCCTCCCTGTGGCAGCCTGGGGTGGGTGGGGGCTGCTCCTCCCCAGGGATGCTTTTGGAGGCACACAGGGCTGGAAATCCCAGTGTGCTGAAGGAGGAGTGCCCAGGGCTCAGCCCTGTCGCTGCTCCTGTGAGTGCAGTGTGGAGCTGCATGCCAGGAAACTGCAGAATATCATCAGCCAGAGAAACACAAAAATGATCCTGGAGCCCAGGAGAGGGCCTGGGAGATCTGATGGAATACAAACAAGGGGATTTTTCATGCTTGCCTGGAGAAGTTAAATCTCTTTTTAGACAGTGTTCATATTTGGTTGCTTGACCTGAGTGACTGGAATGCCACTATTCATTAAAAAAAATAATGAAAACGTGAAATATTAAAAAGAATTAAAATAGACTTACAAGCTTTTAATGAAAATTAGATTCAATGGATGCATTCTAAAACAAACTGGGGCTGAATGGATGTCTCCTGGGTTTAGGGGTTTGTGTGATGAATTCAGAGAATGCCAAAACCCAGCAGTGTCAGGGGTCCCAACACTGTTTGTGAATAGCAAACTGCTCTGAAGACAGGATGGGAGAAGTCTTTACCCATCATTTTAAGGTCTCTGTGGAAAATACATTTTTCATTTGCAAATTAACCTAAAATTTAAGGGAACTGAAATGGAAGGTTAAATAAATAATCCACAAGCTACAGTGAAATGCTGTATTTTAAAGTGAAATAAAAAAAGGCATTTTCATATTTTATATTTTGAAGAAATGCTGTTGGTTTTTCCCTCAACACAACCTGGCATTTCCCTGGGTTTGGCTGGGCTTGTTCTCTTTGCTTGCCAGTGTGAAGGGTGAAGGATTTGTCAGCACAGTTCTTGGTTTGTACCTCAAGACCTGAGACAGCTGGGGAGGTCTGAGAATCTTAAAATTGAAAGAAATTTGAATCAGCAGGAAGCGAGACTTCGAATACAGTTTTATCTTTCCTTGCAAATGAATTATCTTTGATTACCTGTCAAAATACTTGTGAAAGCAATATGACCTACTTTGATTTAAAAAAGGAATTTAGTTGCATTTTTCATTCGACAAGGAAATAAATAAGTTTTAATATAAATTATCAACAAAACAGAGATTTTTTTTTCTTCTGACACTCAGGTGGGTCTCTGTGGTTTTACTGTGAGGAGATTGTGATAGTTACTGCTGCATACATGTAGGAAGATGAACAGGCTGCCTTGCAGAGAGAGAGTGATGGCTGATTAGTAACATTTTAATCAAAAAGTCTGCAAAATGAGCCAGGCACCAGCTCACCACGAGGATCCTGAGGAGCTGGAGGTGTGCTGAGCACCTGTGGGCACAGATTCTTGGGTTGTGCTGGGAAAGCTGAGGAAGAAGGTAAAAGCCATCTATGGTACAGCTGACACTTTCCATGAGCCTGTGTGCATGGCTTGCTGTATTTAATATTGATAACTCGGCCAAGATGCCATTGAAATTGGAAAATTTTAAGAGTTTTAAGATTCTTAAAACTCCTGGAAGGAGGGAAGGGCTGGGGGTGAGAGCTGGAGCAGGGGTGACTTGTGGCCCTGGGAAGCTGGAGCTGGCCCTGGGGACATGCCCAGGTGTGAGCTGAGCTGGGGCTGGCCCTGGGGACATGCCCAGGTGTGAGCTGAGCTGGAGCTGGCCCTGGGGACATGCCCAGGTGTGAGCTGAGCTGGAGCTGGCCCTGGGGACATGCCCAGGTGTGAGCTGAGCTGGAGCTGGCCCTGGGGACATGCCCAGGTGTGAGCTGAGCTGGAGCTGGCCCTGGGGACATGCCCAGGTGTGAGCTGAGCTGGAGCTGGCCCGGGGGACATGCCCAGGTGTGAGCTGAGCTGGAGCTGGCCCTGGGGACATGTCCAGGTGTGAGCGGAGCTGGGGCTGGCCCTGGGACTGTGCCCAGGTGTGAGCTGAGCTGGGGCTGGCCCTGGGGACATGCCCAGGTGTGAGCTGAGCTGGCTGCTGTGCCCAGGTGTGACAGGTCCTGCTGTCCCTGCAGGCATTTCCCGGCTGGACGATCAGATCTTCCTCAACAGGAACCCGGGCGTGCCCTCCGTGGTGAAGTTCCACCCCTTCACCCCCTGCATCGCCGTGGCTGACAAGGACAGCATCTGGTGAGGGCTGGGGACCCTGGGGCACAGCAGGGACAGCATCTGGTGAGGGCTGGGGACCCTGGGGCACAGCAGGGACAGCATCTGGTGAGGGCTGGGGACCCTGGGGCACAGCAGGGACAGCTGGCCTTTTGTCCTGGCTGTCTCTCAGCAGGTGGAGGTGTTGAAATCCTGCCCTGGGAGGGTGGGCAGGCCCTGGCACAGGGTGCCCAGAGCAGCTGTGGCTGCCCCTGGATCCCTGGCAGTGTCCCAGGGCAGGCTGGACAAGGCTTGGAGCAGCCTGGGACAGTGGAGGTGTCCCTGCCATGGCAGGGTTGGCACTGGATGGGCTTCGAGGTTGTTCCAATCCAAACCATTCCGTGATTCCATGACATGTTATTAATAAATGATGCCAAACTCCAAAGCAGAAATCCCAAATCGGGTAAGGAGTCCATCTCTTTACAGCCTGCACAGAGAGCTGGGAACTCACGTGCTGTTTGTTCCTCCCACAGTTTCTGGGACTGGGAGAAAGGGGAGAAGCTGGACTATTTCCACAACGGGAACCCTCGGTACACGCGGATCACGGCCATGGAGTACCTGAACGGGCAGGACTGCTCCCTGCTGCTCACTGCCACAGGTGAGGGACACCCTGTCCCACCACCGGGGCCTTCCATGCTTCCAGTCCAGCTCAGCTGTTCTGGGCCTCCTTCTCTCCCCTCCATGGGTTGGTCCCAGCCTGGCTCTTCCCTCCCTGCTCTCAGCTCAGGCCATTCCCAGGATCAGATTTGGAAGTTCTTCCTGGCAGCATGAAATCTCTCAAGTAGGTGCTGCAAAGACTTTTCAAGGACTGACCAGTCCAACCCTTGCTGAAGCCATTCCCATCTGAGTCTTTGCTCGTTACTGCAAGGTTGTGGTCACCCCCTCCTGTGGCACACCTGGGGAAAGGTGATTTTAGTTGGTTAAAGCCGCTGTGCAGAGCTGAAATTGGGCAGCAACCAAAATGGAGGAACTGCAGTTCTGTTCCTTGTGCTGTGCTCACGTGGAGCAGGCAGGGCTCAGCCTCAGCACCAAACCTCTCTGAGTTCCTCTCCAATCCATATCTCACCTGAGCTGCCCTCCAGCTCATCAAGGGAGTTGGATGAGGAGACCTTGCCCCATCTCTGCTCTGTAAAGCTGTGAGTCAGATCTGCTCCTCTCCCAAGGAACCATTCCAAGCCTGGCATTCAGAGTGTTTTCAACAGCTTCTGCAGCTTCCTGCTCAACTGTACAGGTTGGGTGTAATTAAGGGAGGGGGAAGGGGAGTTGAGAGAGCCTTTAGGACATATTTCTTTCAATTTATTGATTCTTAGCACAAAAATTTCACAGATGGGGAGCAAATTGAAAAAAAATACACAATGTTCTTGAAAGATTTGCTGCTGATGGGCTGGGCTTTGATGCTGCTGCTTCTGTGGGGCTGTTTTGTGTTGAGTGGGTACTTGTGTGGCCCTCAGCACCAATCCAGAGAGGAATCCTGGGGAAAATGAATGTCAAGGAAATGGAGAGACATTGAATGTCAGGTGTTGTTCAAAGGAAGAGAAAAGCTCTTCCCGAACAGCGCCAGTAGAACAAAGCTTTAGGTTTCTTGGATGTAAATTAGAGAGGGAAAACAACTCCAACGAAAAGTGTTCAAGTGACACTCAGAGATTTGGGGTCTGTGTGACTTCAGTTCTGCTTCTCCTCTTCTTCCTCGTGCACAAGGAGCTGCGGGAGCTGCACCAGCAGTGACTTTGCTTTGTGTTCTCTCTCTGTGCTCCCCAAGACGATGGTGCCATCCGAGTGTGGAAGAACTTTGCAGACCTGGAGAAGAACCCCGAGATGGTGACAGCCTGGCAGGGGCTGTCAGACATGCTGCCAAGCACACGAGGTGGGTCCTGCTGAGGTTCCTGGGGGGAAGGTGAGGATCAGCCTTTTGTGCAGCTTTCCATCCCCTCCTTTAGCCCCAGCTCCAATTTTGGCACTTGTCCTTCCCTGTTTATTGTGGGTCAGGAGGTGGCAGAGGAACGTGTGGTCTAAATCTGGCACGTGCAGAAGGGCAGCACAGTGAGACATCGACCTGCTTGGAATGTTAGGAAGGCTGGGCAGAAAAGGGTGTAAAAAGGAGCATTGGCATCCAGCCACACCTGGGATGGAGCCAGAAAACCAGTTTGTGTAACCCTGAAATCTGTTTCAGGACATTACGGGAGGTTTTAGGATATTAGAGGAGGTTTTAGGATGTTAAAGGAAGTTTTAGGATATTAAAGGAAGTCTTAGGATGTTAAAGGAGGTTTTAGGATATTAAGGGGAGTTTTAGGATGTTAAGGGAGGTTTTAGGATGTTAAAGGAGGTTTTACAACATTCCAGGAGGTGGATGTTTCGTCCTTCCCAGACCCCATCAGGTGCTAATGCTCTGAGGGTAATTCTCTGTCACTTGAATGTTTCCAGCCAAGGCTGCAGGTTTTTCTCTGTGTGCTGTGGTTCCATCAGCACTCTGTGGGATTGATGGGGGAAGGGCTGGATGGGGCTGCCTGACTGTGCATGAGGTCACACGAGATGACCGTCATCATTCATCCTGACCTTAAAAGTTGACAGTTCTCATTTCTGAGCTGATGTGCTTCATCCCAGGAGCCTGACACAGCTCTTTCAGCTATTCATTGGATTTTCCTGGGGCTGCCTCGTGTGTGTTGTTTTCCCCTCAGCCCCTCCCGGTCTGTCCCAGGGAACAGGAGCTGTCTGAGGCACTGCAGGCTCTGCCTCGCTGGGGGCAGTGCCCAGAGCTGATGAGGAGCTGCTGGAGGCTCAGAGCCTGCTGTGCAAATGGCAGAAGCTGCCCTTTGCAAGGGGGCAGCAGGAGCAGGAGGGGCTGCTGTGAGCAGGCAGGGCCTGGCTCTGCTCAGGCACAATGAGCCCAGGAGTTGTGACAAGTTGCCCTTTGTGGTGTCACTCTGTAGTTTTGCTTTTCAGCTTTCCTGGCTGCTGGTTGATGTTTCCCATCCCTGGATTCAGGATTTGGTTTCTTGGTGCTGGGAATACCCCAGGGCTGGTCCTGGGCAGGGAAGGTGCTGGAATTCCCTCAGCCCAGCCCCATTGTCCTGCCTTCCTTCCACGTGCACTGTGCCAGGGCAGAGCCTGTGCTGGTTGTGCCTCACTCTGGACAGGATTTAACACCCAGAAAGGATTTTCCATGTCTGACACTGCAGAACAGACTCAGAACTGGGAGAACCCTGAGAGCTGGGTGGTTCCATTTGCTATAACAGGACTGGGGAAACTTTTAAATCTTTTCTCTTTGGGATTATTTTTTCTTTTTTTTTTTTTTCTCTTGGCTTTTTCTTCCCCTTATGGACTGAAGCAGTCTGGGGCCTGTTTTCTTTGCCTTCCACCTTTCCAGCAGATTGGCACAAGAGAAGGACAGATCTGTTAGTGGAGGGAGAAATAAATGTAGCCACTTCAAAAGAGCTAAGTGGAGCAAGTCCCCGTGGAGATGAGAGTCTTCAGAGTCATCTGCTGCCAAGACCACAGCTGTGGTCCAGCCCTGGCTCAGAAAACTGAGGATGCATCTTTGAAGCTGCAGAGCTCAGGAGTTTTACTGGAGTTTGCTCCCACTATTGATTTCCTTCCCTCCTCTCCCAGCTTTTCCCCTGTGTCATAATGTCACCCTCACCTCTGAACTGCTCTTGAGAACAGGCAGAACATGACCAGAACGTGATTTTCAGGGCCATTTTCCCGCTTACAAAAGGAGAGAGGAATATGTAATACCTAAATATGTCCTAAAAGCAGCCCTGGGTTGTCTGAGCAGTGGGAGATGGACAGTGACACACTCAGGGGCTGCCTGAGAGGAGCAGCAGCCCAGGTCAGGCACAGAACTTCCACATTTCCCCTGGGAAGTGAGAGCTGAGCTGGCACAGCCAGGCTGGGGGTGCTGGTTCCCTGTGTGCCCTCCCAGGTGTGGGCACAGAAACCCTTCAGCTCTGTGCTGCTGTCAGGCAGCCAGGGCCTGCTGCACACAGGCTGCTGCCTCCCAAAAACGCTGTGCTGGAGTCAGTGAGGGAGGCATGTGCTGCTCTGGGTGCTGCTGCTTCTCTTTCACCTTCTTCAGTCTGAGTTGCTGTTTCTAACTCCTGTTTTAAGCTGGTTTTTGCTGCCCCTAAGCACCACCCCTGACCCCTGTCTCCTCACAGGTCTGGCCCGAAGGGTGTCCATCTATCTGGACAGGAGCAAGCAGGGAGGTGAGTGCTGTTCCTGTTCCTGTGCTCAGGGGTGGGCAGGAGCTCCTCGGGGTGCTTGCTTGGGGCTTTGATGTGGTTTGAGGGATTTGTGGCTCCACCTCTGCCATCCCCTGCCCTCTGTCTGTGTCCAGGACGCCCGTGAGGGATGCAGGGAGGGATCAGTTCTCCCTGGGCAGGCACAGGCCCTGCTGAGATGAGGGAATCTCCATGTCAGCCTCTCTGAGCTCCCTCAGGCATGGAGGTATAAAGGACTATACCCTTTTTTGTGGGGCTGTGTGGCTCTGGATCCCCTTTCCCAGCAGGGTGGGGAGCAGATGGTTGATGTGTCAGGGATCCCGGGTCCCATCCGGGGCTGCTCTGACGTCCTCACCTCAGGATGTTCATCAATTATGAATATTTGCTGAGTGATCAGGGCCGGCTGTGCCTGTACTGATTAATCACCGTGCCAGGGGCTGATTCACAGCTCGTTAGTGGAGTTCAGCACATCTCTGTGGCTGTGGGAGCTGGGGCAGGAGTGAGCAGAGCTGATGTGTGGCTGCTGCTGCTGCCTGGCTCCGAAATCCCCCAGCAAAGGCTAAAATTAGCAGGACTTGGCTGCAGGGAATCCCCACTCGGTGAGGCAGGCACGGAGCAGTTTCAGGGAATTCCGGAGCAGGATCGATGCCGCTGCAGCCGGCCCGTGGCAGCCCACGGGCAGGGCAGGTCAATAAAAGCTGCTCCGGCTGCTTCTGCTCTCCTGCTGACAAAGGCAGCACAAGCATTCCCCCTACCCTCTGGAGAACTGGAAAAAACGTGTGGAGTTAGTGCTCTCCTGGCAGCAAAGTACAGCAGCAGTGTTTGGACACTGCCCCACCCCTGGGAGTGTCCCAGGCCAGGCTGGATGGGGTTTGGAGCAGGGGGACAGCTCCAGCCTGCTCATCCTGGATACCAGGGCACAGGGAACGGCAGGGAGGCTTCCCACATCTCCCAGGAGTCCACATCAGGAGTGAAGGCTGCAGGAGCAGCAGCACAGTTCTGGTCAGATTGTTTGGTGGCGATAAAACCATTGGAGAAATTGCAGCTCCAGGGGTTTGTGTTCTTTTAATTGAATTCCCAGCATCCCTGCTCCTGTTATCCCTCACTGCAGAGTCCTTGGCAGGAGGAGGGTGACACTTTTTGAGAGGATGTTGTAGAAATTAATGATGACTGAGGTCATCCAACCCTCCCACTGCTTCCTGGAAATGAAAGCAGGGATGTGCTTCACTGCTCAACCAGGAGGGCCCGTGATTAAAAAATGATCAGTCAGAATCCAGGATGCTGTTATATTGTGTTCCATGTAGGTATTCCTGATTCCACTGAAATGCCAAGGGCAGCCTGGCCACGTTCAGGCCGTGTTGGGGATGCAGCTGCTTTCACCACTTTACTGGAATTTATCCCTGGAATTGTCCCATCCAGGCAAATATCTCTGGCTCAGGGGCAGTCCTGAGGGAACAGCCATGGGAAGTTGTACCTTCAGGAACAGCTGTTGGTGTGGATAAACTCAGCCATGCAGAACTGCCACTGCTGGCTTTAAAAGGCTCAAAAACAAACAAACAAAAAAAAACCCCAAACCGAAAAACAACACCACCTCCACCACAGACATTTAAAAATTCCTTTCCCTGAGCTGTGGAAGATTTGTTGCTCATTATCTAAGAACATAATATCCCTTAGGGGAAAATTGTGCTCTTAGCTCCTGATGCATTGCAGCAGTGCAGGGCTGGTTCCTGCAGCTCGTGGATTCTGGGAGCACCAGGATCCCACCACTGGCCTGTGCCAGGGGCTGTGCCAGCTGTGTCCCTGTGTGTTCCTGTGAAGGGGACAGCTCAGGCAGAGCCAGCTCTGGGGCTGTGCAGGTGCTCAGAGCAGCACCTGTGGGCAGGAGGGGCTGGGGAGCAGCTCAGGTGCTCTCAGAGCAGCACCTGTGGGCAGGAGGGGCTGAGGAGCAGCTCAGGTGCTCTCAGAGCAGCACCTGTGGGCAGGAGGGGCTGGGGAGCAGCTCAGGTGCCAAGCCCAGGAGCCAAAGCCCTGTGGGTGGGCTGCAGGCTCAGTTGTAACATCCTGGAGTAGGACCTCTGTTAATTAAAAAGGAAATTATCATTAGTATTCAATCCCACGTTTGCTCCTCATCCCAAAATACTATGAATTGAGCATGGAAACACGAGCCAATCCGGTATCATCTCTGCCATGCAAACCTTTGCTTGTACATAGAAATAGTTCAGCTATTTCTGTCTCATTCCATACTGTGAGTGCCAGCTCTGGATGGAACATTTCGCAGTCAGAGGAAGCTTTCCTTCCCCTCACACACTTCCAAGTGACTGACATTTCTGTACAAGGGCTTTTCTGCTCTTCACACAGGTTGGAATTCTGGTTCAGCATTCCCAGTTGCATCCCCTTTTTGGCCAGGGCACGACTGGGGTGCAGCAGGGGCAGAGCCCCCAGCCCAGGGCTCAGCACAGGCACCTTTACAGCCAGGACCCCTCCAGGCAGATCCTTGCTTTGGGGTGATCCAAATCCTGCTCTTCCCTCTTCCAGGGAGCAGCAGTTATCCCTGAGCTGAACTATTGAAGTTTTAATAAGAAAGGCAGGGACTGCAAGGTCTCGAGCCACACCATCCCCAGCATCCTCCCTGCAGTGTCCAAGGCCAGGCTGGACAGGGCTTGGAGCAGCCTGGGGTAGTGGAAGGTGGAGTGAGGTGGTTGTTAAGGTCCTTTCCAACCCAAACTGTTCCAGGATTCTGTGATCATTTCCCTCCTTTTTCCCCAACCTACTTGGGAGTGACCCTTTGTCCCTTCCATCTGCTTGTCTCCCGTGGGAATCTCTGTGTAATCCTCTGGAGCCTCTTCCCTCAGTGAGACTTTCCCTGCCCTTCTCGGTGTCTTTGCTGGATATCCTCAGTGACAAGCTCCTGACAGGCACACCAAGAGAGGCACCAAAAATGCCAGATCTACCCCCAAACCCCCCTTCCCTGTCCCCCCCTGGAACTGCAGCTGGATGGGACTTGGTGCTGATCAGGAAGAACCCTTTTCTTCAGGCTGGGGAATGTTCCTGGGAAACTGGGAGCTGTGGAGCTGCCTGGGAGCTCTTTGCCTGCTGAACTCCTCAGGGATGGTAATGGCCAGATCCATCTCAGCTGCCAGGTTTGTGCTGTCACATGGGCTGTAAACAGATGACAAATGCAATCACTTCAGTGGTGTTTATCATCTCCATCACTGCCTGCTTGTTTGCCTCGGCTCTCCAGCCCTGGAGCTGCCAGGCAATCTGAAGGAACAATCCCTTTGACTGCTGATAAAGATCCAGGCTCCCAGGTCAGCCCAGAGTCCCCAATTTCCTGCAGGGAGGTGAGGGACTGTCAGTAAACATCAGTGACCTCCTCCATGGACGTGGCAAGATGAGGAATCAGCTCTGATGTGATGCTTGGGAAGGAGAGAGGGGCAGAATGTTTCCTCTGAAGCTGTACAAAACAAGGTCACTCCATCACGCTGGAGGAGAACTCGGTGTTCATGTGCTGTGTCTGCTGTTTCCTCTGTGCTCTGTGACTGTGGATGTTCTGTACGAGGTACTTGTGGCCCTTTGGTGACAAGAGAGTACACTGGGGCAGGCTGAGATTTCCTGCTGGGGATGATTCCTGGCAGTAAATCCAGACAAATGCACGTTTTTACCTTGTGCACAAGCACGTTGTGGAGTGGGGGCACAGGCGTGGTGCTGAAGGCACTGGGAGTGCTCGGGGCAGGAGCTGCAGTCCTGATGCATTGCAGAGGGTTCTGACTCCAGTTCTGGGTGGTTATGAAACGCTGCTCAGCACCACAGACTCGGTCTGGCACAGAGGAGAGGGTGGACAACTGATCTGAGAGGCAGAGATGCTGCTCTGAGAGGCAAGAATTCTGCTCTGAGGGGCAGGGATGCTGCTCTGAGGCAGGGATGTTGCTCTGAGGGGCAGGGATGCTGCTCTGAGGCAGGGATGTTGCTCTGAGGGGCAGGGATGCTGCTCTGAGGCAGGGATGTTGCTCTGAGGGGCAGGGATGCTGCTCTGAGGCAGGGATGTTGCTCTGAGGGGCAGGGATGCTGCTCTGAGGCAGGGATGTTGCTCTGAGGGGCAGGGATGCTGCTCTGAGGCAGGGATGTTGCTCTGAGGGGCAGGGATGCTGCTCTGAGGCAGGGATGTTGCTCTGAGGGGCAGGGATGCTGCTCTGAGGCAGGGATGTTGCTCTGAGGGGCAGGGATGCTGCTCTGAGGCAGGAATTCTGCTGCTGTCCCTGCCCTCCCGAGGGGTTGGAAACAGACACCACGCCTGGAATTCTTCTCTAGTTCTCTCCTGTGGTGCTCCCAGGGTTTCTGTTTGTGTTTTTAACGAAGTGTGGATGGGATGCTGTGCTGAACTTACCCTGGAGATTGATCTGTGCCCTCAGGGATGAGGAGCAAAAGCTCCTGTAAGGGTTTTTGAGCTGTTGCCACTGCAGGGTGCTCCTCTCCTCCCCAGTCAGTGCAGCAAACTGGTTTGTGCTCCCACCAGCTGTTAAATTCACTCTATTGCAGCCCTGTCTTGGCTGTTCCTTGTCCAGGAACATCTCCCACACCCCTCTGATAGAATGAGGAGTCAGTCCAGGAGCTCTCAGGTCTTGGTGCATGAGGTGGCACCAGCTGGGTCTCCTCGATCAGCATTTCATGTTCTCATGAAGTGCTGGACACTGCAGTTCCTGGAAGTTGTACTCCCCTCCCACAGGGACCAGCCATGCTCAGCTTCTCTCAGCACTCAGACCAGGGGACAAAGGCAGAGTTTGGGCTCAAATCCAGGAGCAGCTGGTTCAGTCCCACCTGGAGGATGTGTGGGGTGTCTGTGTGTGTAGTTTTACATTTCCTCTGGTGTGACAGTGTCTGCAACACGAGGTCAGGAGAGCTGATGCTCCAAGGGGTGCAGCTGTGCCCGTGCTGGCACTGATTTCACCCCTGCCTTGCTGTGTCTCAGGAGCAGGGATGGTGGTGGACTGGGAACAAGAGACTGGGCTCCTGATGACCTCGGGAGACGTGAGGATAATCCGGATCTGGGACACGGACCGGGAGATGAAAGTACAGGTAACACCTGTGTGCTTGTCCCCAGCACCTTTCCCTCCTGGAGCCCATCCCGTGCCCCAGAGCACCTGGGACTGCTCTGTGAGGAGCTGCCAGCTCCTGGAGCTCCTGCTTCCCTTCTTCCCTGCTTCCCTGCTTTCCTTCTTCCCTGCTTCCCTGCTTCCCTGCCCCGGGGTCACCTTCCAAGGTCAATAAAACCACTCAGATACTCAGGAAGCGTGTCAGAGCTCTCCTGGAAGCTGCTGTGCTGGTCTGGGTGGACAGCAATGTTTGGGGAAGCTGAGGCTGTGGAATCCAGAGGCAGGCACTGGGATGCAGGGACAGGCACTGGGATGCAGGGACAGGCACTGGG
>VXBB01008377.1:187747-200079 GCA_013399915.1 Illadopsis cleaveri
AACTGAAGCAGCAGCGGGACAAGCTCCGGCAGTACCAGAGGCGGCTGAGCCTGGGGCTGGAGCGGGAGCGGGCGCTGGCCCGGCAGCTGCTCCGGGACGGCAAGAAAGAGTGAGGGGAAGGGCTGACCGGGGCGGGGGGCGGCACTGCCACCTCCAGGGTGTCACCGGCACGGAAACACCGCTGGATCGTGCGAGTCAGATCCCAGAATGGTTTGGGTTGGGAGGGACCTTAAAGTTTATCACATTCCACTCCCCTGCCATGGGCAGGGACACCTTTCACTGTCCCAGGCTGCTCCAAGCCCCATCCAACCTGGCCTTGGGCACTGCCAGGGGTCCAGGGGCAGCCACAGCTGCTCTGGGCACCCTGTGCCAGGGCCTCCCCACCCTCACAGGGCAGGATTTATTCCCAATATCCCATCTGCTCATCCTTGCTCCTCACAGGAGCAGGTCCGGGTTGCCAGTTCCCCCTTTAGCAAAGCACAGAACAAGCCTGGCTTTGGTGGGTTCCTTTAGGCTTCAGCTGCTTCATCCCTGCTGTGTTTCCCTCCCTCTGTGCCCCTCAGGAAGGCCCTGCTCCTGCTGAAGAAGAAACGGTACCAGGAGCAGCTTCTGGATAAAACAGAGAACCAGATCAGCAACCTGGAGCGGATGGTGAGCGAGGCCTGGGGGTGCTCAGGGTGGGGCTCCCCTTGGATCCCCTGGAATTCCATCCCAACTGGCAAGTCCTGGCAGGTGTTCAGCCCTCTGTCCAAGGGCAGATGTCTCCAAAATTGTACATGTGCCACAATTTTCCCTAGAGACACAGAGTGGTGTGTTTGGAATCTGCAGGTTCCCTGTTAAATACGTGGTTTGGAAATTGCTGTAACGTTACTCACAGGGGGGATGACTGCAACTGGGGCCCTCCTGGGCTTGCCCCAGCCCTGTTGTTTCAGAACTGGAAGTGTTTGGGTTTGGGGAGGTCTCAGCTGGGACTGGCAGCTGGAAAATCTGGTGAAATCACTTCAAGGGCTGTCAGACCTGCTGGTGCAGCTGCCTGTACCCAGCATTTTGTGTGTTTCCTGCTGCTGGTGCCACTGACAGGACAGAAAGGGCTCCACTGATTCCTCCTTGCAGCTTCTCTGGTGGTCCTGGCAGCCTGTGTCTGCCTAATAATGGCAATAATGGAATTATGTGAGGTGGGAAGAGCCCTCTGAGCCCAGTCACTCCCCAGCACTGCCAGGGCCACCAGTGTCCCCAGCTGCCACATCCCCATATCTGTTAAATCCTTTCAAGATTCACTATGCCTGTGCCAATGCCTGGCCAAAGTGTGACAGGCTCTTCCCTTTCTCCCTCCCACTCCAGGTCCAGGACATTGAATTCACCCAGATTGAAATGAAGGTCATCGAGGGCCTGAAAATAGGCAATGAATGTCTGAACAAAATGCACCAGGTACTTGTGGCTGGGGAGTTCAGAGGGGCCTGCCTGGAGCTGCCTCCCTGCAGCCCCTCCCACACCTGCATTTTGGCTCTGCCCTTCAGGTTATGTCCATAGAGGAGGTGGAAAGGATAATAGGAGAGACCCAGGACGCTGTGGAGTACCAGAGGGTGTGTACAGGAGGAGCTGGGAGCAGCTCTGCTCTGCCCAGAGCTGCTGGGATGGGCATTGTATCCAAGAGCCACAGGCTGGGAATTTGATGTCCTGCCCTCTCTCCCCCAGCAAATAGACGAGCTCCTGGCTGGCAGCCTGACTGAGGAGGATGAAGATGCCATTCTAGAAGAATTAAATGCTATTACTCAGGTGGGGTTGATGTTTTTGTGATTAAAATCCACGTGTTTAGGAAGCTGTTTTTAATAACAGTTAAAATACCTTTTTCCTGCTCTCAGAGCTCAGTCTGGGGGCAGATCTGGGACATTGGCACCCCAGTGTTTGCCCCCAGCTGTGGTCTGTGACACGTGTGACACACTGTGTTTAATGTCCTTGCAGGAACAGTTGGAGCTCCCAGAAGTTCCTTCGGAGCCGCTCCCGGAGACGATCCCAGGTATGTTTATGTTCTCCTTGCACAGCTCTGGCCTCTCGTGCTGCTGCCCCCTGCAATGGCCTGAGACCCTCTCCCAGTGGGAGTGTCTGGGGAAATGGGCTCTCGCAGCAGCTGCTGGGGTAGGGCAGGCCCAGCTGAGCCCTGGCTCCAGCAGGACCCCAGGCTCTGCTCTCTGTTCTGTCGGCATCTGGTCATTCCCTTGGGGAGCAGGTGTGACATTTGCTGTCCTTGTCACATCCTGTGCCTGCTCTGGGGCAGCCTCCTGCCCTGAAACACCTCCTTCCATGGGGAAGCTCCATAAGGAATTCCTTCCTTACCTGAGCCAGGCAAGGCTTCCTCCCACAGCCCCGGGCTGGTCCTGCCGTCAGCACAGGGACGGGCATTTTGTGGGTGTTGGATTCACCCTGCACAACACTGGATTTCCCTGAGGCTTGGGATGACTTGGAGCTCTTCCCACCTCGCTTCCCAGTGATTTGGAACCAGCTGGATGAGGATCACTGGAGTCCCACAGTTCCAGGATTGTCAGAGCACGAGCTCCACACAGCTGATGGTCCCCGGGTGTTCCTGAGCCACCCGAAGCCTCAGTGGATGGATTTGTGTGGGAATGAAGCTGGGAAGAGGGAGAGCTCACCAAGAAGGTGACCAAACAGGCCCTGGTGGCCCTGCCTGGCAAGGAAGGAGCCCACTGGGGTTCATCAGGTGTCTGTGCTGAGGAGCTGAAAACTCAGGCTGGTGAAGACTCTTCTCCTGGGACAGCAGAGCCCTGAGCTGTCACCCACAGGAGCTGGACCTCCCTGCTTGTGCAAAGAGGAGCTGGAAGAAGCCATTTCCCTGAGTGGAATCTGCCCAGGAGCAATCTGGGGTGTGGGGAGTTGGGCTGGTTTCCTCGGAGCTTGTTTACTCCTAAACAGGGCTCAGATGTCAACACTGAGGCCAAACAAACACGGCCCAGGGGTGTCAGGCCCAAGGGCTCAGGGCAGAGCTGGCCCTGCTCTCCCTACCCAGGATCTGTCCCTGGGCTGGTGGCTTTGCTGAGCTGGGCATGTTCTGCAGGTCTGTAATTCTCCAGTGCTGTGAAAAAGGCCATTTCCACATGGGAATGTGGGATGATTTAACCAATTTCTCTTAGTTCAGGTGCTGTGGAAGCATTTGCTGCCCTGCAGAGTGGATGCTGAGCCCTGGATCCTCCTCAGGAGATGGCTGCAGGATATTTACATTCCCTGATTCTGTAACAAGTTTCTTTTGCTTCCACAGAAGCGTCACCCATCAAGAACAGGCCAAAGCCAGAGCTGGTGGCAGCATCTTAACTCCCAGTGCTGGGGATTCCCCCACGAAACTTTCACCCTGGACAGTTTGCCCTCCCAGTGTGTGCTGGGAACAGGCAATGCCTTGGCAGCATCCCAGCTGTGCTGGGTGGATTGTGGAGCAGGATTCCCTGCGCAGGGTGGGGAACCTCAGCTGATTATCGCTCTTGTATCAAGATTATTTTCTAGTGCTTTCTTTTTTTGTAACTTAAACTCCAGACTCACTCAGCTGCGCTGTCTCGGGATTAAACAGCAACTCTAAATCATCCAAAGCCAAATTTTGCTCTGTAGGTTTGATTCTGGTGGTCAGCCTGCCTTTGCTGTAGCCAAATCCCAGGAGATGCCACGCTCAGAGTGACAGTGGCTGTGCTGGGCATGGGCTGGGTGAGCACCAGCCCTGTGCAGGACTCTGGTGTCCGTGTCCCTCTGTCCCTTCTCTCTCCTGGTTCTGTCTGTGGAGGGGCAGCCGTGTCCCTGTCCTGCTGCACGTTGGGCAGTGCAGGGGCCCTCAGCTCCCACATGTTGGGCACTGGGCTGAGCTCAGCCCTGGCTCATGCAGAACCAGCCCCAGGGGGGTTTGATTTGGGCCAGGCCCAGCCTGGGAACTCAGCCCTGCTCCTGCACTGGCCGGGCACAGCCTGATGTGCTGTGAGCTGAGCAGCCCTGGGCTGGCAGAAATCACCTGCAGTGCCAGCAGGGAGCTCCTGCCCGCAGGAGGAACCAGGATTCCTCCTCATGGGCTCTGCTCCAGCGTCAGAGTTCACCTTGAGCAGGATGGACTGATGGATGACAGGACTCTGCCCCAGCTGCTCCTGCCGGACATTTCCATGGAGACTGGAGCACTGCACCGGACACGGGGCCTGGAGCTCAGAAATCACCACTCCAAAGTGCTCTGGGGCAGCTCGAGGGAGCCCCAGGCCCTCTGAGGACTCACTGGGATGCTGAAGGCTCTGGAACTCTGCCTGGGCAGTCAGGTGGTGGCAGATTTGGCTGCTCTTGGAACGAGCTCACCTGCCAGCTTGCAGATGCTCTTCAGGACACTGCAGATCTTTATTGATTATGTTCTTGAAGCCACAACCCCTAATATGCATTTCTGTGACAGCAGAAGGACCTGAGGGTCCTTGGACAGTTTGTGGGGTGTGCTGTGGGGTTGTGGGATCTGGTGCTAGACAAAAAGTGATCCCAGGGACTGGGGTGCTCCCCCGTGGTGCTGGGCCAGCAGCAGCTCTGGGTGGAGTCGTGCTCTCTGTGTCCTCTCTGTTATGTTCCAAAGACTGGCCAGGGCATGCTCGTCCTCCTGGTGTGTCCCCACGGCAGTGAGTGCCTTGGAGCCGCCCCATTTCCACTCCCACTGCTGTCTCCTGACCAATGTTGCACACCAAGCCCACAGTCCCTGGCCCTGTGTTTGACACGGGCACGGTGCTGGCAGAGCAGCTGCTGCCTGTGGAGCATTGGTGATCCCAGGGCCATGTTTCTGGCCACCCCAGCTGCTGTTGGGACAGCCAGCTCCTGCTCCCAGCCCTCCCAGGGAGAGGGTTCTCCTCTGCTCCCGGTGGTTTATTCTCTCTGCTCAGTCCCGGCTGCAACGCAGCGCGTTCCCACCAGAGAGAGCCTTGGACTCAGCAGTGCCGCGCCGGCAGGAGCATTTCTGGGCAGCGCTTTTCCTCCAGGGCTCCCCCAGCCCGGTGCCGCCGGCTGGGCTGTTCCATGTGCCCCTGACAGATCTGCACTCACGGGAGGGGCGCGGGGCACTCCCAGGAAGGGCTGGAAGGGATCTGTCCTGGGAGCGCAGCTTCCACTGCTGCTGCTTTGGGAAAACCCTGTTCCCCGGGACTGGCATCGCCCCGGGAGAGGGATGAGGAGGGTGTGCTGCAGCCCCTCTGCTCCGGTTTTCTTTCTGATGAACGTCCTGGCAGCAGGAGAGACGAGCCAGCCCCGCCGCAGGGCCGCTGTGCCGAGGCCGGGTCCTGGTAGCTGTGCTCCTGATGGGTGTGGAGAGGAAGCGGGGCTGGTGCTGAAGGGGTTAATGCAGCTCCTTCCATTGGTTGCCACAGTGGAGAGGCCATTTACTGATCCAGCAGGGAAGTTCGGAGCAGATTGGCCGCAGCATCCCCTGCTAATCCCTGCCCCAACAGCTTGTGCGGGTCTCCTTGGGAGGAAGGGCTGGGAGGGGGCTGTGACCTCTGTGCTGTGCTGTGGACAATAATGACAATAATGACAATAAATGGGCTCCAGTGGCTCCACCGACTCCTCTTCCAGCCTCGTGTTTGCACAGGGAGTGTTCTGGATGAGCAGGAGTTGCCTTCCTCCTCCCTGCTCTCCTTGCTCCTGGGAGAGATGTGGGCAGGAAATTTCAGAGCAGGCTCCGTGTGTGACACAAACACTCCTGTTTGCTCCTGTTTGCCTGGGTGGCCCCAGGAGGTGACAGTGCTGGGACAGTCCTGGCACGGCCCTGATCCAGGTGTGGCTGAGATTTTTGGGAGCCTCTGCCACTGCCCTCCCCTCCTTGGGTTTACAGCGAGGCCAAATGAGGGGATTTGTAAGAATTACTCTGGAATTGTCAAACTGCTCCACGGCCAGTCCATGCCCAGACTCAGGGCTCCCATGGATGCGTGGCCCCTCCTGAGGGCCCACACTGTCCTGTCCCATTTTGCCTCCTTCTGTGGGACTTTGTGCTTCCATCCCTATGGCCTTGTCCAACCACCTGCCCCAGCCAGCACCAAGCCCTGTGTGTGACTATCCCCAGCCTGGAACGGGCCCAGGGACTGAGGACACCCCACACTCGGCCCCAGTGCAGGGTGAGCCCCACCTGGGACTCCTCACCCTCTGGCTGTGCTGAGACAGCAGCTGCTCCCTTGTTACTCTGTGTTTACGTCTCTCCTGCTGCTGGGAGCAGCGGGATGCCCCCGGATCCCCCCTGCCTGCCCAGCCCCCCCGGGCCGTCCTGCCGGGACCTGGGAAAGCAGCTGTGCCGAGGTTGGAGGGTTTAATGAGCACTCCCCNCCAGCCCCCCCGGGCCATCCTGCCGGGCCCTGGGAAAGCAGCTGTGCCGAGTTTGGAGTGTTTAATGAGCACTCCCCGTGCCCCTCAGCTGTGGCAGCGGGGTGGGAGCCAGCTCCCGCCGGGAGGGCTGCACACGGAGCTCTTCCAGCTGTGTTTGAGTTGGCCAGATGTTGAGTGAGAGGAGTGTGGAGGCAGCGCTGCTCGTTGTTAATTAAACCCTGGGGAACAGGAACAAACCTCATGCTCCTGCCTGGGCTGCCCCCGCAGAGCCCGGAGCCCTCCCCGGAGCCCTGCCCTGGCACAGCCCTGGCCCCTCTCCTGAGGCTCTGCTGAGGTTCTGGCCACCAGTGCCCACGGTGCAGGCACAGCACGTGTGACAGGGACAGGAATTCAGCATTCNGCAGAGCCCGGAGCCCTCCCCGGAGCCCTGCCCTGGCACGGCCCTGGCCCCTCTCCTGAGGCTCTGCAGAGGTTCTGGCCACCAGTGCCCACGGTGCAGGCACAGCACGTGTGACAGGGACAGGAATTCAGCATTCCCACGAGCAGTCACTGCTCCAGGATCTCTGTGCTATTCTCAGCCCAGTGCCGGGTCCAGCTCCATGGCCTTTAACGTGGTTGGTGTGGCACTGTGGGATCCCAGCCCCATGCAGGGGAAGAGGGGAACGAGGAGCTCTGCTGGGAGATGCTGCTGCCCATTCCCTACTCCCCCCACAGGGACAATCCCTGTTCCATGGGGACACTGCCCCATCTCGTGAGATCTCAGAGCCTTCATCCAACACCCCGTGCCCCTGGGAATGAGGTGTGAGCCTGGGGGGAGCAGGGATTCCAGCCAGTGTTATGCAAGCAGCAGTGCCTTTAAATAGACTCTACTCCCTGCTGTCCAGGAGGCAGCTGGACCCTCCCCAGGCCCCCGCCCCAGCTGACAGAAGCTGGTTTGGGGCAAAGGCCGGGAGCTGCTTCCCCTCCTCAGCAGCCTCAGCCCTGGGCTCGGAGGGAATTGTGTAACGGGAGGCGGTGGCAGAGCCCCGGCAGTTTCTATGCCAACACAGCTGGATGGCAGCGCTGCCGGGGAGGGGGCTGCCAGCCCAGCCCAGAACAGCTGCACAGCCCCCAAACAAACAGCTGCACAGCCCCCAAACAGCTGCACCCCAGCACGGCTGCACCCCCTGCCACGCTGTCATGCTCTGCTGCCTCCGACGTTTCCTGGAACACCCATGGAAAAACAAAACAGAGCTGAGAACCTCGGAGGTGTGGGATCCATGATGGGCGTCTCCTCTGGGTCCTGCTGCTTTTTGGCATGAGGGGCTCAGAGGCCCAGGGGCCCTCCCTGTCCCCCTCAGCTCCCACCCCAGGGGAATGAACTCACAGTGTCCCTTGTCCCCATCCTCCCTGGCAAACCCTGACTCAGGACCAGGCACAGTTTGGTGAGGATCTTTCATCTTCCTCCTCCTCCTCCTCTTCATTATCCACGCCCTGAGCTTGCCCTGCCTTATGTGGGGGTCCCAGTGGTTCCCACACTTGGGGGCACCAGTGGGGTACTGCATTCTGCACCCAAACCCCACAGTGCCAAACCCCCATCCCAACCGCCCACTCGGACACACTGGGAACCAGCCCCCTTTCCCTCTTCCATATTTTCAGTGCCCTGGTGTCACGCTGAGTCACCAGCAGAGCAATAGAAGAGGCTTTGGCAGGGAACAAGCCCAAGTTTTGATAGTTCAACTGTGGGAAAAAAAAAAAAATCAGCACAATTTCCTAATTAGAGCCGGGCTGGGAACAAAGCGGGTCTGTCGGAGCGCGGCCGGGAATGTGACCTTTGCTGGCTCCCGGTGCCAGACGGGAGCTGCCGGTGGACGGTGGTGCTTGGCAGGGCTGAGATGCCTCAGCAGGGCCTGCTCTGACGTAGGAGCCAGAATTCCTCCTCCTGGGGGACACGGGACCCACGGCAGACGGGTGGAAGGAGCGCTGGGAGGTGGCAATTGTCCCGGTGTCACCGCTTTTGCTGCCCCAAACGGCCCTGGCTGCCTTGCCCTGCTCTGGAATGTGGCTCCTCAAGTCGTGGGTGAAGCCGTGGCCACGCCGGGTGTCCCCGAGGGCCAGCGCTGCCGCGTGACGGGTGTCCCCAGCCTGTGTCCCCCTCCCGTGGCTGCCACTCAGGCAGCACAGCACAGCGATGCCGGGAGAGAGGAAGCGAGTGGGGAGCGGTCCCAGGGCAGTGCTGTGCTTTGAACAGGAGGAGCCAGGTCCCTGTGGAAAGGCTGGAGATGCTGTGCAGGGAGCGGGGTGGCCTTGGGGCTGGAATAGGAGCAGGGGGAATTTGGCACCGCATCCTTCAGGCCCGAGAATCCAGAGTTTTGCTGCTTCCCAGGAGCTGGGATGGGCAGCCACAGCTGGCGGAGGTGGCCATGGGACAGGCACATGGGGCTGTGGGGCTGTGACCAGCCCAGCGCCAGCTTGAGGGACAGAAGGGGGGACACGGGCAGGGGATGGCAGCGGGACCTGATCCTGTCCCTTCTGCCACCTCTCTGTGACCGGCTGCTCCTTCTCAGGCCGGGCTGGGCAGGGGGAGGCAGCCCCCCAGAGCCCCCCAAGGTGCCCAGAGCCCCCAGCAGCACCTCGGCTCTGCCCGGGACGCTTCCCCGAGCTCAGCAACGTGATGCAAAATCCCATCATGCCAATTATGCAAATCGCAGAAACTATTCCTGTTATTCCGAAGGATCCCCAGAGAGCTCCTTAGCGCTGTAATTCAGCATTACTCACTCGTGAAACAGGCGCCGGGGCAGGTGAGGAGGGACAGGGGCTCGGGCTGTGCCCCAGCCTGGCAGTGAGGAGGACCCGGCCTGTTTTGGGGTTCCCCAGAACACAGAGCTCTGCTGCCCACGCAGGGCACAGCAGAGGTCGGGTTTGCTGTGAAGCCCCCCCAAGCCTGCCCAGTCCCCAGGGGTGGCAGCATGGATGTGTGCGACTGTCCCACGGCCGGTGCCAGCCCCGCTGCCCCTTCCCCTGCTCCAGCAGCCAGAGCCTCCCTGCATCCCTCATTCCCAGCCGGTGCCTCCATCTTCCCAGGCCCCACCACAGCTCTGCATCCGCAGCGCTTTGTTCTCCCACCCACTCCTTGTTTCCTCCGTCATTCCGGCTCCTCCCTGTGCCTGCGCTCCCCGGGAGCCTCCCGGGAGAGCCGAGGCTCCTCCTGAGCCGGGCCCCCGGCAGGGCCCGAGGGACACGCTGGGGACACGCTGGGGACACGTGGCAGGGCTGTCCCCCGGCCGGGACAGGGGAGCCAGAGCTCCGGGAACGCCGCTGGCACCGGGAGTGTCCTGGTCCCCGCGCAGCCCCGCCCGGCCGCCTGCACCCCACGGCCACGGGACGCGGGACTGGGAGCAGAGGGGTCCCGAGTCCCTCCGGGGATTGCCATCGGTGTCCCCGGGGCTGAGAGCCAGCCCCAGGGTCTGCAGCCCTCGCCATGGGCAGGGCCAGGTGCTCCGAGGCAGAGAGTGACACGAGTGTCTCATCAGGGAGCAGAACTGTCCCCAATCCCTGGACACAGCAGCTTGCACTGCTGGGAGTCTTGCCCAGAAGCTGCTTCCAATGGAATTAGGGGAATCTTGGGACGGTGAGAGGCCAGGTATTTTGTCGTGAAGAGGTTTCCCCCTTGGTGAAATCATCTCACCTCACTCTGTGAGTCCCACTGGCCCAAATGTGAGGTGGGAGCTGGGAATCGCTGGATCCAGCCCTGCAGCTTCCACCCTGCAGAACAGGGGCCTGAATTGTTCATCCTTGGCTAATCCCCAATAAATGGCTTTGCTGGGTTTGCCCGTGGTGCTGGGCGGGATTTAACTGCTGGGAGCTGCTGACACACGGGGGACATCTCCAACCCAGGGACAGCTGTAAGTCCTGACCCTCTGAAGATTCAGGGACCAGCTCCCACCAGCACCAACAGTGACAGGATCATGGAATGGGCTGGGTTGGAAGAGACCTTAAAGCTCATGGGACATTCCGCTAGACCAGGCTGCTCCGAGCCCTGGCCTGGAACACTTCCAGGGATCCAGGGGCAGCCACAGCTTCTCTGGGACATCCATGCCAGGGCTTCCCCACCCTCACAGGGAGGAATTTATTCCCAATATTTAACCTAAACCTACTCACTGTCAGTTTGAGACACCTGCTGGAATCCTGGTGAGCGACGGCTGCCCTGCAAAGGGGAGGCTGGGGTGGAGTTTGGGGAGATGCTTCAAGACCTGGGTGCTTGTGTGGGGTTTGTTGGCCCAGCTCCCTAATGAGGTGCTCAAAAGGAAGTGGAGGGACAGCCTGGGGTTGAGGAGGGGCCCCTGAGGAGGGCAGGAGGCAGAACTGAGTGAGGTGTTCAGGGAAAGCATGTCCTGTACTTGTGAGGGGTTGGTTTGGCTCAAACCCACCTGGCTGATTCCCCAGTGACCCCCAGATGTCAGAAAAATCACGTTTAGATTATTTTAGAAACAAAAACTTCCTGACACAGGACAGGGAGGGCTCGCAGTGATGTCAGGGCTCCGATGGAGAAGCCATCTGCCCAGGCCCACAGGACAGGCAGTTCCTGGGAATCTCATTAACACCGTGACACTCGGGCACACACCTGCCCCAGCCGGGCTGGGCAGGGCACCCAGGGCTGGGTGGGCTCAGCCTTCTCCTTCACACACACTGAAAAGGAGGGACACAGAGCCAAGGGCTGCCAGGGAGACAGCGGGACTGAGCGGGCAAACAGGAGATGGAGAGATGGAGATGGAGATGGAGATGGAGATGGAGATGGAGATGGAGATGGAGATGGAGATGGAGAGATGGAGATGGAGATGATGGAGATGGAGATGGAGATGGAGATGGAGATGGAGATGGAGATGGAGATGGAGATGGAGATGGAGATGGAGATGGAGATGGAGATGGAGATGGAGGCGGCTTTTTAGCCTGGTCCAGTTCCCTGCCTGGTCTCTCCTACTCTGGCAGTGCTAAGGAGAACCCAGTGACCACCTGGAGCAGCTGGGGTTGGATCTTCCTCAGGAAACTCCAAGCATTTTCTCAGGGACTGTGACAAAAACCAGCACTGGTGCCATGATGGTCCCTCTGCTCCCTCCTCTCTGTGCTGACCAGTGGCACATCCCACTCAAACGCACCAGGGTTTCCAACCCACCTTTATTTCTCCTCTCTCCATGTCACTGAGGCTTCCCGAGTTGCTGAGGATGTGGCAGCTCTGGGTGACCCTGCTGTGCCATGTTCCCCTCCCTGGGCAGTTATGCTGCCCTGCAGCACCTCCCTCCCGTGTCCCTCCCTGGCAGCCACCACACCCACCGGGGCGGCATTTCGGGAGCAGGGACAGTGTCCCCAAGCTGGGAACACGGAGGGGAAGCTGGCCGGAACTGTCCCTCGGTGCAGCTGCTGTCACTGGCCTCGGACATCACTGCTCCGGCCACACTGCCCTGGCCGTCACTGCCCTCGGCTGTCACTGCCCTCGGCTGTCACTGTCCTCGGCTGTCACTGTCCCGGCCATCGCTGTCCCGGTCCCCACCCTCTGTCCCTGTGCCGGGAGGGCTGGCGCGATGCCACCGCTGGTAATTAAGAAGGAACCTAATGAAACTTCGAAAATAGCACAATTTCCTCCCCACACCTGCAGCCGAGCGGGGTGGATTACATAAGTTTTTTTGTTGCCACAGCAACTTCGCTCCACCCGGGGCTGGAGGTGGCCGGTGCGGCGTGTGCCGTCACCCCGGGGAGGGCTGGCTCGGGGACGGGGCCGCTGCCTGCTCATCCCACCGCTGTTCCCCGTCTGGCGTGGTGCTTCCCCACGCTGCACCCGCACCCCCGCGGGGGACGGTCCCGCCTCCCAAAGGGCACATGGAGAAGGCGCCGCGGGGCTCCAGGTAACCCACGGGGACTCTGGCACCATGGTTACCCTGGGCACGCTCCAGCTGCCGCCGAGCCCCGGGGAGTGAATCACCCCGACAAAAAGGCAGCGAGCAGCAACCAGGAGGGGAAAAAAAAAGAAAAAA
>VXBB01008381.1:9825-25472 GCA_013399915.1 Illadopsis cleaveri
GGCTGGGAGGGCTGTTCCAGCCTCAGGGATTTTGGGGTTGTGTGGAGCTGGAGCCTGCTGTGCACCCCAGGGTTTCCCTGCTCTCTCTGTTTGCTTCCAGCCACTCTGGGCCCCCCCAGGGTGAACAGTGTCAATGTCAGCCCTGACTCTCTGCTCATCAGCCTCAGCCCCCCCTTCACCCCTGAGCCTGGGGACCCCCTCCAGTACCTCGTGTCCTACTGGGAGAACACCACCAGTCCCACAGTAAAAGTAAGAACTCTCTCTGGTTTGTTCCCTGTCCTGGGGGCTGAGGGTTGGGAGGCAGTGGGGCAGGAAATCTGTGTTTTCTGTGTCCTGCAAGGGTCACCGTGGGGGCTCTTGGGGAAAGGCTTCTGCCCTTGGCACAGGGATTGCTGCACTGCCAAACTTGGGAACTTCTTTCCTCTGCATGGAAAGGGGGATTAAATCCCTCTGCAGATCCCGGGAGAGAACTGGTGCCAAAGGTGACTTTGGATTCCTGAGTTTTCTCAGGCAATTTGGAAAACTCTGGAATCTCTCTGCTTAGAATTGGTGCCAAAGGTGACTTTTGATTTTATGGTTTTCTCAGGCAATTTGGAGAACTCTGGAATCTCCCTGCTCCTCTGCTGTGCTGGGAGCTGCAGGAGCAGCTGCTGGGGCTTCATGTGCCTGACCCCAGGGCAGGGAGAGGAGGAGCTGGCAGGAGCAGGCTGGGATGAGCTGTTCATCCTGAGGATGGGGATTAAATGAGCCAGACAGTATTTCTTGTTCAGACTCCGATGTTTTTTAATTCTTATCCACATTACAGTCTCACAAACTGTGAGTGCTACAGCACTTCTAGCTAACAAACTAAAAATGGTCCTCCTCTCTTTCTTTACAAGGCCTTTTAAGGATAAACTGTGCAAGTAAGAAATGACACCTAAATTATTTTGACTTTTAACCCAATAACCAACCACCCCTGGCCCGCAATGGGGACTTTTCTATCCAATTACAAAATCCCACCCAGGCCATGAAGAAGAAGGTGAAAAAGAAGGACTCAGCCTCTGCCCTAAATCCTCCACCTTGCTTTATCTCTGTATTACTGTATTCTAAAGCCTTAAACTCTGAGTTTTGCACCCTGTGATATCACACACTTCTATTCCAACTGCACAGCCACAATCCCAGTGCTGTCACTGAATTTTGGGAGCCTTTTCCAGGGCCTCAGGTGCAATGCAGTGTTTGCTTGGGGGTCAGTGCCTGTGGGCACAGAAAGGCTGCAATTCTCAGTGCCCAGGGTTCCAACAGCTCAGAGCTTTTGGGATCATCCTGTGCCCCTGCTGCTGCTGCCTGGGGTCTGGGAATTGTGCTTGGACGGGCCAGAGGTGCAGAGGAGAGATGTAAGTCAGGCTTGTAAAGAAAAAAACAAACCACAAATTTAAAAAAAAGAGGAAGAAGCTTCTAAATGACGTCAATCGCCGGTCAAACATTTGAAAAACAGAAGTGAAAAAAATAATTCATTTAAAACCTCCTTTTGCTTCAAAGTCCTTGCTAAATTGCTTACTCCACTTCCTTCCTGCCTTGCACCAAGGTGTGCTTTTCTCACACAAACCCCTTCAGCTGGCAGCCAGGAAAGGAGCCACTGTAGTTTCATTTTGCCCTCCCCTTCCCTGGGTTTTGTTCCCTGCAGAACCTGTTGCAAAACTCCCAGAAAAACTGAGATATTCCATTGCTTCTGTTACTTGGGAAAGCTGAGTGAGGAAAAATAAAGTGTGGGCTTCTTGAAGGAGAAGCTTAAACGGGGGAGGGATATTTGTGTTGAAAACCAGTCTGGTTTTTACACTAACACCTTTTTTTGTTGTGTGTGTCCTTTCAACAGAAGCTAAATGAAAGCAAGACACTATTCCAAATTGGAAATTTGAAGGAATCAACACTTTATTGCTTCAGCATTCAGGTGCAGTTGAAGATCTACTCAGGTCACTTGTTGCGAGGAGAGAAAAGTGCCCCAGAGTGTCACAGAACTGCCCTCAGTGGTATGGAATGGGAATGGGGTTTTTGTGGGGAGTGGGATGGGGTGAGACACCAGTCCTGGAGCACCTGAGCTGGTCCCAGTTTGTCAGAAATGCTGAGAGCACCGTGGGGAGTTCACACTTGGCATCAGTGCCAAAAGAATCAGGAATTTTCTGCCAGGGATGGAGGCTCTGTGTGGTTCTTTCTCCTTTTCCTTCATAATCCTGCTGTAAAATGGGATCATGGAGCTGATCCCGGGGGTCAAACCCCTCTGGAGCCAGGCTGGGAGAGCTGGGGGTGCTCACCTGGAGAGGAGAAGCTGCAGGGAGAGCTCAGAGCCCCTGGCAGGCCCTAAAGGGGCTCAGGAGAGCTGCAGAGGGACTGGGGACAAGGGCTGCAGGGACAGGACCCAGGGAATGGCTTCCCAGTGCCAGAGGGCAGGGCTGGATGGGATCTGGGGCAGGAATTGTTCCCTGGCAGGGTGGGCAGGCCCTGGCACAGGCTGCCCAGAGCAGCTGTGGCTGCCCCTGGATCCCTGGCAGTGCCCAAGGCCAGGTTGGACATTGGGGACAGTGGGAGGTGTCCCTGCCATGGCTGGGGTGACGCTGGATGGGATTTAATATCCCTCCCAACCCAAACCATTCCATGATTCCATGAATGTGAAGCTGCCATGTGTATTTGGATTTTTTTCCTTCTTTTCCAGAGGCCACCCGAGCTGGATACATCATCCCCCTGTTTGCCTTGGGGTTACTCTTTGTACATCTGGTGGCACTTGCTTTGCTGCTTCTGTGGAAATACCACGAAAAAATCAAATACTGGGCTCAGCCACCTGTGCAAATCCCACCCCACTATAAGGAGGTACGTGGGCACCTTTGGGGTTTCTCCTGTGGAAGAGAAACTGAGGGGAGACATCACCAAAAGCAGTTGTAGCTGAACAGAAATAAGCAAGTGATGTCTCAGAATGTGCTTTCTCTGGTTGTCATCTCCCACCTCTTTCCTGTTTTGCTGAGCTGCAGGGTCTTTCCTGTGCCCTGGGACACAACCCTGGAAAACCCAAACCTGGCTGCTCCTGGCTCCTGTTCCTCTTCCTTTGCTCCTCTCAAACTGGGGCTCACTGGGGGCAAAGAGGTTTTGTGAAACAAGAGCTGGAGCCAGGTCTGGGCAGGAATAGAATCTGCAAAAGCAAACTCAGATTATTTTTAATTTATTTACAAGCTGTGATTGTTTGTTTTTACGCCTCAGGGTGAGCTCAAGGGGATGTTCCTGGGCATTTCCTCTTTTTTTTTTTTTTTCTTTAGCAGGACTCAGATGAAAAACTCACCCTGGGGCATTTTCCTGCTGGTAGCTCAGACATCTCGTGCTTTCAGTCCTGCTCTTCTTCCTCTTTTTATCCTTGCACAAGAAGCAACCCTTAAGCAAAGCTTTGATTGAAAAGTTCTTATTCAGCATAAAATTCTGTGGGTTTTTTTTTTCCAAGCTTTTATTTGTGTGCAGCTGCTGGAGGTGAATATTTTGTCTCTGTCAGAGCACTGTGGCAGTCCTGTGGGTTTTTTTTTGTAGCCANGCAGGGTATTAAAACAGTAAAAAAATTGTGTAGGGTATTAAAATAACTAGAAACTCGTTATACAAGATATTAAAATAATTTAAAAATAATTGTGCAGGCTATTAAAGGAGTAAAAAAATCCTTGTAAGTATGTTAAAATAGGAAAATATCCTTATACAGGGTATTAAAATAGTAAAAANTTGTAGCCATGGGGTGAAGGAATCCAGAATAAATAATTTTATGTCTTTGTGCTGCCTTAGCTGGCATTTCATAGGGGTCACTTGTCAAGTGAAGTGCAGCTCATTTAGGGGAAAAAAATCCATGTGCATGGTGTTAAAATGGNCTTGTACAGGGTATAAAAATAATTAAAACATCTTTGTTCAGAGTATTAATATAGCAAAAAAATGCTTGTACAGGGTATTACTGATAAAATAATCCTTGTACAGGGTATTAAAAATAACAATAATGATAATAATAAACCCTTGTAGAGGGTAGTAAAATAGTAAGAAAGTCCTTGTAAAGGGTATTAAAATAGTTAAAAAATAATTGTTCCAGGTATTAACTTCAAAAATAACTGTACAGGGTCTTAAAAATAAAAAAAAATTATGCTGATTTCTAAAAGGATCAGCCTGGGAT
Source organism: Illadopsis cleaveri (assembly GCA_013399915.1). Taxonomy (NCBI): domain Eukaryota; kingdom Metazoa; phylum Chordata; class Aves; order Passeriformes; family Timaliidae; genus Illadopsis; species Illadopsis cleaveri. The sequence goes on from VXBB01008381.1 coordinate 13,988, forward strand.
GTAGCAGGACACTGACAGGAAAAGAAGGGAAGTGGCAGAGTGTTTAAAATGTGAATTTCTAAAAAGGATCAGCCTGGGATGGGGCAGAGCACTGACAGGAAAAGGGAAAGAAGGGAAGTGGCAGAGTGTTTAAAATGTGAATTTCTAAAAAGGATCAGCCTGGGATGGGGCAGGGCACTGATCGGAAAAGGAAAAGAAGGGAATGGGCAGAGTTTAAAATGTGAATTTCTCAGGGGATCAGCCTGGGGCCTGTCCTGGCAGCCATGAGAGGGGAATGCAGAGGCACTGAAGTTCTGTGGGATCTCCTGTGGGTCTGCAGGACAGTCCTGGGCTTCCCTCATCCCCAGCAGGATCTGAGTTCCAGGGAGCAGAAGAGCCAAGCTGAGCTTTGCTTGTGCCTGGAATTGGCTGCAGTGGATCTGTTTGGGTTTTTGGAAAAGTCATCCTTCATTAGCAGAGAAAGTGGAGCCTTAATTGAAACCTCGGATTTAATTTGTCCCGTTTTTCTAAAGCTCCTTGCTTTGATTGCCATCCTTTATTTGATTTATTACCATCCTTTATTTGATTTTTTTACCATCCTTTATTTGATTTATTACCATCCTTTATTTGATTTTTTTACCATCCTTTATTTGATTTATTGCCATCCTTTATTTGATTTATTACCCTTGGAAAGCTGCTGAGTTATTTCTGGAGGGAAGGGGAGCAGAGGGGGACTCAAGGGCAGAATGTCAGGGGGGATTCTGGTGACAGGAGCTGCAGCTCCATGGCCTGGCACTGCTCAGAGCAGGATCCCAGTGGCTCCAGTTGCTGGATTCTGCAGCTGGGAGATCACAAAGTGGTTTGTTCCTAACCCAAAGGAATTTGCTTGAAATGACATGGAAAGATTGGCCAAAATTTATTAAAAAAAACCCAACAAACCCAAACACCCAGCCAGGAACTGCAGCTGCTTTGCCTTGCTTGAAGGGATATTGGAGGGATAATTTATTTCTTTTCCCCCACAGAAACAACAATTTTTTTTTTTAACATTCTCCTTGTTCAGTGTAGTTTCAAGGAAGCCCAGGTTGGAATATCCAGGTAGCAGCTCCTGCTGTGGGTGCTGGAGCATCTTGTTGGCTCTGGAATTTCTAAGCTGGTGTTTTGTGGTTTTTTCCAGTTCCTGAGGGACCCTGGCCAGGAGGAGCTGCACAGTCCTGCTGAGGAGGAGCCCCAGCAGGTGGTTCTGGTGGTTGGAGAAGAAAGTGACCTGGAGGGTGAGGAACCTTCAGCCAACACCTGCAGGGACAGGGCAGCCACCGAGGGGCCACCCCAGTGAGGGTCACCTGCCCCAGGAGTGGCCGTGGCTGCTGGCAGGACAGTCCTGAATGTGCAGCCTGGGATGTGCTCCAGGGCAGGACAATCCTGGACATGGATCTGGGATCTCAGGACCAGCCTGAACGTGGATCTGGGATCTCAGGACAATCCTGAACGTGGATCTGGGGTCTCAGCACAAGCCTGAACACAGACCCTGATGCTCCAGGGGCCTCTGCCCAGCTCCCCCAGTCCTTGCTCTGCCAAAAGCACAGGGAAGAGGGAACATGGAAGGGAAAGGAAAGGAACACTAAATTGCCTGAAGACAGATGGATACAAGGGGTAAATTCCCACCCCAGCCTGGAGGAATAACTGCACTTTATTGATGTGGAATAACCTGGGATTTTTCAGGGACTGCAGAGCTGCAGTGTGGATTGCATTTATCCTGGTTTTGTTTCTGTTGGCAATAATACTCCCATTATACCCACCCCAGTCTGCCTTCCTGAATCATGTTACGTGCAGGACAAACTGAAAAGAAATTTGTGAGTACTTTCCTCGGGATGAAGCTGTGCCAAGAACCCCTCCCAGAGAGCTCTGCTCAGATCTGCCTCCTCCCACCCTCCTGGAAGCATTAATCTGCTCCTGCAGCCAAGCCAGGGCCCTGCACACCACAAGGGACCTGAAAAGAATTTTGCTCCAAGTTTTCACAACGTGTATCAGTCACTGTTGGACACTAAAAGCTCTTGCTGACCACCAGCAGAAGAGAAGTTGACTGAGAGTTCTGGGTTTAGTGCCTTAAAGGACAAGAGCCCAAGTTAAACCCCCCCTGTGGGGTCTGGAGTGTCTAATAAAGCACAAAGAACAAGAGAACCTCTTCTGTACTAAAAAAAAAAAAGGGTTATTTGATTTTTTTTCTGGGTCTGATATGAATTGTTTAAAAAAACCGTAAGAAATGTGTTTTTTTTGTTTGAGGTACCAGGCAGAGCTGAGGTGTCTCAGCCTTTCCAGGAACACCCCAGGGCAGCAGCTGCCAAAAGCTTCATCAGGTTCCTCGTAGAGCAGATCTGATCCCTTGGGGTTTGTCAGGCTGCTGACACAGGGAGCTGCAGGAAAGCCTGACTCCTGTGGGAATTGTCATGTCAGCACCAGGTCTGCTTTAATCACCCACACTCTGAGCTTGGGCTGGGAACAGAGGGAGAACCACAGCTCACAAAACAACCAAATTGTTTGGAACAATGAGGTTAAATCCTCCTGGGAACATCTGCATGCATTCCTGAATAAACCCTGCACTGGACTTGTGTTGTTAAATATTTTTACACAATTAAAAAGGATTTACTGGGAGTAACTCCAGGGTTGTTGTCACTGAGCCCTCCCTGTCTCTTGGCTTGTGCTGGAGCTGCCAGAGGTGTCAAAGTGCCTCTGGCACTGGGAAGCCATTCCCTGGGTCCTGTCCCTGCAGCCCTTGTCCCCAGTCCCTCTGCAGCTCTCCTGGAGCTCCTTTAGGCCCTGCCAGGGGCTCTGAGCTCTCCCTGCAGCTCAGGTGAGCTCTCCTCTCCAGGTGAGCACCCCCAGCTCTCCCAGCCTGGCTTGCATGTTCAAGTTCCAAGTCCAGGTACCAGATCCTGGCACTAGGATTAGTTCCAGGCCATGCTCCTTCCTGACTTCCCAAAGAATCCAAGAAACATTCCCAAGCTCCTGGGCAGGAAAGCTGACAGGCCTGAAGCCAAGGCCTGGCTTTGTGTGGTGCAAGCCTTGTGCAAAGGTGAGTTCCTGTACAATTACCCTGTGAATTCACTATTTTGAGCACCTAAATTCACTTGTAGTGCAGCTTTCTGGAATTCCAAGCAGTGAGCTCCTGTGGGATGGGGTTACTCCAGCCAGGGCACAAGGGCAGCTCCAGAACTGGCCCCAGCTCCTGCCCCTGCAGCAATTCCCACCTGGAGCAGGTGACAAAACAGTTTCCAGTCACCAGCACAGCATTTCTCAGCTCTCTGACACCACTGAGGCAGCAGCTTTGATAGGGGGAAGCTGTAAAAGCCTTGGGAGGCAGGGGAGAGGCAAATGCTGCAAAAACCCCAGAGAACTCATGAGAAGGGCTCACCCCCAGCAAATGGATCTACAGGAGCACTCCAGGGATATGAAACATCCTCAGCCTCACTTTGTGTTTCACTCCACTGAGATGAAACTGGATTTCATTAAGTCATTAATGGAAACAGCCATAAAATGGAAGAGATAAATACATTTCAACTGGGGCAATAGCAGCCCTAAAACTGGGTGTGAGTCACTCCTAGAATTTACTGAAACTTGAAATCACTACAATGTTGGACTGTGAGCAATAAATCCATCCATACCCCAGTTCCTTTTAAGCAGAGGGAACAGGTCAGGAAAACTCATTTGTCAGCAAACAGCTTCCCCTGGAGACAGTGACACTTGCATGAGTAGCAAGACATTGCTCTGACTCATTCATTCTTTGTATCAATTACAACTGGCATAAATTTGTTGGACTTTTTTATTCTAATATCAGGAAATACAGTAAATACCAACTGGTATCTCTTACACTGAGCAGCATGAAATTAATTCCAAGGACTGTGGTGCCAGCAAATGTCCTTTTGTGCCAGAGCCATCACAAGTCAGGAATACTTTGCTTTGCCATGCACAACCTGCTGAGTGTAGGGACTTGCTTAAAAACCCATAACCTTTTACCAAAAGAAGAAAAAAAAAAAGCTACTTTATATTTACCTGAACAATAATATAAAATTCTTAAAATCAGCTCTTTTCCCAGCAGGGATGGGCTCTGTCCTGTCTGCTCACTAATTGTTCACTGAAACTCGGACACAGGTGGAGCTTTGGAAGATGGAACTGATGGAAAGCCATGGATCTGGAGATTCCAGCAGGAAAGCCTGGTTTCATTCCCTTTGAAAGGCTAGATACAGTCCTATGTACATATTCACAAGTGTCCTGGGAATAGAGGAGCTTCGGACAGAGCCTGGAATTGTCTCAGTTCCACCAGTTTGGGAAGCAAGCCAAGGACAAAGGACTGTGAATTATCTACATACAAGAACCACATGGCAGCTGTGGGGCAGGCCAGCAGGGAGCTCAGCCCCACAGCTCTTCTGTTCTCCCAAACTTGTAGATCAGAGTGCTGAGGGGGAAAAAAAAAATACAAGAAATAAAAATCAGGCCACACGTAAGGTAATTCTAACAGTATCCTTAATCTTATCCTGTGCAAATCAACAGCCCAGCCCTGAACTTTCAGTCAGATCAGGATTTGGGTTTAGTGTTTGTATTTGGTTTCCTGTGCATGTGGGAACTGTGGGAAGCTCAAACTAAAACCCACCCAGTTTCACAGCCCTTCTGAAGGAACAGCCTGGGATTTATGAAATTCGAGGAGTTCAGAGTAGCAAGTCTCACTCTGGCACCAGGGATTCAGCTCAACATGACAGGATGTGCTGGGATAAAACCTATACAATTCCATTTTTATGAACAAATCAGAAAGAATATTAAGCCTGTGGTAGAGAATCAGATTCAGATTACAATTTGATTTCCAAAATTCCATATGTTGTGGCTGCCCCATCTCTGGCAGTGTCCCAGGCCAGGCTGGACAGGCTTTGGAGCCACCTGGGACAGTGGGAGGGGTCCCTGCCCAGGTGGCACTGGATGGGATTTAAGGTCTCTTTCCAACCCAAACTTTCTGGGATGCTAAATAAGACTAAAAATTTCAGGCACAAAATCTGCCTTCAGCAGTTTGCCTTTCAGTCCCAGAGGGGATTTAGGAGCTGCTGTTTCCTGCAGGAATATCCCTCATTTCCCAGAGCCCATCGATCCAGGTCACTGCACAGCATCTGGTGAGGGGCTGGAAGGAGAAGGATCAGCCAGGAATTGGAAGAAGAAAGGAGGTGAGAGGAAACTTTCAGTGCCTGATCTTGGAACTGACACTGCTGAACACTTTCAGTGCCTTTTATTAATAAAATCCATGGATTGCAAAATGCATTCCACAACTAACAGGAGTTATTAGAGACTCCAAATCGATTTTCAACTCTTACATGATGGATTTAGTAATATTACTTGAAAAGAACCCAGTGTGCTGGTACAAAACACACCAGCATGCTCTTACAAAAAGGAATTATCACTCTTTCTAACTGCAAGCTCAGCCAGTGAAAGGAAATCCAGGGAATATCAAGTACCAGAGAATTGAGCCATTGGTGTGAAACACTCTGGGAAAGGGGAATTGAATCCCCCAGCTGGCCCTGCTGGGAGGGAAGCCAAAGGATTGCAGGACAGAGGTGAAGGATTGCCATTTTCCAAAGACACTGGCAATCTCTCATCCAGAACACTCTGTGCATCCCTGGCCACCCCCATTCCAGAGCTCTGCATCCAGGGGGAGCAGAGAGCTGGGCCAACAGGAGTGTGAGGGAGCAAAGAGCCTGGGCAGGGGCAAATCAAACCTGGTTTCTAAGCTCTGCAGCAAAGGGAGCAGAAAACAGAGCTGCTTTTCCAAGAGGATCAAGGTATGAAAGCAGGAAAGTCCCTTTGGAAGGAGAGGAATTTGCCCAGGTAACTTACCTGAAAAATATTAATGCATTCTGGAAAAACACTGCTAATCCAGGGTACACATTAGTGTCTGCAGAGGAGGAGCAGAGAAAACACTCAGTTCTTTAGTTCTGACAGGTGGGTTTAACAGAATATTCCAGTTACTGGGAGCTGGATTTAACAGGATATTCCAGTTACTGGGAGCTGGATTTAACAGTATATTCCAGTTACTGGGAGCTGGATTTAACAGCATAATCCAGTTACTGGGAGGGGGTTTAACAGGATATTCCAGTTACTGGGGGGGGGTTTAACAGGATATTCCAGCTACTGAGAGCTGGATTTTCCATGAATATTCCAGTTACTGGGAGCTGGATTTAACAGGATATTCCACCATCAGTCTCAGACTAAAACCTGGATGCTGTGGCTCGGATTTTCCAGAGGCCACAGGCTTCCATCCCTGTGGATTTCCTGCCAAAAGCTGCCAAGGAAAGCACTTTCCTAGAGGAGGAAATATCCAAACTCACTCTGTGTGACATATGCTCCAAAGAGAATCCACATGGAAGCAATGAGGGATCCAAACATCAACATGAAGCCGATGAAGAGCCAGATCCGAGCCCCTGCAGGGGAGAGGGAAATGTGGGTTTTTATCCAGAGGGCCAAGCAATCCAGCTGCTCCTCTGGGAGGATGGAATACATGACCTCACTAAAGGCACAAAGGGTTAAACCCAAGGATCAAGGACAAAATCCACCTGCTCAGTCATTATTGGGAAGAAAAAATATTCCTGTGCAAAGGTTCTCTGGAGCTGGGTCATGAATGACACACAAAAAAAGCACCACAGGCCACTTCAAAGAGCAGTAAATCCCTCCAATTTTACAAATCCCATGGAAAAGGCTGCTGGGATCCACGTGGGAAATAGAAAGGGAATTATGAATGGAAGGNTATTCCTGTGCAAAGGTTCTCTGGAGCTGGGTCATGAATGACACACAAAAAAAGCACCACAGGCCACTTCAAAGAGCAGTAAATCCCTCCAATTTTACAAATCCCATGGAAAGGGGCTGCTGGGATCCACGTGGGAAATAGAAAGGGAATTATGAATGGAAGAAGAGAGGACAGCAGATCCAGGGACACCCACAGCAGTGACACAGAGGAAATGGAAAAGTTTGTGACACATCCCTGAGGAATGCCTGCTCCAGAGCCACCCCCAGGCAGGAACTGACTTCTCCCAGCAACTATCCAGGATTTGCAGGGAAAGTTTAGGAAGCCAAGACATCCAGAAGTTGAATTTCACCAAGTTCCCTTTTAAACAAAGCCAGCACTTATGTCCAAGGGTTAGTTCTGTAAAGAAATTAATTCACAGAAGTCCTCTCCTACTCCTTATCTTCTGATTATTTCTTTCACCACCACTTGGAAAAAAACCCAGCAGGTAAATGATCAGTCCTTCACCTGGGCAGGATTTGTAGAGTTAATTTACCTGTTCTCCCTAAGCATCCATCACTGTAGCTGTCTCCTCTCACCTGTGCATTTGATACAGCATTTATCCTGGGGGCAAAAAAAGAAGATTCACTTCAGATTACAGAAATTCAGTGGAGAGTTACAAGTTAAACCCCAGGGGATTTTTGTTGTTTTTCTTTTTTTTTTAAAGATGTGACAAATTCTGGGAAAATTCCCTGGCAATCTGTATAGTCACAAATCCCAAATCCTCCTTTTTTTCTTGCCAATACTGGATGATTCAATAAGAGTTGTTACTTTTATTTACATCTCCATGACAAAAGCCAGGCCATTGTTACCCCTCCCGTTTGAGGAAATTTTGGGCAAGGAACAGCTGTAAAAATTGTAAAAGCAGAGGGAAATGCAGTCAGTTGTTTAAAATTGAGGTAAGTATTGGATTCTCCATCTCTGGCAGTGCCCAAGGCCAGGCTGGACACTGGGGCTTGGAGCAGCCTGGGACAGTGGGAGGTGTCCCTGCCATGGCTCTGGATGGCCTGTGAGGTCCCTCCCAAGCCAACCTATTCCCTGATTCTCTGATTTTTCCATGCTGGCCACCCTGCCAGCAGAGCCTGGGTTAGTTTCTGGTGGCTGTGTGCCGAGGGCTCCCTGTCCCCAGCACTCACATGAAGAAGGCCAGCGTGGAGAAGACCCCGCAGGTGTGGAAGGCGTGGTTCAGCTGCTCCGGCTTGGGGTAAACCACGGCGGCGTCGATCATGATCCACCAGCCTGTGAAAAACTGCCCACAGGCACAGAGGGTGAGGCTGGGGGGCACAGCACAGCCAGGGAAACCAGCCCAGTGCTCTGGGCAGCACTGCTTAACTGGCTCCTAACAAACACCCGTTCTTCTGGGAAGTGGTTTCAGTGTGTCCCATGGGCTGCACAAACCTCAGCGTTCCTGTTCTCAGAGGAGTGTTTGGGAATCAGGCACAACTTCAGATTAAGGAGTGGGGTATGGATAAATTTATGCTCAGAGAAGTTGTGGCTGCCCCTGGATCCCTGGCAGTGCCCAAGGCCAGGTTGGACATTGGGGACAGTGGGAGGTGTCCCTGCCATGGCAGGGGTGGCACTGGGTGGACTTTAAGGTCCCTCCCAACCCAAACCATTCTGGAATTCTGTGAAATTCCCTGTGCAATTTCTTTGAAATTCCTTGTTCCTCTTCAGAACAAGAATCCAGACTCTAAACACACATGAGAGGGAGGTGATGCAGAACAGAGCAGCTCTAACAGATCCAATTCTGCAGGAAATCCACGAGGAATTTCTTTTGAAGAAGAGAAACGGTTCAGCACCGTCACAGGACTCGTGAAAACGCTGCTGACAACCCCACAGTGACCCCTGGAAGGAACAGGCTGGATTTGGGGAAGTTAAGAGGGAGAAGTGACAGAAGCTGAGGCACAAGTGTGAGGTGTCTGTGTCTCCCCAGGTCACTCACCAGCACCCCGGCCACGATGGAGGCGATGGCGTTGCGGCGCTCGCTCCAGTCGATGCACTCGCACTCGGGCCAGCGGAAATTGTCCAGGAACCCTGCCATGGCCACAGCTCACACTGCCCTGGGTACAGTTCACTGCTCAGGACACAGCTGACAGTGCCCAGGACACAGGTGACAGTGCCCTGGCCACGGCTCTCACTGCCCTGGGCACGGCTCAGGCTGCCCCACACTCACTGCTGGACTCTTCCATCAGCAGCCGTTCCTGAGTGCCTGAAACACAGCCAAGGGTGAGGTCAGTACTGATGCCTTAAGCTTTAGCTTTCATATTTTCTAGGATTTCTATATTTACTAGACTCTGTACTGCATTGTTACAGAATTCTGAACTTCATACAAAGTGTTAGCCAGTTCTCCTCACAGCTCAGTCAGACAAAACAATCCTTTTCCAGCCCCAGAACCAAGGACATCCTTTCTGTAATGGTCCCCAGGGCAATCATGCACTGCAACACTTTCAGCTTCAGGTATAAGTAAAAAAGTATAAATAACAGGGAATTGAGGAGAGAAACTGGGAGGAGGGGACTTCATAACCTGAAGCTGTAATTGGACAATTGACCCCGATATGGAAATGGACCAAAACATACAAAAGTGTGAAAACTCATGACCATCTTGGGTGCAGCCTCAGCCAGACTCTTGCACTGCCCAAGGTGCATCCTTTGAAGCCCTTTTAACCCCCCCCTTTATTCCTTTAACATTGTCCAGTCTCTGTTCCAGGGAGCCTCTCAAGTCATCAGGATCAATCAGGAACATCTCGAGATGTTGGACAACTCTCATGAGTTACAGTCTGGGGGTTTTTACAGAATTCAGGTTTTTATAGAGAACCTTCCAGTGGAATTTGCCCTGCCCATGGCAGGACAGGGAACAAGATTGTTTTAAAGCCCTCCCAATCCAAACCAATCCATGCTAAACTCTACTGATGCTGTATTGAGCTATAACCACAGAACAACCTCCCTTACACAGAACTACAAAAGAAAATCACCACACAACCCTAAAGCTGATGGCAAAACTCGGTCTTTAGGTCATGTCAAGAAATCTCAATTAAATACTAATATTTACAGTCTCCAGTCTAACAGATATGATTTAGTGCCTTTTTTAACACAGAGAAAAAGAGCCCAACTCAGCAAATCAACTGATTCCAAGGGTAAAGAAGGTCTCACTGCACAGACAGAAGGTCAAGGGAACTTCAAATATGGGAAGAGGAAAGCAAAGTTAATTAACTGACTCACAACTGCTCTTAGCACCATTCTGATTCAGTTTAGTATTGCCAACTTCTGCATTTCCCAACCTGCCATAATTAATTTCCAGCCATTTGGTAAAGACTAACAAAAATGTCCTTCATGACTGTGTGACAGCACAGAGTGATGGAGAACATTTTCTGGTTGATAACAGCAGTGATAAGAAGTGGAATAAAAATCAATCAATAAACAGTTTGTCTATGCTACAAACACAGGTCACCTCCTGTGAACAAGATCCAAAAGTTTGTCCTCCAGAATCCAGTTCCAGAAACCCACACTTGTGATGCCACTTCAAATACTGAAATCAGTCACTCAATTCCAAAGTTATTTTAATTGGGACAGCATCTGGTCTCAGCCATCTGGTGATTCTCCTCAATGACACCTTTCCCTGGCAATGGACAAATCCCACAGCTTTCACAGGGAATCACAGTGCTGTGCTCCTACAGAATTCCAGGATCATCAGGGTGGGAAAAACCCTTTGAGGTCATCCAGTCCCAACCCTAAACTGTGTCCCCAAGGGCCACATCACCCTCCTGAGCACTCCCCAAGACAGGGACTCCACTGCTCTGGGCAACTTTTTCCAAGGCCTGACCACTCTGGCAGGGAAATTTGATTTTTAATCTGTAATCTGAGCCTCCCCTGGCCCAGCCTGAGGCCCTTCCCTCTCCTCCTGTCCCTGTTCCCTGGGAGCACAGCCCGACCCCCCCGGCTGTCCCCTCCTGGCAGGGACTTGTGCAGAGCCACAAGGTCCCCCCTGAGCCTCCTTTTCTCCAGGCTCAGCCCCTTACCAGCTGCCTGGGCTGAATCACAACTGCTCCTAAAGCCCTTCCTCATTTTCCACTCTTAAATGGCTCCAGTTGGACTTTCTTTGTTCTTCTTCAGCCCAGAGCTGTGCCTGTCCCTCTCCTGCTGCAATTCCTGCTTTCCCCTCCCAGTTCCTCATCCACCCACACTGGAACTTGTTCAGTCACTGCTGCTGTCCCCACCATGGAGCTGAGAGTGGGAGTGGCTGCAGGCAAACAGGGAATCATGGAATGGTTTGGGTTGGGAGGGACCTTAAATCCCACCCAGTGCCACCCCTGCCATGGCAGGGACACCTCCCACTGTCCCAGGCTGCTCCAAGCCCCAATGTCCAACCTGGCCTTGGGCACTGCCAGGGATCCAGGGGCAGCCACAGCTGCTCTGGGCACCCTGAACACAGAACAGGGACCACCCAAAATGGATGGGCCGCTCCTCACAAGGTGTTCAAGAAATCCAGCTAAAAAATCCTGGAATTAATATGCCAGAGAAAAAGAATGCACTGATAGAGGGGAGGGAAGAGACCCTCCCAAGGGACCTCAGCAGAACATCCCTGTGGGAACAAAGGGCCATGAGGTGACAATGGACACAGGCACTCAAGAGAGCCAGGGGTGTCCTGGGCTGGGGAACAAGAAATAGGAAAAGGGATTGGGATTGTGCCCCTGG
>VXBB01008381.1:32982-44244 GCA_013399915.1 Illadopsis cleaveri
AGAGGGTCCCGCTTGTCCTCGCTTGCCCTCGTTTGTCCCTGCTTGTCCTCGTTTGTCCCCGCTTGTCCCGACTTGTCCCCGCTTGTCCCCGCTTGTCCTCGCTTGTCCTCGCTTGTCCCCGCCCTCCGCCGGGGGGCGCCCGAGCGCCGCCGCAGCCGTGAGGGGCGGGAAGAAGCCGTGAGGGAAGGTGCCATGGTGGGACTGTGAGGAGCGGTGCTGTGCTGGGGCTGTGAGGGAAGGTGCCATGGTGNAGAACCTACAGACACATTTGTGCAAAAATTGTGTTAAATATCCTCTTTTCTAAAGAACTTCCAGGGCACAAGTTTTATCTTTAGCCTGAAAAATTAAAGAAAGCCCTACTAAAATTCACCACTATTTTTTTCTTTTACAGACTAATATTGAAATCACAGAATCTCAGACTGGTTTGGGTTGGGAGGGACATTAAATCCCATCCAGTGCCACCCCTGCCATGGCAGGGACACCTCCCACTGTCCCAGGCTGCTCCAAGCCCCAGTGTCCAACCTGGCCTTGGGCACTGCCAGGGATCCAGGGGCAGCCACAGCTGCTCTGGGCACCCTGTGCCAGGGCCTGCCCACCCTGCCAGGGAACAATTCCTGCCCCAGATCCCATCCAGCCCTGCCCTCCTTAAGCTTAAAGTCATTGATTTTCATTTCTAATTAATTACCACTGAAGTAGTAGTATTATAATGTAAATGAAAATGAAGTCACAATTTACTTTTTTCCTGGTATGACAACAGGAACACAGGTTTGCTTTGCACTGCAGAATTCCCAGGAAGCATTTTTATTACCTTTACTGCCTTTCAGCAAAATCATGCCAGTGTAAACTGGAAATAAGCTTAATGTTGAGCAATAATTGCTGAAACAAATCCCTCCCTTCTCCTCTGTCCCTACATTCAGCAACAGCTCAATTGCCTATTCCCTTGGATCAATTCCTCAAGATCTACAACCTGGTACGTTTGCAAAGGAGGCCATCACAGCACGTTTTTGGTATCTCACAGCAACATCTGGAGCAGCACTCAGGTTATAGATCCACTTAGTTCAGCCTTTTGATCCCAGCAGTGGCCAAACTTCTTCACTGGTACCAGGCAGAGGAGGAAATCTGGAACTCAGAACAGATCGATAGCAGTCAGTAAGTCCCTCTGTCAGCAATTCCAGTGAATCTGGGTTACATGTCAGCAGTTCCAGTGAATCTGGGTTAGCTGGGGACACAGCCAGGGCAATACCTCAGCAGGTAACAAAGTCAGTCCTTATGTAAAATCAAAGTGGAAGAACACCACACTAACTGGACATACCAGTTACACATCAGCCAACTCCTCCTTATTCATGGAAATCCTTAGGGAAATGCTGGATCAGTGGAGCTAAAGACACAGAGAGGGCAACATCTCCTTTGCTCACTCCATTTTCAAACAAAAAACTAGCTCAAATCAACTCCTCAAGGTAAATTAAAGAATAAGCAACAAACCAAACTGCCCTTGTGGCCTAACCCAGAGAAAGAAATGGACAAGTACGTGAGACTGGATCAATCCTCAATGTTTTCAGCTGGCTTTGAAACACGTAAAGTATTAAGTCATCAGCTTATGATAATGGAGCTCATTAACACCTTGTATTTATGATCCAGTGATTTCATTCCGTCTGGGTGGCGGACAAAGATAACAACTGATTTTCACACGGCCATAAAACCCCGTGTCACTACTACTTAAACAGAATGATCAATAAATACACTTTTTACATTCAATTATTGCTCCGAAAGTGACTTTCTCATAACTCGGTAGCCCCGACTGCAATAAACTTGTTCTTAAAGAACGGTATGTAGAACCCTCATCCCTCCGAGGAGGCCGGCTGGGAAAGGGAGGGGGGTTACTCCCTGGCAGTGCGAACTGAGCCATCCCCGCTGGGATTTGGGAAGGGAGACGGATTGGGACCCCCAGGAGCCGGCCCCGCTGCCGCCCTCCCTGCTCCGTACGGCCCCGCACCTGCGACCCCGGCCCGCTCCAGCCTCACCTGGTACCGCTGCCCGGCGCGGGAACGGGCCGGTAACGGCCCCGGCAGGAAGAGGAGGGACCAGCAGGAAGAGGAGGGGACGGGCCCCGGCTGTGACCCCACGCTCAAGGACGGAGGGAGGGAGAGACAGGGGAAGGAACGGGCATGGACGGAGAGGGGACGGGGGGAAGAAAGGGGGCAAGACAGGGAACGAGGANCAGTCATCATGGCTTAGGTGGGCTGGGAAACTCTGGATCGAGGCAGCAGAGAGCGGGAGAAAAGACAAACCTCTCCTGTTTAATGCTGTGTCTGTGATCAAAGTACTTGCTGTGAGAGCGGTGAGGACATGTCTCACCTCTGCCAAGCTGAACAAACTGCTGCAAAGAGAGGGTTGACATCCAGCAGTTCCTGGTCCAAAATGAAACTTGTTCATCCCATTGCAGCTCAACAGGTCACGGTTTTCCTTCCTGTGTGTGAGCCCAGAGGCTGACAAAAATCAGGCTGGTCTGCACATAGAGCTGCCCCTGTTCTTCTTTCAAAGAGGAAAATGTTTCATGAAATCAGTAGGGCACAAAGTGGTTGTTGTTCCTGTGCTGTCCTTGGGTTATCCAGGTTCCAGAACACTGCTGTGCGCGCCTTGCTGCTGGAGGTGTCTGTCTTCAATGTCCCAGTGGGAAGAGAACAGAGTGGGAAGATTAAAGAAACAGGTGTGCCCACGGCTGATGACAATGAGCTCTCCCCAGGCGATAACAAGACTGCCTTGGAGCTGTCCCAAAGGGAAAATGCCAGTGAGCTCTCCCAAGGGGAAAAGCAGAGTGACCAGGAGTCATCCCAGGGCCAAGACTACCACAAGAAAGAGCTGTCCCCAGGGGAGAGTGACAGTGACAAAGAGCTGTCCCAGCAGGATAACAGCAGCAACAATAAGTTTTCCCAAGAAGGCAGCAAATATGACAAAGATCTGTTTTTGGGGAAAGACAATGTAATTGTCCAAGACATGTCCCTGTGGGACAAAGGGCTCTCCCAGTGGGAAACAGATGATGCAAGGCTCTGTCAAAGGGCACAGGGCAGTTCCAGTGAACTGTGCCAAAGGGAGGCAAACTGTCCAGGCAGCTGCTGCCTGTCGGGAGGAAGCAGCTCCCTGGATCCATCTGCATTAGAGGATGACGGAAATTATTGAGAAGATGGACAAGGAGAGGGGGACGCCCAATTCTCCTTTCTTTCTTTTCCACACCAAAGGAGACTCCTGCAATGGGAAAAGGAATTGTTCAAGGTGGAGTTGTCCTGAGGGGCTCCTGCCCAGAGGAGAGGCCTGGGGGATGTCAGGTGTGCTCCCACCTGCAGCTTGGCACTTCTGGAGCTGTGTCAGGAGTGGGAGAATTTGAGAGAAAACTGATTATCCAGAACCACACTTGATCAGTCTCTTCTCACCCAGCAGACTTGCAGCAGGATCTGGATAAATGATGCACGGCAAGCCTGTGAAATCAGGAGGAACTCTGATTTGACTCCTTGGTGCTGCCATGCAGCCTGGCAAAGGAGAGGTGCTTTTGTGCACGTCTGAAGCGTGTGAGTCCTCCGGGAGTTCCACATCGCTTCTGAAGCCTTGGACCCAGCTGTTGGTTTTTTCCCTGATGTTGCTCAGTTTTGCCTCAATGTTTCCAAGATACAGCAGATCACAGGAAACAAATGTAAAAGTTCAAAAAGGCAAGCACAAGGAGTGACAAACCTGTTGAAGTTTTTTCTAGCCAAGTTTTTGTCTCCATCTCTGAGACCCTTGCCCTGGCAGGGGATATAAAGTTGCTCTTGCATGGGATGCGAGTGACGAGCTCAGCTTTGTGACACACTGTAGTTGGGGTTTTTTTTTTCTCTAGGGCTGAATCCTATTTCCAGGGTCAGACTGGCTGCTGGGAGGAGCTGTTTGTGTCATTACCAAAGGACGATGGAGTGAGAGGAGGAGAGTCCACGGTTCTGAGGGTGTGGGGATGACTTGAAGGGTGGAAGGCACTGCGAGGATGCTGCTGGGGATCCTCCAGTCAGGGTGGAGCAACAAGGGGGACAGGGCAGCTGCAGCTCAGGCTGCCTGTTCGACTCTCTTCTCCTTGGCTTCAGGTGATCAGAAATCATTTGGATCTGCAGCAGGAACTGGAGGAAGAACCTTCTGGAGGACTCTGTAGCCTTTTGTGTGGGCAGACAGCAGGGTCTGACACGGTAAGGGAAAAGAATTCCGGTGAGACATCCCTCTCCATAGCCTTTCTTCCAGGACCAAGAGTCCTTGCAGCTCTCTTTTCCTTCAGCATGCTCTGCCCCTCTCTCCAGCCTTCCCTCCTGGACCAGCTCACTCACCAAATTTCCTCTCTTCCAGCACGCTTTTGCTTGGCTTTGCAAAAAACATCCTTAGTGTCCTCACTGGGAGGTGGAATGAGAAAGTGAATTTTTCCCAAAGGGCTGGAGGCACTGTCTGCTTTCACTCTGTCCCCTGTTCAGAACTTTATTTCATTCTGCTTTAGAAAACTTCACGGAATTGTGAGATTATTGTCGGGGGGGTGTGTGGGGTGTGGAATTACTTTTAAAACCTCTCTCCTTTTTATTGATAACTGTTGTACCATACTGGAGCCCCACAGAGAAGGTTGGTGCCTTTATTAGAGACAGAGCAGTTGTAACTCATCTTCACATTCACTGCCACTTCCAGCCATTATTTCTCAGGCAATTTCAAAAGGAAGGACAAAGCCTGACACTCTGGATTGTTACCCAACATAAGGGCTAAGAAAAGTCTTTTGCAAGGAAATCACTCCATCCCTGGTGGAGCATTAAGCACGTGCTCTGTGTTTGTACACCTAGAGCACAACAGCTAAAATTTCAAATCAATGAAGCCTCAAAACTCTGCAGCTCCCAGGGCCGGGCTGTGAGAATTCCTGACATTGTACTTGGGCAGTGCAAGAACGATGAAATAGAGGGAGTTAAATTGGGTTTTGTAGTGAGTTAAGGCAGTGTAATCCTGTCCCAGGAGCTCCAAGCAGGATTCATGGTGTGTCACAGCTCTGTGAACACCTTGCCTGGAATATTGTCCCTCGGTGTCACCATTTAGCACCTGTTTGCCTTTGGAAGCTGTGCAGTGAATTAAACCCAGGGGCTCTGATTCCTCGGGAGAAGGCAGCAGGACTGGCTGGTGTCTGTGGTACCTTTAATTTATGATCTCTCTCCTGGGTAAGGACTGATTTCTCCATCAGCACCTCCCTTAAAGGTCACGGGCTGGGGTGCATTTTTCTCTCTGACATTTGTCCACATGCAGCACACAGGGAGAAATTAAGTTTGCAGATGTGACCTATGATAACACTTCTGAAATAAAGCAAAACTAATCTGCCACAAAATATTGTTGCTGAGGAACTGCTCGAAATGTCAGTGTGCCAGTGAGATAAACAGTTGTCTTTTACTGAACATGCTGCTCTGCTCAAGTGTCCTCCTAGCAACTGTCAGGGGATAAAGTCTGTCCTGAAATCTGCCTTTGCCATGTACTGACAAGAATGTTTGCACTCTTAAAATCTTATAGACTGACCACAGCATTCAGAGTGAAATCTATTTATTATATATGAAAATGAGCAGAAAAATTACACTTTTTGTGTATTTCTTTATTAGATATTTATTCATTATATAGTTATTCATTGCTTAGTTATTTCTTATATATTTGATTATCACTTGTTTATTATGTATATATTTCTTTATATTTGTTTAGGAATAAATACAAATAAAACATATAAAATATTAAATTATATATATATTTAAAGCATTTGTATGACACTTTTAGTCTGTCCTGTGCAGTTGTGCAAAGGAGCTGATGAGACCTACTCAAGGCAAGAATATTTCATATCTGTGGGTGCTTAGGAGTTGAAATCTTGACTCTGCTGAAACAAGTGGGGACAATTCCCAGCGGATTTGTTGTCCCTGTTTAAAACCAGATGTGACCGATGTGTCCATCCGGTGGCACTGCTGGCACGACCACCGTGTCCCGCAGCCTGGGCGCACCTTTCTGACACACACTGGGTTAGTATCACCTAAAACCTGCAGGAGTGAGACAGAATTCCTCTGTTGTTGCTTCTTTTGTGAGGTCAGGGTGGCCCCAGGGCTGCAATGGCTGAGCGGGTGCTGGTGATCGGCAGCGGAGGCAGGGAGCACGCCCTGGCCTGGAAGTTGGCCCAGTCCCCACACGTCAAACACGTGTTTGTGGCTCCAGGAAATGCAGGGACAGCTGACAACGGCAAAATCTCCAATTCAGGTAAAAAAAAGGAGGAATAAAATCCCGGTCCAAGCAATCAGCATTGCAGCAACTGAGAAAAACCCACTGGGGAGGCACCAGCTGCTCGTCTGTTACTGGTGCCACAATTGATTGAAGGCACAGATTTCTTTTTTATTTTATGATTTCTGAATTTCAGAGCTGCCTCCTAAAACACCCTGCTCTGTTTATTTGTAGCCTTGCTGCTTTAGCTAGTGAGGCTTATATGAGAGTGTATTTCTACACCTCATCTCTTCCACTTTTGTGCTTGAATTCAGTGACCAATTCCAGTTAAACTTAACACAGGAACAGAGGACTCAAAGTTTTTAATTCTGAGTAGAAACATCTCTGTGTTTGCCCAGGCTACTCAGCAAAATTTAGCTGCATCATCCAATGCTTTGAGTAAATCTTTACTCAACTGTTGAAATTGAGTTTCTTTCCAAACTTTAAGTTTTATTTTTCAGAGTTGCTGTTGTTGTGATAAGCAGTTTTTATAAATATATCTTGATTACACATGGCAAATAGAATCAATTTAATCAGTTAGCAGATGTGTATTAGAAACAGTAGTGCAAATTGGAGCTGTTCCCAGTTCCTTTTGGACTCTGCCATTCTTACATTGATATTTCACTTTACCCTTTGAGGGCTGTTTCATGATTTTAATCACACTTTTACGGGGATGGAAAAAAGACATTCTCATCTCCTCTCTCTTATTTTGGCTTTACTGACATCAGTTAATTATTTTTCCTTTTCAGCTGTATTAGTGAGCAATCACACTATCGTTACCCAGTTCTGCAAAGATCATAACATTGGGCTTGTGTTAGTTGGCCCAGAAGCTCTCTTGGCAGCTGGTAAGTTCATAGAATAATTAAATAAACCTAAGTTGACAGAATAAATATATAAATGATATGATAACATTATAATATAATAAATGAACATAATATAATAATATCAAATCATATAATTGGGTTGACAGAAAAAATCAGTACCTTGAATTCTGATTTAAAATGGGGAGAGGGGTGAGAGTGCTTAGTAAGGTACAGAGCTAAAGACCCTTAAAACAACAGGCTGAGAAGGGTCAGGGGATACTCAGAACCTCATTTTGAGGGTGAATGAATTATCTGAGACAAAGGGAAGCGTAACGAAGGGATGGTGGGAAAGGCTGGGAGTCACACGTGTGTCCCCAAGGAACCCCCTTGGTGCTTGTGCATTTCTGTGGCTCAGGCATCGCCGATGACCTGAGGGCAGCAGGAGTTGGCTGCTTTGGGCCCTGTGCCAGGGCAGCCCAGCTGGCCTCCCACAGCAGCTCCAGCAAAGCCTTCCTGGAGCGGCACGGGATCCCCACGGCGCGCTGGAGAGCCTTCAGCACCCCGCAGGAGGCCTGCAGGTTCATCACCAGGTAAATGTGCTGCCACGGGGCTCCTCCCTGACTCACCTGGGGCCTGACATCGGGGCTTGGGAACTCCTCAGCTCTGCTTCTTCCCCAGCAGCTGCTGAATTAATGAGCTCTGTAATTAAAGGTGATGAAGGTGCAGGTGTGGAGCTGCTGGAGCCCCTCTGGAGCCAGGCTGGGAGAGCTGGGGATGCTCACCTGGAGAGGAGAAGCTCCAGGGAGAGCTCAGAGCCCCTGGCAGGGCCTAAAGGGGCTCCAGGAGAGCTGCAGAGGGACTGGGGACAAGGCCTGGAGGGACAGGACCCAGGGAATGGCTTCCCAGTGCCAGAGGGCAGGGCTGGATGGGATCTGGGGCAGGAATTGTTCCCTGGCAGGGTGGGCAGGCCCTGGCACAGGGTGCCCAGAGCAGCTGTGGCTGCCCCTGGATCCCTGGCAGTGCCCAAGGCCAGGTTGGACATTGGGGCTTGGAGCAGCCTGGGACAGTGGGAGGTGTCCCTGCCATGGCAGGGGTGGCACTGGCTGGGATTTAGGGTCCCTCCAACCCAATTTTTTTGTGATTTCATGATTCTGTGAACTGCAGCCAGTTGATCTTTTTGTTCTCAGAACCCAGCTCTTCTTTTCCATCTGTTTCTTCAGGATGCTCAATAAGCCAAAAAAAATTGTAATGGAGAAAAATATTTCAACAAGTCTTTCTGTTAGTTAAGGGCTAAGAATCATTTCTACCCAGACCGATACCTGCAAAATGCTCTCTGAGGATGATTTGGAANTTCTACCCAGAGAGATACCAGCAAAACACTCTTTGGGGATGATTTGGAAAGTTCTGGTCAAATATCCATAACTAAAGGAGAACAGTCTAATTTTTTTGCCTGGGGGTTGTGTTCCCAGACTCCTTGTCATTGCTGGCAAGTGCTCCATGTGGGATGAACTCATGGTCACAAACCCCATATATAATATGGGTTTTTATTTTATAATAATAAACCCCTCCATTTGGGGTTCTTTTGAATAAAGCCAACATTTTCATGGGTTTTGCTCTGTAAGAACACCCAGTTCGTGCTGCTGCTGCTACATGGAGACAAGGCCAACACCTTCTCTGTCAGCAAGTGCAAGGCTCCAAAGGGAAAACTACCCCAGGTGTGCACAGGGAGAAGGGGAGCCTGGTGGGAGCCTGTGGTATGAACTGAGGTGAGGTTTAACCTAACAGAAATCACAATGTGGAAAGGAGACTCAGGTGTTGTTTCAGGAAACAGGAGATTCGTGTGCAGAATCAGCCCGTGAAAAAACATTTTATTTGGCTGTTCACAGGCCAGAGGGTGACTAAAATACATTAATTAACAGGGTGACGCTTTGTTCTTTTTTAACTTCCTGGGTTTACTTTGTGTTTTAGAGTAAGTGGGAAAATTCTGGAGGTCCAGTGGGACTGTGGGGGGGACATCCAGGAGCACAGTGGTGATTTTCCTGCATTCCCTGGGTGCAGAAGGGATGTGTGAGCCCCACTCTGCTTCCCTTAAAGCACAGACTTCCCTGCACGGGTGGTGCGGGCGCGGGGTCCGGCAGCCAGGAAAGAAGTGACCATTGCAGCCAGCAAGGAGGAGGCCTGCACAGCTGTCCAGGAGATTATGCAGGTGCATAAATCCTTAATTAACCCCTGCCAGTCCAAGACTTGGTGTTCTGTACTCTGGGAGTTTGTAATTCCAGCTACAGGAGGCAAGTATTTTTGGGAGGAACTTGTTTGTTTGACTCAAGAGTTTCCCTGGGTCTCCTCAGGTTCCTCCTGTGTGCCCCAGGCAGGGCTGAGAGCTTTTGTGACTGAACTTCTGTTCCAGCCTCAAGTCCCACTTCCCTGCCCCTCCAAATTGTAATTTTTCCTTATCTCCCAGGCCTGATAAGGAGTATTTCAGTGTTGCCTCCTTATGTCCAAATTAAATTCCATTGGCTTTCCCCACTGGCATTCAAGCAAGATGGCACTTCTCATGTATATTGGGTTTTTTTGTTAAAAGAAAATGAGGAGAGGATTTAGGCAGTGGATTCATGTCTGCTCACTGGAGATTTCTTTTGTTTTGTTCTGTCTTTTACAGGACAGAATGTTTGGAGACATGGTTGTAATTGAAGAACTGCTTCAAGGGGAAGAACTTTCTGTATGTGATTGATAGTGTGATGTTGTGCTTTTACTCTTTGGCATTATTGCTATGCTTCTGCATAAACATTCAAGTTAATTGTTTTAAAATTCAATATTTTTGTTTNGCCCAGACAGATACCAGCAAAACGCTCTCTGAAGATGATTTGGAAGGTTCTGGTCAAATAGCCATAACTAAAGGAGAACTGTTAATTTCTTTGCCTGTTGGTTGTGTTCCCAGACTCCTTGTCNACTTTGAGAAATGTAAATCTATTGCATATATATACCATGCAATCTAAGCCCTGTATCATGCTGAGCAATGCATGTTGTCAGTAGATTTTTTTTTTCCTACATTAACAATGATGCATTTATAGTGGTTATTTTAGGGGGGAAATGTTTTGGTTTTTTTCCCCCTAAAGTCACCCAAAACATGTTTTTATGGACTTTGCCTTGGTAACTCTTGTTACATCCATATCTTTGTGCTAACATTTAGTGCCCCTTTTAGGGTATTCACATGCCAGAGGACAGGCATGTGTCCATGTGGCTCAAAATCAGATTCATCAAAAGGGAATTGTAATGACAGCCACCATTTCTCTTGGTAATTTAAACATGAGAAAGAAACAATGAATCCTCCAAGTCAATGGGCTTGTAGCAGAGGGAATGGATCCTAGGGGATTCTGAGAAGTTCTTTACTCAGAGGGTGGGCAGGCCCTAGCACAGGGTGCCCAGAGCAGCTGTGGCTGCCCCTGGATCCCTGGCAGTGCCCAAGGCCAGGTTGGACACTGGGGCTTGGAGCAGCCTGGGACAGTGGGAGGTGTCCCTGCCGTGGCAGGAGTGGCATGGGATGAGATTTAAGGTCCCTCCAATCCAATTTTTTTGTGGTGCCATCATTCTGTGAACTGCAGCAGGTTGATTTTTTTGTTCTCAGATCCCAGCTATTCTTCTTTTCCATCTGCCCCTTCAGGATGCTCAAGAAGCCAAAAAATTGTAATGGAGAAACAAAATATTTCAATGAATCTTTCTGTTAGTTAAGGGCTAAGAATCATTTCTGCCCAGACAGATACCAGCAAAACGCTCTCTGAAGATGATTTGGAAGGTTCTGGTCAAATAGCCATAACTAAAGGAGAACTGTTAATTTCTTTGCCTGTTGGTTGTGTTCCCAGACTCCTTGTCCTTGCTGGCAAGTGCTCCATGTGGGAGCTTCCACTGGGACAGTGGGGGGTGTCCCTGCCCATGGCAGAGGTGGCACTGGATGGGCTTTAAGCTCCTTTGCATTCTGGGCTTCTGCAATCTCTACATTTTCCAGCAGAACTGAGTCTCAGCCTGTGCCAGCAGTGCTGTCCCTGGGCCAGGCTGTTGTGGCCGCTGTGGCTGCTCTGCCCATTGTCCCCGCTGTCACCGCCGTGCCGTGTCTGTCCCTGCAGTGCTCCTGTTTCACCGACGGTGTCACCGTGGCCTCCATGCCCCCGGCCCAGCCCCACAAGCGGCTGCAGGA
>VXBB01008387.1:12869-27684 GCA_013399915.1 Illadopsis cleaveri
CCCTAGTGGGGAGGGATGGATTTTTTTTTTTTTTTTTTTTTTTTTTTTTTTTTAATGATCTGTTTGCACTGAGGCCAAACACTGAATACTTTGGCCTCAAAAATAAACCTTTAAACAGGAATTGCAATTGGAAGGAGGCTAAAACACAGGCACTCTTGTGCCTTCATCCGTGCCGCCACGGGATTTATTTTACAATTTGCTATATTTTATTTTAGTTTTTTTCCTTTTAAAGTAGAACTGAGTTTGTGCTGCGTGCTGCTGACTCATCAGCTCTGAGGAGAGGCTCGCCCTGTATCTGTGCTCTGTGTGCAGCCCCACTGGCTCCCAACCACCTGGGATCCCAAAACAGCCCAGGAGGGAATGTCCCCCGTGGGATGTGAAGGACATGGGGGGCAGAGTAGGGTAGCATCTCACTCCTTTTCCCTGCAATCTTCCTCTTGGAAGTGCCAATCCAAGCTCTGCTTAGCTCATGTGAGATAAATGCAGATGGAGGGTGAGACTTTTATGTGCTGTGCTCAACACAGAGCAGCAGGTGAAGCCCTACTCTAGCAGAACAGTACAGGAGCATTTCTACCAATTCCAGCAAGAGCCCTGCAGGCAGACAGCTTGCAGGGACAGGCTTGGGGAGTTTCAGGAAGCTTCAAAATAGAGTAAATAATAACAAGCAGAAATAAAATAATAAATCAGAAATGGGTTACCTGCTCTGAAGGAATGGCTCTCGTATTTCCTTCAAAAAGAAAAAAACCAACAAAAACACCCTCCATGTTATTTACAGTCCATTTAACTCACTGAAAAACCCAAACAAACAGAGGTATTAGGTAACTTTTACTCTTTTTTTTGATAAAGCAAAGCTATTTTATATCATGTTATTCAATGGATGAATTCAAATACTTAACATATTGCTTGCACAAGTCTATACACGCAGGATATGTATATTCCCTCAAACACCACAACAAGTTAAAGCAACCATTTATTTTTGTGGATGAGGCAGCGTAGAGATGCAAGATCAGGGATCCCATGTAGTCCCAGCTCGGTGGAGAGCTGTTGCAGGATTGGGATGGGCACTCTGGAACAGTGGTGGCTGCAGGATCTCTCTCTCCCTGCAGTGGGGTGGCCTTAGGGTGCTGAGGCTCAGCACAAGCTGCCTGCCTGGGTGCTCACCTCCTGTCTTGGAAGGGCTGTGAGCTGCCAGCTTGCTGCAGGAGCTGCTTCAGGATAGGCTTCATGTTTCAGCTTGAGCCAAATTAACAGCTGCCAACACCAAAAAGGAGTCCTGCTGCAGGCTGTGTCCTTCTGCCCCACACAGGGCAGGTCGGTTCATGGGATGGACAAAAGCCCACGGGAAAGGAAACTAACAGCCCTTTTGGGTTGGGGCAAGGAAACTAACAGCTCTTTTGGGTTGGGAAAATGAAACTAACTGCTCTGTTGGGTTGAGTTAATGTGCTGTCAGCTCCCTGCATGGTCCCAAGGCTGTAGAGGAAGGTGGTGAGGGGGCAGCAGGACTGTCCCATTGTGGCTGCCAGCTCAGCTTCACTGCAAGGTGGAAGTGTGTCCATAACCGGCTTGCTTGAAAGGATCTCTTTCAGCTGTGGCTGTAGGAAGCAGCCTGGAGACTGGCTCTGTTCCTACCTGCCTGTCACTACAGCCACGGGACACCCGGACAGGGCAGGAGATAAAAATCCTCGTCTCGCCCCTTGTGCAAACACTCTGACCTATCCCTGCCTGGCTGCCTTCACGGGACAGCTCTTTAATCTCGTGCTGGGCTGCTCCTCTGCTGCACTGCTGCCCTCCCTGGGCTCTGCTCTGATGGGAATGATGCCTGCCCAAGCGAGGCAGCAGCCTTGGCTTCCTCCAGAGCCCCGCAGGAACCGCGGGCGCTGCGGCTTCCCAAGCCATGGAAGAGGGGAGGCTCCGCTGCTGCTGGCTCCTGCACAGAGCCACAACAGCTGGGAGTAACAAACCCTGCCTGTTCGTGTTAAATCAGGGATACTGCTGCGAGATAAGGAGATTCAGATGATTGGTTGACTTATTCTACTTTCCATGAGCCAGCGGCTGAGTCCTCCTGCCTTTCCCTGCTAGGAATACACAAACCAAGTTCACGCTGCAACGCCTTGGGTTTTTTTTCTCCTGGACCCAAACGAATTTTCAAGCTACGAATTACCAATATTGCTAGCTTCCCCTGTGCATATTTGAAAGAGGTTCACTTACCTTCCTGGCCGCTGGAAAAGGTTTTCTTGATCAGGGAGGCAGTGTGGCCATCTGCTCCAGGCTCAGTGTCCTCTGCCTGTCTGCGGCTGGTGGGTCTTGGAAAACAAAACAGAAGTGGTAGAAGGGGAGGGAGCAATGACTGCAGAGCTGGGGAGACACTGCAGAGCAGAGCAAAGCAGTTCTGTTTGTTTTCTATCTTTTCAAGTATACAGCAGCCGGTGTAATTTCCTGGTTACAGAGTGCAGCTCTTTTCTGTCAGGTGCCAGTAGGTTTGTTGACTGAGCGTCACTAGGATGGCTCATTTGGCCCTGCAGACACTCCAGCACTGTCCTGTCATTCACAGATGAGGTCTAAAGCTGGTGGTTTTTTTGAGTAATTACAGTTTTGTTAAGCAGGACAGGCTGGGGATGTGCAGCACACATAGCAGGCACCAGGCACTGCTGGCAGCCCTGCACAGAGGAACTTGGGCAGACTGCCCAGGAGAGGAGGATATCAGACCCAAAATACAGCACTGATTTTCTGACATTTTTGTCCCCACACCACTTTCATCACTGAAATCCAAGTTGTGAAGGAGGTGCAGGGAGGAAAGCATCAGCTATGTGTTATGGACAATGCAGATGGATTTTTTTTTTTGGGGGGGGGGGCGGTGTTTTGCTAGTCTTAATTTCTTCAGTCATCATTAATCTCTGCTTACACAGGCATGTGGAAAAGGCAATCCATTCCCAGTGCTGTTGAACTGGAAACCTGGAGGCCACATTGTGCCATCTTGGCTTGCTGACTCGCCACTCGTCCTTCCATCCACAACCTGCCAAGCGCTCAGTGAAGTCCAAGGGAGAATTTCTTTCATCAAGAATGAGTCAAGCAGAGAAAATAAAATAAACACTCAATGCCAGGCCAGCTGGGGATTTTTTTGGGAGGATTCTGATCATCTGGGTAGCTTTTCCTCCTTCATATTTGACTCAAGGAGTGTTTTACTCAAGGGTGGCTTTCAGGTGTGACAGTGGTGTAGCTGTGAGAATAACAATGTGAAGACTTTTGTGCAGCACCCAATTTCTTCACTGCCACAGTGCAAAACCTCACTCAGCTTTGATAATACAAGAAATACATCCCAGGCATAAAAAGCCCTTTATTACTGATGAGAACATAAATAATTATAGGAAAAGCTGAGATTTTTTCCCTGTGCCATTGTCTTCCCACCACCAGCTGGAAGACAGCAATGCCAGCAGCTGGGCACATGTAAAGCAACTAAAAGCACCTCTCCTCATCAGCTCTCTCGAGACATTTTTAAGCTGCAGTAATGCAACTCCCCCATCACACTAAGCTTTATTGGTTCAGTATAAGAAACTAAGAAACTTCATTGGAGACCAGATTATGCTGGTTGCAAAAGCAGGGGGGGGATTCTTCTGCTCTTCAGCCCCATTATCTCCTCTGTAGTGTCTTGATCAGCTTTCTTACACACAGCCTCGGATTCTGCCGAGACCCACAAATTGCTTTTTTGGCTGCCAAATTGCCATAACCCTTCTATTTTTATGTTTTAAAAGAGCTTAAAACCTTCCATCCTCTTTGGATGTGTCTTTAAAATTGACCAGTACTGGGAGGATTTCGTGTATATCCAAAGGCTTAGAAGAAGATGTTACCTCTACTGAGCTTCTAGTTTTACAGTCAACAGACATGAAAAGCCCAGTGGGGATAAAAGGAACTTAACCAGTTCAGTCTAATGCATATAAATCTACCTAAGAGCTCAAGGCTCTGGAAGTACTCAATGCACTGCATTTATCTGAGTCTAAGATACAGAAATGGGTCTTCAGCCTACATGCCACATGTCCCATTTTGATGCCAAGTTAATATGAATTAAGAGACTGAGATGAATAAACAAGGTCAGTCTGGGCTGGGCCAAGTTGAATCAATGTAAAATAATTGTCAGTATTTTCTGTCAGCAACGCTGGTTTATCTTGGCTCAGGATTCTCAGTGCTATAGATTATAAAATGTTTTCAGTGGAACAGTTGGCAGACTTTTTATTGATTTTTCTTTGTTTTGTGAATGCTGGAAAAATTTCCATTAAGTATACACGCCATTCATGTGATGAAGCCAAATTGCTTTTTCAAACTTTTCTTTCTTCGAGTGTGCTAATGCGTTAATACATCAGCAATCTAATTTAACCAAGAGGACCTTTGTCTGGAATCAAGAGCCCATGGAGCACACCTTGATGCATCTTGAGCACTTACGGGCTAAGAAGAGTTAATTCTGTATTTTCCAGTTTTAACTGACTGATTAATTTGCCCCTCTGAATTCGGTAATGTATTATCCCAGTTCTCCAGGTGTAGAAATTGAGAGTGCAACTTTGCACAAAGCTACCTATATCTGCCTGCTGTTGCACTCTTGAGGGATGTGAAGCTCCTGGGCTGAGCAGTGGCAAAGAATGAGAAGGAAGAGAAGGAAGAAAAGGAAAGACAGGGAAGGCTGCAGCAACCAGGCAGGAACAACACCGGATCCAGCTGAGCTGCTGGATCACACTTCTGACATGAATTTCCTCCACCACATCACCACATCCCTGCATCACACCCATTAACAGAGTTAATTTGGAACTGAAAACTGCTCAGGCAGATAGAGCAGCTGGTAGGATTACATCTGGACCTGGCAGATGTTATTCCTCAACCTACATTCCTGCTACTTTAAGACTGGGTTTGCTTCCTTGTTAAAGAGGACTTTTGAAAAAGGTAGAATCCATAATGGTGATGAATGCTTATTTTAATTGCACAGAACAGTCAAGTAGGCATAAGAAATCTATTTAATGTTGGTTTTTACATGACACACAAAAGGAGATGCTGTGGGATAACTCTAATTCTCTCCCTCTATGCTGATTCAATAACCAACACACAGATCTGAAAGATGCTGTTAGAACTTCCTAAGGTTTGGTCAGTGATGTTACAGATTCAAAATATACAGACATGCTCATGAGCTTAAATAAAAACTTTGTAGAGGAGGAGGAATGTGTGTATTTTTAAGTACATCATCAACAAGAAAGTTTCATGACAAAAATCATCGTGATAATAAACACTCTTGCCTTCTATCCCAATCACTTGTATTGAAATAATAGATAGCCTAATTAAAATGGGAGTAGTTCTGGTTTGGAGAATGGGAACTAGGTAGATGGATAGAGCTAAAAAACCCCTCCAACCCAGCTTCACACACATCCTGACACTGCCAACAAATGGAAGATATTTAAGATATTGGAAGATTAAGCCCACAGAAATTATGGAAAGAAAAGAGAATGACACACTGGTGGGAAAGAAACCCACACTGCAGCTACCAAGGCCAGTGGCAGAGCAGTGAGTGCAGTCACAGCTCTGTGTGACTCTGGTGCCAGACTCTGACATGGTCACAGGCACTCACTGGCTGACTCATCCAGAAATAATCAATCAGTCAATCAGCTCCTTCTGTGTGGCTGAGAGGATCAGCATGCTACCTTGGTCCTCTGAACAACATAATCCAAAATATTCTCCTCAAGTACAGGCCTCTGCTGCAGAGTTATGCTGATCAAAAGGTTTTCATAAACAGGTAACAAGAATAATGGGAGGACAAGAACTTCAGGCTAAAACAGCTGACACTTGGAAGGAGAGAAGGCAATGGTCAATGCCAAATGTAAGTCAGAGGTGAGACCTTGATCTTATAAAATTATTCACTGGACTGTGCATTTTTGGTGGTGTTTAACTGTCCTTTTTTATGCTAGAGTGAAAAAAAATCAGGTGGCAAATGAAACGCTGCTCTCTGGAATGTTGTCCTGAAATCTTTACTGCCCATAACTTTGTGTGTGGCTCAGAAGGTTGACTACAGCTCTCCACTGGCAGCAACACCACTGCTACTTCCATAAAACATCATGGAGTTAAATCAAGAAGAAGTTCTTAAAGAAATAAACCCTTGAGATTGTTTTATGAATGATTGTTTTGTTTCCAGCCTTTCCTGTCCATTTTCTGTCCCTTGTCTTCATCCCAGGTGATGGTTAGGAAAAGGAGATGATGATGTGAGGAGTTAGTTGAAGTGACTTTTTAATCACACAGCCTGAAGACTGGGCTTCAGTTACACATATGCAGATGTCAAACTCCCTGAAGGGCATCAGAAAAAAAGTTTATTAGGTATGTGAAATGTGTCTTCTGCTAGTCCTCACAGGGCCCTTGCTGGTGACTTCTGCCTGGATGTAACTCATGAGGTATGCCTCAGCTGTCCCAAGAGCTGAAACACAAGGAAGAAAGAAATATGTGCTGGAGATGAGCTGCCAGAAAATTGAGTGAAATGCAGCACCTGGGACTGACAGGGGTGGTTGTGTTAGAAATGCAGTAATGCAGTAATTACTGTGTGACTAGTTGGTACAAAGATGTGAAGAAAAGGCAGATAACAAGAGACTCTGAAAGAAGAAAGAACAGCCATTGGATACTCCTGCTGAACAACTGCAAAGTCCTGGTGTAGTCTCTTACAGGAACTTAAAGAACCACTGCTATCCAGGAGAAGCCAATTATAAACCCAGAAGTCTCTGGTAATGCTGGAGTATCTGGGACAGAGAGAGGAAACATTCCAATGGCCGCAGAACAGAGAACAGCCCCATTTATGTAGGGTGCCAACACTAAAACTTTCTTTTTTTATAGACTTCTTCACATGAGGAATTCTGATGCAGATTTGGCAGCAGAAGCAACATAGAAGGGCAACTCTGTGAAACTGGAGGCAAACCAAGCCACAGCTGGGTGCTTGTAACCACCTGCGGCTTTCTTTAAGCACAGGGAAGAAGCTGTTGGAGTCACCTGTGCCTCAGCAGGTGACATTCTCATCTGGCTGATGTTGTCACAGGGAGTGCCTTCGAAACCTAAATTCTTGTTGGTAAGCATCAAGCAGCTGTGGCCAGCCAGGAGAGCCGTGAGAAGTTTTCTTCCACAGCATTGTATGCGGTCACCAAAAATCTCCAGCCTCTCCCTGTGGAGGTCAGCGGCATCTCCAGGTGTCCACAGGCAGAGGAGCTGGAGCTTGGGTGGGAGCTTGCTTTATGCTCTCCATTGGGAAATCCCAGCCATTTATGCAGCTCTGGTGATTGCAAGGAACCACTCCTCAGGCTCAGCAGGTCATGGTGACCCAGCTGGGTAGGTGCAGGCAAACATGGGGAGCCCAGGAGTTGGGGCAGAGTTGAGCTCAGCCTCTCTCCCAAGACGCCTGACGAAGGCTGAGGTGGGACTGCCAGAGATGTGTGAGTCACAGCAACCTCTGAAAGGGAAAAGGTGAGCAGGAGGGAGGGAGGATGGCATGTTTATACCTTGGGATCAGAGGCGTGTTGGGATCAGTCTCGACTCTGGTGTGCTCCTTTTATTGGAGCACTTGGAGAGCCCTCTGGAGACAACACAGCCTCCAGCATGGAGACTGTCTTTATAATTTGCCCATACGGTGGTATCTTCATCCCAAAAGTTAAAAAGGAATAACTGTGCACTGTGTTTTTAAAGCCAGGCCCACCTCCAAGCCCACTAGATAGCTCTGAAAGCTTCAGAGCGTGTCTCGTATCCCAAAAGTTGTAGGCAATGCATAAAAAAAATACTTCACTCGTGGTGTGCAGATGGTAAAATGGATTTAACACCAAATATTGAAAAAGCTCAATGTCCCCATGTGAGGGGAGACAGAAAACTGGTTAACAGATAGACTTCCAGAAAGAGAAGGAAATGTGTGTTTTGCCCACATGAACTGTGTGTTCAGCACAGGTAGGTACAAATGGCTGGGATGAATGCAATGTGGAACTTCAGTGTCCTGCACCAGATTTACTAAAAGCATTCCTACAGACAGTAGGCACAGAAAATAAAAATAAGTCTATATACTACACATTTATATACTCACTGGGAACAAAGAACTGCTTTTTCTTTTCTATCAAGAATGCACAAAGAAAAATAACAGAAACAAAGGCTTTTTGAATCTTTGCAGAAGAGCTGTTTCTTTTTAATTTCCCATCCCTTGCAAGGTGGTGTGCAGGTTCACTAGCAACGAAAGTGTTGGAAAAAAATCCCAGTTATCAGAACTGTTGTTTCTCTCCTAGCTAAGTTCAAGGTTTTAATCAGCTTCAGAAGAAGGGCACTCTCAAAAGATCTTCCCAGGGATTTTGATTACAGGCTAGTGATGTGCTTACAGAAATCTGTCAAGATAATTTTTTAAAGTTCTGATCACCACCTGCAACTGTTAATTTGCTGTATTTCCATTGCTGTATTTCTCTTTTCTCCACATTCAACAAGCAAGGCTGCCTTTGCCCAGATGATTTAATTTGAAAATGGTTGTGTAAAAAGCTTGCAAATTCTCGGTCTTTCTGGAGATTTCTTTGCCTCTATGCCATGTCCTCTGGGCTCCCAGGTTTTTCTTGGTTCTTAGTGTGTTAATGTTCTATTGTGTTTACAGTCATGAGGCAGACAACAACTGCAGTTGTCAGGAAGTCAGCTGTTTGATATTTCAGACTATCAAACACACATTTTGAAGCAATTCACAACTCACCTGTGGGAGCAGCTCTGCACTGGTGGTCTGTCAGCAGCGCCAGGAGCCGGCGGGTTGCATCCTCCTCCCTGCTCTGGAGATTGGTCAGGGAAAGCTTCACAAGATGGGTCTTCTTCATCTGGCTGCCCCAGAAGTTCTGTTAAGATCAATCAAGACATGGTATCACCCTTACTTCATCTGAAAGTCCCAACCAAGCTGCCAACCATTTGCCTTGGATGTCCATAAGGACAAGGGTGTCCTCTCTTGCAAGGGATCAAACTGAATGGAAACCCACATGCTTCCCCCTTGGCTTTTCCCTGGAAAAGGAAGCCAAGTACCCAATGACCAGCAACAAGAAAAAGAGTTTTTGAAGGACAGAGACAGAGTGTGTATTGGCTGTAGTTAGCAAGGAGGAAATGCCTTCTCTAAATTGTCAACTACAGAAGGTCCAGCTGGCTGCCAAAGGCTGCTGCATGAGCATTTCCCTGTTGCCATAGGGATCAAAGTCTTATCAATTGGACTAGTTCCCCAGAGGGGTATGTGTAACTCCTTCCTTTAGAAATAAAGACTCCCCTTAGCTTTGTTTTAAAATATTTTGGTTCATAATCAAGACCTGAAGTCTCCAGTAGGTGAAGTATGGGCATGCCATTCACAAGTTCCAGTCTGAGCCTTGTGGTAAAGGAAATTGTTTAAAAATATCTGAACCACTAAAAAATATAGAGGAAGAATTGCATATTCTAGGTGTGAGACTTAAATAAAAAATTTAACCAAACCACAGGCTAGCAGAGTTTGGGTTAAGGGGAAAAAAAAAATCCTGTTACAGATAAAGACTTTAAAAGATTTTTCTCAGAATCGTAAGACCCTTTTGCATTTTTTTCTTCTTCTAATCCTGTTCTTCTCCCCTTGTTCTCTGCCTTCTTGGATCCTGTAGAAGCTGATCTGCATGATCCCCATGGTGGCACCGTGGGCAGTGGGGAGGGTGTAACACCCTGGCGAGTGCTGCCACTCTTGGATTTTACATTTCACCTGGAGACCCAGAACATTCACTGGCTTAGGAAGGCAAATCTCCTGGTAAGAGTTTCTGAACCTCCCAGCCCTAAAAATCCAGTGGGATTGCTGTGGACTATTCCTGCTCTTTATGCCACCTAAGTATTACTGGTGGTGTGAAGGAGGGTGAAGTGTGGCAAGGTTTGGCTTCCCCAGGTAGCTGATGTTGTCTGTCTGTGCTGCTGGTTCCCACATACAAGGTGGGAAATGTTTGAAAATGGCCAGCTCGGTTGAAGGCACCACACCTCAAGCATGCACACCACACTGCAATAAATAAAGGTGCTAAATGAACCAGCACTTGTACAATTTCTCCTCCAACTCAAATTAAAAAAAAAAAAAATCCAAAGAGAAATAAAAGCAGTATGGGCAATGCTTTATGTCTCAGAAACTCAAATCCAGGGCAAGGAAGGGAGGTTTGTATGGAGATCTCCTCTTGGAGCCTTGCAGAATGAGAAGCCAAGAGAAGGAGAGGAACAGTATTGAGAACTTATAAAGGTTCATGAGAAGCTGCTTTTCATATACATGAAGAGCTCTGGGAAAAAGCTTAAACAAAATTCCTGTTGATGGGGGAAAAAATGATTAGGCAAAATCCACTGCAGGTCTTGTAGCACAAACTTTGACAGCCTCTGCTTTGGAACACACCTCTCACTGCTGTGCTCCCACCTGGAACTGAGTCTTTGGTCCTGAAGAGCCTCCCTCTTCACTTGACCAGAGTTTGTTAAGAAACAGAATGTTAAACCTTTGAATTTGCAAAATGTCAAAGCTCAGATGTACAGTGTGAGTCAAGCATCTGTAATTAATTTTTCTCTTCTCTTTTTTTCCTTTTCCCACTTAGTAACATCTAAGGCCTACATAACTTACCCTCTTAAAGCTACAAACTTTCACCAATATATGATGTCCATGACTTCTCCTGAGCCACCACTCCTGAGGCTGACCCAGCTCCAAGGAGTGGGGACATTTCAGCTTTTTTTTCTTTGAGAGATCCTGAAAGAGGAGTGTGTATTGACAAAAGAAACAAATTAGAATTGGGTCACCTTTTTCTTGCTCTCTTTCCATCACACTACTGATCTGTGTTTTTTTGTCCCTGCTGAGAACCAGCACTGAGTAAATCCCAGCCCTCACATCAACCACTTCAGTGTAACTCATTTATGTGCTCCAGGTGGCACCAAGCAGATTTTTAACATGGAGTGGGCTAAAATTTGGATGTATAGAGTCCTTGTGTGCCATATTTCTAATATATGAATGCTATGAGCAATTAATTATAGCATGGCCAGTGACTGATGTATTGTGCTGTGGATGTAGCACAGCTACACCTTGTTAAATAATGCTGCTGGATCCATGGGAACCTGGAAAACAAGGGGAAACAAGAGCAGTCTGTCACCTGCAAGCACAAAACCAGGGGAAGAGCAGGCTTCTTACCCACAGGAGTGCAAACAGATTTCTCTGTACTTTCATATCTGAAAGAAATATCTGGAACTGACCTCAAGTTATGAGCATTGAACCTATTGTGGTCTGGGGATACAGCTGCAGTGTGGAGCATCAGATGCCAGGAGTGGTTCAAAGCCACAAAAACCATCAGATAAGAGTTACAGAGTAAAGAAATAAATATTTTTGTTGTGGGACGTGGACTCTGCTCCCTGTGAGAAGTGCTAAAGCAGGGAAAACAAACGCACAAGGAACACTGTTTCAACAACACAGCCCTTCCCAAACTAGAGGCAACACATCCCACTTTTAATTAGAAAGGGAAGGATTTTGGCAGCAATGCCACAGAGCTGGGAGAGGGTGATGGTCCTCACTTCTAGACAAGAGTTCTAGCTAGGATTTGATGCTTGATAGAGACCTGACTTTGTGCTAGCACTGGACACATCGTAAGTTTCACCTAAAATCTTGTATTCAGGCAATCCGAGATATTCCTTTGCCTTACTGCACAATAAACTCTTGCTGTTTAAATTCTAAGCTACTACNTTGTGCTAGCACTGGACACATCGTAAGTTTCACCTAAAATCTTGTATTCAGGCAATCCGAGATATTCCTTTGCCTTACTGCACAATAAACTCTTGCTGGATCTGGGGATTTCAATCTGGATTTGAATTTCCAAAACTTTGAGAGTTGGTATTGTGCTAGTGTTGTGGTTTCATCATTAAAGTAATTTATCAGATGCAATAATACGAATTTTTTGTGCTAAAAATAAATGAATGATTCAATAATATGAATAGTATTTAGATGCAATAATATGAATTTTTTGTGCTAAAAAGATTTTAAAAATCCCGTTTGTTGTGGTCAATATTGGGATAGTGTTGTGTACACTCAACCATACAATGACACAATGCCTATTCTACATTTCCAAAATTCGGTGATAATTGCTGTTGCTCCATCTCACATCCGTCTGAAAGAGCCAAATACCTTTCTTTACAAGTCCACTGAAAGTTCTCCTACGCTGTAATGAGCAGGATGCTCTCTAGGTAACGCAGGTGATGAGATATCACACCTCAGCTGCTCACACATCTGTCATTATTTAACCATATCTATTCTCCTTTGAATCTGTCTCTGCAAATCAGAAGCTGTTTCCATTCTCCAGGATCCTGCCCTGGACTTTCAGGGATAAAAATGCATTTCCAAACGTGCAAATCCGTGGTAAAACGAAAATCTCCTTTTAATATTGTTTGCCAAATTGACAGCTCCACTTAACAGCAGCCATTAAATTATTTACAAAGTAGCAGCTGCTCTTGTAGCCGCCTTTTTTTGGGGCGTGAAAAATAAACTAGTTGATAAGTGAGAGATAAGGCATTTGACTTCCTCTTTGTGCGCCTGGCATGGTGCTCAGAGCCAATTCTGCACAATCTGATGTTTACAGAGCAATCCTCCTGTACGACCTCCTTAGGCAACAGGGACACAAGGAGCCTTTAAAACGCTGAAGCAAGCATTTAATCAGACCTCTTCATGCTGATCTCTGAAAAAAATTCAATAAGTTCAAAAAATGTAACTCCTTCTAAAGATAAAATATCTTTTTTTTCTTTTTTTTTTTTCTTCCTTTTTTGCTTCAGGAATTGCAAATGTATCCCAATGGACTCCTGGTGAACCACACAGGCTTCAGCCACGTTGCTGTTTTACTAAAAAAAAGAGGTAAAATAGCTTTTTTCCAAGAGAAACAAATTAAGGGTCTGAAAAAATGCAAATAGTTAAATCAAGTGAGTGCTGTAAAACAGCAGAGTTTACTAACAATTACACTTTTTTTCTTTCAGGCATTTAAACAAATTCTTTTTTCTTTTGGTAGAATAGCTAATTCTATGTAAATGAGTTCATATCTCCTCTTATTATGCAACAACTTAATTTTTTAATTTAAAGTGGTTATTTTTACATGTTGAATTCTCGCTGTCATGATTTTACAAGGTTTTGGGGATTTTTTAAAAGGCAAATAACTGCTGCAGAAGGCATGAGATTGAGCGTGATTTCACACATTGTCACGTTGTGGTAACTTAATTCTATCCCAGGTTTTCTCAAACTACATGAAGCTATTTTTAAAGCCACTGCATCGAATTCTCCTGGCATCAAACTCAGTGGGACTTCCACTGCTGATTTGAGTGTGGTCAGCTCTTTTTTCTGTCTACAATTGTCCTCCTGAAAACATCTTTCTAAATAAACATATTCTAATAAAATCATTTTGTTTCAACAAATTCCCGCAGGGAAACCACAGAGTTTTGTTTGTGAGTGTGGAAAAATGTAATTCTAAACTTCTTTGCTTCTTCTGGGCTCGTTCTGCATGGATTTTTATTTTTAGATTATTTTTGTGTTGCTTTGTTAATTCCCAAGGCTGACGTGTTTGCATTTGACAAATACAAATTGGTCAAAATATTGGTTTTGTAGTACCTCTAAAACTCATGGAGAACAGCTGTTACCATTTAGAGATCTGGATAAGATTATTCCTGAAATTAAATCTGAATATCTCACAGTTCTGTTGTTCAACAGTGTGATGCCTGAGAAGATAAAGCACTTCAATCATTACTAGTAGAATCAATCCTTAAAAGCATCATAACATGCCATTATTTCACTAGTTGGGTAGTAGGGGTATTAGCAGCAGCAAAACTCTTTTAGCGAGTGTGCCAGGAAATTTAAGAACTACTATAAAAGTTGTGTGATAAAAGTAAAGAAGTAGCTAACATTTATAAAAAACTGCTTTGGTTTTGTGGGGGGTTTTTTTGTTTGTTTTGTTTTTTTTGTAGTGTAGACAGTTCTATTTAGCAGTTTTCTGCAGCTTGCTGTGAAACCTGGCTTCAAAACTTTCTGCAAATGGAAATGCTGAGTCTTTACTACCATTGGCTGAGATTTCCATCTCCACTACTCATTTGCTCTGCTAAAATCACACACAAAATTAAGCTAACCGCTATACAGCCTGAATAGTTAATTTTGTATCTCCCCGGAGACTAAGTAATCAGGTTCCTTAGGAACTACCCCAGCAGTGCCAATATTAATTAATTAAAAATAAAGAAGGTGTGTCTTACAGGGTGATCCAGATGTGGTAGCACCAAGCCGTGGTGAGTCTCCAGCTGGAAGAGACTGAACACCAAGGATTTGCTTCAATTGCAGCTCGTCTCACTTCAAAGGCCTGACAATAGAGATGCTGCGCCTCTAGATGTTATCGGCTTTCCCAGCCCGTGTGAAGTTCGCCAGGCAATCCTGGCAGTGGGAGAGCACTTCTCCCCTCCCTGAGGATCCCCATGAAGCAGCTGGAGTGCCAAGGATGAGCAACCTAGAGCTGCTACTGCTCAGCAATTCCAGCAGGCACGGGAGGGAGGACAATCCTGGTGACCAGACAATGCCTTTGTTTGGTGAGTGAAGCACGGTCTTTATTTTTCTTTTTTGGTTTTTTTTTTGGTTCTTTTTTTTTCTTTTTATTTCTATTTTAGGTGACTCTAGAAAGAGCTGCTCCAAAACAAATCTGTGGAAAAGCTGCTGGCCAGCAGAAGACATCCCCATGGTTCGGGGTGAAGGGTGCAGCAGTGGAAATGTGGGCGCGTGTGCTCCCGAGCATCCCAGCAAAAAAAAAAAAAAAAAAAAAAAAAAAAAAAACAGGGG
>VXBB01008387.1:27705-44995 GCA_013399915.1 Illadopsis cleaveri
AAAAAAAAAAGCATTCAGGGGAAGATCTCATTATTTATAAGTGATGCTCCAGAGACTCCACAGAGGCAAAAAGTGCCTCTGGCATTGCAAGCCCCAACCCACAACGGGCAGAGCCGGCGCTGCCGAACCTGCGTGTTCCTTCAGCTGCTCTCCGTGCATGGGGCACACCCTGAGCTTGGCACTTCCAGCTCAGAGACCCAGCTCCTCCACTCCTGCCTTCTGCCCTTCAGGCAATCCAGAGCAGGGAGAAGTGCTGGCCAGACCAGAGGCAGGTAGGCTCCAGGGAGGAGAAAACCCCATTCCGAGGGGTTAATTGAAAAGAGACAAATCTGCAAACACGAGATGCAGAACGGGAGCCGGCGAAACGAACGCGCGCTGCCAGCTGGAAGCTGGCCAAACTGATAAAAGCAGAGAAGAAATTGAGGGTTAAATGTTTTGGATGCTGAAGGCTTGGAGTTCAAAGAGGAGCTCAAGGAAACTCCCAGCCACCAAGTCCATACAAAGAGGCTCTAGGCAAACACAAGCCTTCTGCTGGACAGCTTTATCCTGAACAGTTTCCAGAAGGCATTGGGTTCAAATGAATGGTTCAGGGATATCTTCCAGCATCTGGCAGATCTTTTACAAGGAAAGATGATGCCCACAGGTGAGCTATGGCTGAGGGGCAAAAGGAGTTGCTTTCCACAGGGAAGAGGATGAGAAGAGCATCTGCCCACGTTGGGTTGGAAGAACAATGTGTAACTGTGGATGTATTTTCATTGCTTGGTGGAAAAGGCAGAAGGGAGCTGGTCCTGCAGGCCAGGAGGTGAGGGCAAGGCTGGAGGTCACTCTGCCCTCCCAGGAGCACCAGCTCCTGTCCACCCATTTTCCACCAGTTACATAAAGACTGAAGGAATGAAATAGAAATTTTTGCCTAAATCCCAGGGATGAAACATTTTGGATTTTTTATTTTTTTTTTTAATTTTCCAAAAAAATCTGGTTTAGGTCAGAATAGGCTATTCTTTTCTGTGTGGTGGATTGGGAGCAGGAAAGCCATTTTCTTCCACTGGATCAGGAAGCTGGACTCAAAACAGAGGATGGGACAACTGGTGATGTGTTTCTCTGATAGAACACTCTCTGTGCCCCTTTGCTCATGGTTTGGTGACAAGGACCCTGCATTGCCCATATTGTCCCTCACCTGTGCAACCAGCCACCTTGGCACCTCAGAAAGCCTTTTTAAAAAAAATCAGATTGTATTTATGGATGGGAAAGTAGTATCCACACTTTTTGAGCAGGTGCATAACTCTGCCATAGCATTGGAGCAAGGCTAGAGTTCAAGAGTTAGGTAATTGTATCTCTCTCAAAAAGGAATTGCCTCAGACCAGTTAATTTGTCAAGATAACGAATTGCAGCAATTCCCCTCATTTGGAGCCGGGCCACTAACACTGATCTGAACTGTATTTAAACTCTTGATGACAGAGACTGAAGAAGGTATTGCAATACTGGAGGTACAGGTTCCTAAAGCAAAACTGCATGTACAGCTGGGGCTGAGAGGCAGCAAGGGCATGCGAGTACACATCCTGCATATCCCTTAGATATGGAGAAATTCCCTGGGGCACTGGCTCTGGTGCCTGGGCAGGCAGAGTTCATCTTGAATCTTTGGGAGTGATTGAGGTCCTAAAAGGATAGTGTAGTACCCATCAAGTCTCAGTTTCTGCAATATGAGATAACACGAGGAGAATTTTTAGCTCCCCCCCCTTCCAAATAAAGAAATGCACCCCAAAAATACTCATTTGAAGTTATTGAAAACTTTCTGGTAGCAGCAATAAAAACCCCTCTGAGGGCCTGATGCTGGCATTGTGTTATGTCATCTATGTCAAGTATGGTTGCTGCCATATTTTTCTTTTCTGTGCCACAGCAGGCATGAATAAGTTTGGAGGAGAAGAAAAGCAGAAGGGAGCTCCAGTGAAAATGCAGGCTTAGGCCAGTGACTGTCCCATTTCTGATGGAAGTGAAGCAGACAGCATCAGGTAAAATGAAATGATGTATGTTCCTGTGCCAAATCTTCTCCTCTGGCTGCCAGGCATTCCTTCCTCCACAGGAGAGACAAGGACCAGAATAAATCCTGTACATCTCTGGCTCCTGCCTTGCACTGGCACGCCCTCTCCAAGAAAACAATGGATTGAAAACAAAATTGGCTGTTAACTCTGTGACTTCGTCTGTGCCTTAAAAAGCATCAACATGAGAAATTAGACAGATTATTTCAGAATATTTCTGCTCAATGGCCTACTTGGGAATGAAATTACTTTCTTTCTTACGCTATTCAGAGTAATCATTCTCTACCTGTAAGTGCACTTAATTTAGAAAAGCAAAGTGGCTTTTATTTTGGAATAAATGCATCCACAGGCAGAGTTCTTTCCAAACAGCTAATCTGGTCATTGCCACACGTAAACAATTTATGTAAACATAAATTGATGAGGATGGTAAAGAACTCACGAAGGTATGGCCTGGGACTCCTTACTCAATTTGCTTACTTAGACCTCTCTTCCTCAGGGCTGTTATGGTGATCAGCAGACCTTACAGAGAGCTGGGTTCCATTTAAACAACATAGTCATATGTTTGAAAAAGAAATGAGTTTTTGAAAACAGCTGCCCCCCCTCTCCCCAAGTTCCAAGTCTATTTTACTTCGGTTGATCCTCACTTTTAAATATCTGTCAAGTGGTAATCTAGGATTTAGTAGATCTCAGAATTGCTGATTGCCCATGGGGTTGGGTCTGAAGCTGGCAGGGGAATGGAGGTGAAGTGTGTGCAGCCTCTTCCAGAGCAGTGAGTGGCTGGTAAAGGGTGACTTTACATTGCCTGCAGCTGCTCTCTTGGCTTTGGCTAAAGCCAAAGAAAGAAAATGTGCAGTGTGCAGACTGCAAAGAGAGGCTTAAACCCTAAGGTAGAAAATTGAGGGAAGATCTTTGCACAGGTGGGTTTTCATCTTTGTGCATCGTGTTTGGTGCTCTTCTCTCTCTCTTCCCAAGAAGAATAAGAATAATTCTTCTCTTGCTGCTGCTGGAGTNCCTCTCTTCCCAAGAAGAACAAGAAGAAGAAGAAGAAGATTTCTTCTCTTGCTGCTGCTGGAGTGCTCCTGGGAGGGAAAGGGCCACCTCAGACTGGAAATGTGGGCTAAGGCAGCTCTGTGTTTGCCATGGCTTAGTGCATGTGTCCACACGGTGTGGCAGCAGCCAGAGCTATGTGGGAGATGCAAAGTGACCTAGATCAGCATTCCTAATTCCTGCAGCCGTGCTACCTGTCCTGTGCAAGTGATGGGAAATAAATACCAGTCACGTTAGGGACTGACCTTGTTTTCTTGGAGAAACTCGTGTAAAAATGGATATAACAACACTCTTGACACTTACCTCACAGGATGTTGTGAAGCTTAATTAAATGTGTGCAAAAGCATTTGGAGATCCTTAGATGAAAGAAGTTTTTATAAATGCAAATTATAATAATTACGGCTAGTAACCACCATCAACTACTGAAACAATTAATTCAGGTTGCCACAGGCCATCACAACAACGTGTGCAAAGAGGAATCAGCCATTTAATGACATATACCTTGCGTGAGAACTCAAAGCCTTAAAAATACTGTCAACAAAGAGGGAAAAACTGGACACTCAGGGCTTGCCTCTGAGGATGCCATCGGTGGAAGTTTCCTCGATTGTTTCCATCACCTCCCTGTTTGCAGTGTGATTTGTCCCCAAAAAGAGCCTACATTATAAAGATTGCACTGCTGGGATCATTTAATGTCCTTACGATTTTTACATTTAGCATCACAAGAAAACTGAAAATGACTGCAAACACCTCGGCTCACAAAAATTTGGAAATGCATGAATATAACTCTGGTTTTGGTCCATTCTCCCTTCACCCGGTCCTCCCCTCCCCACACACGCACGTCCCTCACCCCGAATCCCCAGCCCAGCCCACTTGCAGCATCACAGAATAGACTTTGGCTACAGGGCATTATCCAGCTGACTTTCCAAGG
Source organism: Illadopsis cleaveri (assembly GCA_013399915.1). Taxonomy (NCBI): domain Eukaryota; kingdom Metazoa; phylum Chordata; class Aves; order Passeriformes; family Timaliidae; genus Illadopsis; species Illadopsis cleaveri. The sequence goes on from VXBB01008387.1 coordinate 31,714, forward strand.
GCGAAAACAAAAGCCAAGCAATCAAGATGTGTCTGGCCAAATACTTAAAGGCCCAGTGCACACATTTAGTTGACAACTGAAACCTGAACCATTTTGCTCAGCCTTTCTTGTTGCTTCAAAACTGATTTGGGCTTAAACAGCTCAAACCTACAGGTGTTTAAATGCTCTCCCTTGTCAGCAGAACAGCCTCATCAGATATGGTCTGAGGATGCACTCAGGCTGGAAGAGATATCCAAAGACCCCACAGGTGAATCCCAAAGAGCAGTCTAGCCCACCTGTGGCCCTCAGGCTTATTTTGCTCGCCTTTAAAGATGAAAATTCAGAGAAGTAGGAGTTACTAGGCACCCAACTTAGCAAAGCAATTAGGCTAAATGCACTGCTGCTAGAAATTTAAGCAATGCACCGAATTTAATTTGAGAATTCATGGATGTAAAACTGAAACCTCTAATATTTTAACCTAGCAGCAAATTAAATCAGCTTTCTGACCAAGTGAAAAATTCTATGCTATTGAAGTTTGAAAAGTGTGAAGCATATTTAAAGGAGGCTGTTTTTCTGTTTCTTTCAATAAAGAAAAACTTGGGACCAGTTAGTTGCCTAATCCAAATAATGAAAAAACAGGAATACTACCTGTAAATAAAACCCAAATTATAAAATGGCATTGCTTTCTAACCTCTGCCAGACTAATGTATTTGTAGTCAGTGGGTTTCACAGAAAAAAAAAAAAAGAAAAAGTTACTCATGCTGGAAGGTTGTGTGGACTAAACTTACTCTAGTATCAACAAGCTTAATGTCTACCAAAACTGAAAATTCTTACATAGTTTTTTCCCCCCCCATCACTTTAAAAGTACTGACTTTAGGATACTAAGTTGGTAAGTTCTCAGGTAAGTTTTCATAAAATGAGGGCCAGGTTTTTATGGGGTCTGTGTGTGTCTCTGCAAAGAAAATCAGCCACACTGATGCAATGCATAGAAAACATGCTACACAGCTGGTACCAACACATTGTTTTAAACCTGCAAACCCTGTGCTTGCACACACATAAACACACACTCTCTCTCTCTCTATATATAGCTATATATATATATACACACACACATAGAGGATGTGCATAAGGGTATCCTGGAATCACAGAATATATTGCTGCTAAGCTCTCTTAATGACACTTCTACAGTGCTCTGCTCAATGTCTCTTGGCTAAAACCTATAAGACAAAACTTGGATGCATTTTCTAATTGCACCTCAAGGCACTGGGACATAAAAGGAATTGGAGTATGAGCACACCTTGTTTTACCCATCTCCAGAGCGCCCTGACCGACATTTTACAATTTACCAGGAAGGTGTGGCTGCAAAAGGCACTGAAGCAGATACAGGGCCAGGTCCTCCCTGATATTTGCATCCTGTCACTCACCTGCTGCAGTGCTTTGCTGCACAGACTTGCTGATCACCACCAGGGCATTCTGTGGTTGGGGTGCCCAAAGGCTTTAGGAGCTGATGTGGCCCTGTCAGCACCAAAAACCCCGACTGATGGGTTTCCTTCCCACTCCTTCCCACTAGGAGAGATTGATTTAGAGGGGAACAGCTTTGGAAAGAGGATACACTACACTTAATGACATTTTTTTGTAGGAACATTTTCACGACATTTTTGTAGTGGATTTTTCATTCCCAGGCTGTTCCTTCCACTCCCTGGGAAGATCTTCACCTGACTGATACTCCTCAATTACAGAGTGGCAGGAATACCAGCATGTGTTTTTTTCCTTTTTAAAACCTCACTGAGGTAGTTTACACTATACACTGCCTCCTGCAAACACCAGTGCTTTCTCACTGCCTATTTAAATAAACTGTGTCAGCAGAAGCAGGGGCTGTGGACACCACTTGGGAAGCTCAAAGCCCTGGAGGGAGCTGTGGGCAGTTCCTGGCATTGCTTGAGCTTCTGAAGGCAACCAAAGAGGAAAGTCCATGGGAAGGAATGTAAAAAACTTTCCCCTCGATGCCAGGGGAAAGAAAAGTCACCATATCTCCTGCTAGTGTCTCCCCACCACCCCATTTCACTCCCTTTCTGGCTCCTCTTTTCATGGAAGCAGACAACAGGAGTTTGGAGACTAGCTTCTGTCTCAAACAGATGCCCACTTCTTTGGAAAAATAAAAATAATTTAAAGGGAAGATAACTAACCCACATTGCATTCTCTGATATCTGTTAAATACAGCATTGCTTCTCAGCCACTCCTTTTATCACTTCAAGTGCATTTTGTATCCATGGAAAGCAATTTATGTTCACTGGGAAAAACTTGCCCTTACAAACGAATCTTTCCACTTTCCTGCATTGCAGCAGTGATCTTTTTCCTTCCTTCCAGGCCACCACCAGTCCTTCTCACACAGACATGCAGCACCCAGAGATATTTACTTCTACCTGGCTATTCCTGACTTATAGCCTGACTCTGCTCCCTCTGCCTCTTCTCTGGCTTCATTCAGGTGGAAACAACCCTTCCTCATGGTTTCTGGCACATTTTTGGACTGGTTTAGGCTGCAGTTGGGAACTCAGCCCATTGCAGGGAGGATCCTGGCACTAGGATATTTTCTGATCTGTAAAGAGTTGCTTGAAGCAACACTCTTTCTATAGGAACAGTGCTCAGTGTAAAGCAGGCTTACAGCTCTCTGCTGCTTTCAGGTCTATTTGACTCATGATTTTGGTTCTAAACCAGCAAAGTTACCTTTGGGCTCACCTAAACCAGCTGAGGCAGAGTGAGCAGCTTGTGCCTGGCCCTTGAGGTTCATCTTATGCCTCCCCTGGGACCCCAATGGAGCAGGGGCACAAGCAGCCACAGTGGCCAGTGCTGGGGTTTTTAAAACTGCTTGCCTAGCTGGCTTTTCATCTGTTCCCTTTGTACCACAAACAAGAAGAAGAAGAAGAAGAACCTGATCTGAAACCACATGTGAAAATAAGGACTTCTCCAATTTATATTACTGAAGTCAAAAGAGATGTGTTATACAGGAGAGACCTTCAAGCCCCCCCCAGCAGCTCTGATGTAAAGGTTTAATCACAGTTATTTAAAATAATACAAAGCAAAAGGATGCCAGGGAACTAGAGCAGAGGGGACAGCTTTCTAGGCAAGCTGAGTGGCATAAGCAGTGGGAGAACATCATCGTGGCAACTCTTAACATGAAAATGGTCAAGGATTACTTCACAGCCTTGCAATAGCAGATGGCTGGAGCCATTTAATCAGGCATCTTTTCTGTTCCTAAAGCCTATAATTATCTGTTATAAGGACAACATCAAACTGGAACTGAGAGTTTTTCATTTCCCATCCCCAAATTGAAGGGGGGCATGGCTACCAAATTTTGGAAGGCTTTGCTGTCATGATGAGACCTGCAAGTGCCCAACTTGGGGAATTGTAGCAGAGATGGTGCCTGAGCATTCTTGTCCTGGCTAGGATTACCCTGGGCTGTGCAGTGCATGCTCAGGACTAACCACTCCTGTGCCATGGAGTTACTAGAAATCTGGAAGGAGGTAAAACAAAAGCCAGCTTGCTCAGATGCTTATCACAGCAGCATGGTGCTACTCGAGATTTAATCTATCAGTATAAAGGAAAACAACACCAAATTTAAGCCATGCTCAGAACCTGCTCCCTTTCAAAGCAGAAAAGGTGAAGGCAAAGCTGAACCCCAGGGATCTTCTGGCACAACAGATTCCCTGACCCTGGAGAAGGCCAAGCTGGTTTAACCATTGTGCTGACCTGATCAAAATCTGATTAAAATTAAAGGTGCAAACGTTTGCATTTCCAAACATAAGGCAAAAAACCGAGTATCCTACGAGTACTTCTTGTATTCTGAATACTGCTACTGGAGAATATCTTATAAACTGATTTTCTTCTAAAAATACTTTCCTCTCCCAAACCTTAATTTTTTATTTTAAAACTTTTAAAATTCCCATACCACCCAAAAACTGTTTGCTACATTTTGGAAAGTGCCTGAAGCTTTGTTTAAAAAATCTTCAACTTCTTAATATACGTCGTGCATTTTACTATTTCTTCATCGTGCGTGCTGCTGATACACCAAAAAACAGGCACTATTTCTGACCAAAAAAAAGAGTTCCTTTAAAACTAGTTTTTAAAAAAAGTTCCTTTAAAACTAGTTTTTTAGGCTTTTTATTCTTCTCTTTGGAATGAGTGGACTTCAAGTTGTCATTTCTAATACAGTATTTCAAAGAACTTGTGAAGGACTCGTACATAAGCACCAATATTGTCAGGCTTCACACAAGTAATTTAACATTTGCACTGAGCAAAGCAGTTTACCTCCTGCTGACTGCAAATTACTGATAATATTGACTGTTTCTTTTTTACCCCAAAATAGGGTGAGATCGGTGTGTGCAGAAACTCTTCTCCTGGTTTTGTAAATATTAACCTTCTTTGACAACTGCAGCGCCGGGGAACCTGAGCCACGCCGAATGAAATGCAAACAGGCTTATGTGTTAGTAAATAATTCCAATTAGGTGACGGAAAAAACACCCGGAAATAAAATGTTTCTTGCTTTCTTGGCCTTTCCTTGGTTTCACACTGTGTTTTCCCCGAGTGGACAGGGAGAAGTTTAGGATGGGGGTGGGATCCCTGCACACCCCAGCGTGGCCTTTGTGTACAATGATTGTTGTCACACTGACACCTAATGGCAAACACGAACCGGAGGATTACAGCTGATTTCCCAGGGGTGTGCTTTCACCCTGTGGGGCCCAAATTACAGAAAATCGAGCGAGTTTAGGAAAGGGAATTCACCTGGCTGTGTGGTGACAGCCAGGGGCCCTCCCATGGGATGGTGCTGAAAGGATGGGCAGCCTGCAACAGAGAGGTCACACGGTCCCCAAAAGGAAAGCAAAACCATCCACAGCTAAAATGAGGGGGCCACAGTGACCCAGTGGGTTGTAAAGGTCTAATTACATCCAGTTCTTTACCTGCTGTCTTGTTTCTAATCCCAACGAGTGGACAGCAAAACTCTCAAACACACATAGGAATAGGTTGGAGCAGCACATCTGATAATAATACATGAAAATAAGGCACTGACTAAAGCCTGGGCTTCCTTCACGACTGTTTGAGGGAATCAGGGATTTTCCCAGGATGTTTTGCTGTTAAAATTCTGTTTATTCCAGTGATCAGTGTGGTGCTGACTGTTCCCTGACGTATCTGAGGCAATGGCAGCACAGTGAACAGGGTGATCTGGGCTCACAGAGGGTGCCCACACAGGCTCCACATTTGCCTTCATGAACTAAACATTTTGCCCTTTGGTGGCTAAAAGCAAGTGTCTAAGGGAACCATTTTGTAGCTCTTTTCTTTGGCCATGCAGTAAAAGAAATAATTAGTTGTAGCCATCATCTTGCATCTGGTTGATAAGAGTTTGTGTTATTTAAGCAGAGGTGTGGTGAAATATAGCTGAGAACTTCAAACATACTTTAGGACTGGGTTCCAAATGCTTCAGTCAGAGGGTGAGCTCATGCAAGGCTCCTGATGGTTCAGCAGCACCTACCAAATAATGTAAAAACACATCCTGGGATTATTCTGCAAGGTGTCTGGAATGGCCCCAGAAACTCCTCTTCATCTGGCGCACTTTAGGTGTATTTGGAGGTCTCCAGGGGGACTTTAGCAGCAAGAATATTAGCAAGAGAAAGGACTAAATTCAGCAGAGGTAAATGAACAGCAAGATGTAGCAGAGGTTTCATTAAGCAAAAAATATGATCTAGTTGTTGTGAAACAACGATCAGTTTTTGGTAAAAAAANAAAAGAATAATTTTTTGGAAAAAAAAAAAAAAAAGAAAAAAAAAAAAGAGAAGTCATGCTTAGATTTTTAACACAAGACTACAGGAAAGAATATTGACTTCCACATTCCTTTGCAGGGAAAATTTTTAAACTATCAGTTAAGTGGTTAATCCATGGAATCTAATTTATGTGAGAGCCCTACCCTAACTTTTTACTGATGTTGTGGTGTCCCTGGGCTGGGAGGGCAGGAGGCAGGAATCAAGTGGCTGTTGCAGCTTTGATTATCATAAAGATGAGAAGGTGGGACACTGGCACTTGTGACTGCAGTAAGTGACTAATTAAAGTGAACACCATACATGCTTATAAGCTGTCATTAATGATATCTTCCCATCACATTAAAATATTTTGCCATTTCATAATATCAACGTTGCAGAGATAACCAACTGTCTCACAATCTGTTTTTAAGTTTGAATTTATAGTTTGAAGTCTACTACTTTTCAGGACTTCTGGTGTCTTGAACGCTCTGAAAAATGTTATTGAATGGCAGGTATTATCCATGCATGAGTTGGGGAGTTGCAGAAGTTTCATGGCCCTGAGATTTAAAGTAAAAACAAGTGTCAGTGCAGACAAACTGACAGGAAGGATATTTAGGGAAAAAATACTTCAAATAGCTGAAATTAAATACAGAGTGTATGTTGAAGAAAGAAAAATGTCATTAATTCTGGATGTTCTTAATCACTTTGTCACCAATGGTTTTTCTTAACTCCCTTCATTTCATCTTCTGGCCAAGTCTGACTCTTTAGAAAGTGCATGACTGAGGAGAGCAGTGGATGCAAGGATGCAAAGCTCACCCTCAGGCTTCACTGAGCTCTTCCCTGTGGCTTTCACCAGCCGTGTCCTGGTTAGAATGTCCCAGTCCTGAGGTGGGATTTGAACAGGGAACTTGGTTTTGTTAGGCTGGAAGCACTCAACAAGAACCACCATCAGGTTATCAAACACTCTCACGCCCGTGGTGGGAATTTTTCAAGGGTGAACTGTCAAGCAGCCTCTTGTGTAGGAGTCTTTGGAGGAAAACAGCCTCAACCTCTGCTTTTGCCGTGGGCAATTCCACACTATTCCCACATAAGGACCTGTGGTGTGCCTGGGGAGTGCAGTGAAAGAGAAGGGAATAAATAAATTGTCCTTCAGAGTTCTTGTTTGTTTGACCTAACACCACGTGTGCAAGGGTTCTCATCTTACAAGAGCTGTTCCTTCTGAGCACAGGGACCTTCAGCTTTCTCCTGATGCTGACTGATCACTGCTTCTAAAACTCACCTGCACTTGGAAATAATTCTTTGGTGGGTCATTCTAAAAATGAGAACACTGAGAGACTCCAGCCCGAGATCAAACTGCCACCTCTCATCAGCCCACCATCTCTCCTCTCTCCCAACCCCTCCTGCTGTCAGGCAGCTGATGTGATGGATTACAGCCTGTCACATCACGTTAGGTTACGCAGGGCAAACAGGACACAACACATACCAAACTGCCATGCAAATATGTGTTTGCCAACGCTTTTCAGGGCGCAGAAATGCAGCCAGGGAGCTCCCCTGCAGGAAAGTGAGAGGGTGAGGGACGGCTCCGGGGTGTGTGAGGCAAACGTGCCCCTGACACACCGTGAGCACACGGATCCACAGCTCCCAACCACCTGCAGCACTTGTGAAAGCACCTCCTGCTCCTGATTACTTTTTTTTGTTCTTTCAGGAAAAAAAAAACCAAAAACAAAAAACCAAANCCCAAACCAAAACAAAAATAGAAACACCGCAGCAGCAGCTTCGGTGATGTCATGAAGCAAAACAACAAATACGTAATAATTCCTCTGGCTTGTGTTCAGGTTTGGAGCTGTTTCCATGACTGGCCAGATTTTGGCTGTGTATGTGTAAATACAACACCCACTTCTGTACACACACACACACACACACGTGCACACTATGAGATGTGTGAATTTATATTACATATATATTATGTGGCTTTTAGCTGCAGTCTTTCAGACCACATGTGGGCCTTTTGAAGCTAATGGGAGATTTACCAGGGGCTTTTTCACAGAGCTGTAGGCAAGAGTGGAATCCAGAGCATATGAATATTATACTCCTATGACAGAGTGTAAATCATCTCGTTTGACCTACAGTGAATTAGAGGCTATTAAATTTCATCCAGGTATCCTACACCGAGCCAGAAAAACATGTGTTTGACTAATGCATAAATTGTATTTGGCTAAGACCTATTTCCCAGAAAGGTATTCATTCAGTCCTCATGCAAAGACGCTTTCCATGCATCAATTTCTTTGATAGTTTGTTTCAACAGTTATTTTAACTATGTATGCTTTCTATTTAAATTTACTGCAGTCTGTGGACTGGAGTCAGTGATGAGGAGCCAAATTCCTGCTTAAATTCCTAGCTACAATGTCAACAGCTTGAGTAGTGTCTTGCTTCTCTTCACTTCAATGCCATGCCATGGGCATCCCTCCGAGATCTTTTATGCTGAACTATTCTTCATCATGTTACATCCTCCCCCAAGGTGCAGCTCTGCGAATTCCTTTCACTTTCAAAACTTTCTTCTTGATCTGTTGCCACCGAAAATATGGTGTTTGCTTGGTAATTAGTGTCACCCATTCACTGTTGTCTGTGTGCATCAGCTTGGCTGGGGGGTTATGGGGATAAGATGGAATTATACTGAAGAGATTTGGGATGAGTGGCCTCACATGCCTTGCAATATTCTAATTGTCAGTAGAATAAAACCATATCAGATACAGACATCTTCAATTTTCACAATTTGGAAATACTGTAGAATTTTTTTCTTGTTTTTTTATAAACCAGTCACAGTATGTGACCCCAGGTACAAAAAATGGAAGTCCCTAAAACTGGCAAAAACCAGTTAATCTATGACTTCTAAGATTTCTTCATAATCAATAAGACATAATTTTACTGCTGGCAGACATTACAAGATACGAGGATCATTAAAATTAAAATATGAAGGAGAAATCTTCATTTTGGGCATATATTTGTGCTTTTTAAAATCAGTTCTGTAGCAGGCAAGAATATGTCACTCTAAAGATGGGGGTAAAAAATGGAAGGCCATGACAATTCCAAAGGCTGACACAAAACTATAAATCTCTTTCAAGTGAAGATACACAGATCTTTGTGGAGACCTCTGCAGCTAAGCAAACCAAACTAGCCTTTGATGTATTCATAATTATTAGAGACTGAGGATTTTGTCTTTAGGCAAAGCTGTCTAGCAGGGGCAGGTATAGATCAAAACTGACATCATGACACAGGCAAGAGGAGAGGTGTGATGAGGTAGAGCCAAAACCAGCTTGGCATTACTGTCGACTTCAAGTAAAACAAACAACCCCACTCCTTGAAAAGAACACAAGGAGGGGAGCAGCAAGTGCCTGTGACCCTCAAGAGAGTAAAATTCTCAGTACCAGATGGAAATTTAAAAATAGGATGCAATGCCATGAGGGCTTGAAGCCACTCCAGACCAAGTAGAGTCCGACCAAACCAGGTCTTTGCAAAGAGTCCTTGTCATACCAGGCCTACCCATGAGGTCCTTGCTTGCTAAAATCCCCATCCAAAGCCCACTGGAGGTGGCAGAAATCCTTTCATTGTGTTTAGTGGGCTCTGTGTCAAGTGCTGTGTGTGGCTTGATATGTTCAAGAGAGTGTATGTATGAGCACAGTTAAATAATTTCAAATTACTGTGGATCTTCAAAGACACTCGTCTTGGGTGGCACAAAATTAAAAAGGTGCTTGTGGAAACTAATTCTTTGCCATAGGTGAACTGCCAATCATACTTAGAAAGCATTTTTCATTAAAAATGTTTTTCTGGCTCTCGGGGGAAGAAGTCACGTTATTAGAAAAAGAAAAGCAAAGGGTTCTAATTCCAGAGGTTTTGATTGACTTAAACTGAAAATAGAAATAAATAAACAGGAGATCTAACACTGAAGGGGGCAGGCTCCAAAAAGCTGTAACATGAATAAGTGTCCCCTGAGCCTTCCCAGATCACAGTTCACCTGTGTCTGGGACAATACCTTTGAAATATGTTTTTCAGTGAAATAAAAGTCATTAAATGAAGGCCAAGATTCTCAGTTAACTTGAAACTTGATAGATGACAAGAGAAAGCTGCACGTGCCAAGGAAGAGCAGGAAATAAAGAAGGTTTTGCCATCAGTGTCAGAGAGGGTATGTGAGGGTGAGGAAGAAGATGGCTCGAGAGATGAATGGATCAGAGGAGAAGGAAATGTGACCAGCTAGGCTAATACAAGGACAGAGAAGGTGACAAGCACAGGGGGACAATTCTAAACCTGGTCTGGAAATGCAAGCAGGCTCCCCAGGAGTGTCAGGAAGAGGGGAAGATCTGAGTAAATGATAAGTGAGTTGGAGGGAGCAGACTGTAATGCAAGGCCAGACTGGCAGCTCAGACAAAACACCGTGGGATGTGTCATTATTAATTAGCACAAAGAACATGTAAGCCATTCAATATAAAACACTACCACAGAACTAAGATAAAATTAATTAATTCTCCACTTAGGGTTCAAACTGGTGATGTTCCTTGCCAGTAAGGTGAAACATTTGGGGCCTCTACATTTTAAATGTCATTTTAAAAACAGAGTGGGAAATTAGACTTCAGTCTCTGCGAGAACTGATAAGATTCCCTATCTTGCAAACAGCATGGAATGCTTCCAGAAATATTTTAAAATTCTATTTTAAATGGAAAAACCTCAAGCACTATCATGAGACATTACTGAACCACCAAAATGTTAGTCAGCCCCATCTAGCATTCCAGAACAATGCAATTATCTGAACATCAGTGTTTTCGTTAAGATACCTCTGTCAGAAATGTTGCCTAAACATATTAGTTCCTAATATTCTGAAATTCTAAGCAGAAACACGAGGTTTTCCCAATTTGCCTTTCAACTATGCAGCAGGTATCTGTCTTGTCACAACATGAATCCCTTTTGGGTGAAAGCTGTTGATTTGAAGGCTAAAATCACCTCGCTAGGCCCTAATGTAATTTGTTGGAAGTTGGCCTTGGGAAACTTTCTGACACTGCCTACAAGTGCTCTTGGTTGGATATTCATTGAGCAATGATGTCTGAAGGGCTGAGTTCTTCACCTCCATGATCATTATTAGCTGTGGCATTCCTTAACAGGCTCTGCCATGTCTGTTCTTTGCAGCTCAGGTTTTACATTAGCAACCCACACTTTGCAGCACCAAACAGACTGACTCTCCCACCACAGACAATGCTGTTCCAGGAGAGTGTGTGCCAGGTTACACTCATAAACAGAATTTATTAGTAACCTACACCTATGCCAATATTGAATAAGTTATTTATTCTCTCTTTTCATCAAATGAAATGAGGTGCACAGCACACATCTTAGGCACGGCTAAATGAGGACTCCCTGACCTCATTAAGGAACTTGTGGATCTACTACAGAAATAATTCAACAGAAAAATCTTTGGAAGGAGAAACCACAAGATCCACAGCCAGTGGTCTGCTGATCAAATAAGAGTGGGGAAAGAGGAGATGGCTAATGCCATTTCTGAGATGTACAGCACCATCACTTCAATCTTCTCATCCCTCAAGATGCATTTTCACAGGCTGTCAAACATAAAACCTTATGAGAGAATACTTCTCAGAAGATTTTTATCAGATGAACAAAATACATGATTCTGCCAAAACCACAGTTCACCTGACACTTCACCTTGCTCAGCAATATTCTCACCAAACTACTGTGCTCTGGAGGTCTTTTTTAAAAAAAAGGTGTTTTTACCAGATGCCCACAGACATCCTTAGCTTTGAAGGTGGCTTCTTCAAAACAGTGTCCAGCAAACTGAGAAGAAGCCAAAATTTCAAAAAAATCTTAAAAATAATCTTAAAATAATCAAACTATTTTTAGTTTTATCTTCACACAAATATTGCTATAATATATGTGAGGAATCTACCCATACAGAACTCTGGATGACATCTATAAATTTTAGATGAAATTATATTGTCATTCTACATTATTTCTAGGAGCTTGAAACTTTTCCTGGAAGTCTGAGTTTGAAATGCATTATGCTTGAAGTACACAGAAATATCTTGACAAATTAAATATATCTGGGGCAAGATGGTGCACTCTCAAAGGCTTGGGAATCAGCCAGAAGCACTGACTCATTTTATTTTCAAGCACTGCTGAACTGAGGTTTGGGGATGGGCTAACTCAGGAGATTTCATCAGATATTGACATATGACAATGGTTCATTTTACATATATATATATATATACACACACATATATATTACATATATATTATATAGATATATATATATATAAATCTCTCTCTATATATATATATAGATTTAAGAAATAAGCTCTAGAGGTGTCCAGTATAAGCTCAACAGCCCTGGTTGCCTCTCTTACTGCCTCTCTCTGATTTAGGTGACTGACCTCTTGTAAAAGCCTGGAATGGCTGTTCAAGAAATTCGGGGAGAAGTGTGACTATTGGCAAGCTCCAGAGAGCAGGGACCAGCTGAGGAGGAGTGGGTTTGGAAAAAGGTCAGGGGACACAGACTTGTTTGAAACTGCATTTTAAAACTTTTGTCTCTGGCATGATTTTTTTTTCTCCCTCTCTCAAAGTGTTAGAAAAATACAGCAATTTACATATAAAGCAATTTACATATAAAGCACTTATCATTTGTTTTCATTTGGTCCACGAAGTTCCTACCTCATGTCAACTTTTTGGCCAGCAACAGTTTATGAAATAAGATCATCATTAGAAGGGACGCTGGAATAAAGTAAAACAAAACAAAACCTGTGGCTGAGATTTCACATGTTTAAGGTGAGATGGAATCTGCAGCGAAACAAACTCATGGGAGATTCCTGTTTATTTTCATACAAAATGAATTGGATGCAAATTCATTACTGTTTAGAGAATGAATCTCAGTGACAGTTTGTCCCTGGGGGCATTGAAAAGTATTTTAAACCATCCTGATAGTTAATTATTCAGCAGAAGTCTTTATCATATAAAATGACTTTAATAATTTATGCTAATGGGGCATTGCAGACGTAACTGTAGGACTGGTCTGGAGGAGGGGAAGACTGTGTGCCTGCACATTTAGAGCTGAATTGAAGTGTAACTATTACACCTCTATGGCATTTGATATGCAAGGCAGGCATCTGTGATCACCTCAGTTCTTTTCCCCACCCCTCTCCCTGCATGTGTGTCTACAATGCCACAAAAGGCTCTCCCTAAATTTATAAACAGCCCAACTTCAGAAATCTGGTAATCATGGTAGTTTGCAAGGAATTAAATGAAGACATAGATTAGAGTTTAAAATTTTCTGAATTAAATGTCAGAGAAAAGATAAAGATCAGATGCAAGTCCTGGGTATCTCAGTTATATTTGGTGCAGCACATAAATACCAAGGAAGAGAAAGAAGAGAAGAGAAGAGAAGAGAAGAGAAGAGAAGAGAAGAGAAGAGAAGAGAAGAGAAGAGAAGAGAAGAGAAGAGAAGAGAAGAGAAGAGAAGAGAA
>VXBB01008387.1:45014-89471 GCA_013399915.1 Illadopsis cleaveri
CTCTCCCTGCATGTGTGTCTACAATGCCACAAAAGGCTCTCCCTAAATTTATAAGCAGCCCAACTTCAGAAATCTAGTAATCATGGTAGATTAGAGTTTAAAATTTGCTGAATTAAATGTCAGAGAAAAGATAAAGATCAGATGCAAGTCCTGGGTATCTCAGTTATATTTGGTGCAGCACATAAATACCAAGGAAGAGAAAGAAGAGAAGAGAAGAGAAGAGAAGAGAAGAGAAGAGAAGAGAAGAGAAGAGAAGAGAAGAGAAGAGAAGGGAGAGAGGAGAGAGAAGAGAAGAGGAAGATGTAACTGCACACTTTAAAGTGCCCATTAAGGGATGACCTAAACAAGTGTCCTTTTTTTCAAACTCTAGTGGTGAAAGGGCTTGCCCAAAAGCCCAGTTATGGTGGGAAAAAATAGCTTTAAGTATTTGACCATGAAAATGAAAGACCCTGAAGAGAAGAGTTCAGGACAGGCACTGCTTGATTCCTGCTCTGCTGGAGAGGGGAGGAGGTGCTGCTGTATTGCAGTAGCCCTCAAATTCATGGATTTATACAAACTATAGAAATAGCTACATAAATGCATACTTGGCCTCTCTGCATTTCTAGGGACTGGAGTGGCATTCCCTTGTATGTTCTGGGTAAACAGGGAGATGTACAGTTCTAAAATAATCCCACTTTACCCAAGATCTCAAAGGTTTTGTGACTCTGACTCACAAAAAAAACCTTCTGAGTTTTAATCCTCTTCTACTTCTTGGCATGGGATAAGGACAAACACTCAGTGATTTCCTCTAATATTCAATGATGCAGTAGAATAAGCAAAAACAGAACTGTGAAAATTTTATACAAACATTTTTAGGCTTTCTGGGTTTTCTTCCCTTTGTCTCCAATGGTGTTGGACACCTTCTGCCTGGTTCATGCTATAAGGCATGAGGTCAGAATGGTCTCATGTGCTTGCATACATCCCTTCATGGCAATTCAGAAGAAACACAACGAGAAAGTGAATGAGTTGTGAGTTCCCCTGCATGAAAAGTCATCTGTGCTTTAGATATTAGCCTCACACTGCAACTTCAGCATCGATATTCCTCATGGATGGCAAGAATGCCACTGCAGGCAAAGCTGCTGCTTTAAAGCCAGGATGTGAAGCTGTACTCACACCAGTAAATGTTCCATCTGAGTATCAGGGCTGGATGTGGCTCCAGTGTGCACCAGCAAATATTTAGAGGTGAGTGAAATTCCCATGCCTGGCCTTTAATGTTGATATGAACAGCGATTTTCAGACTCAGTCCTTTACCTCTTGCACTCAGTTCAGTTTGTACAGCCTGAATTTTTCTGTATAGCCACAGTATAAATCTTTTTCCTTCATAGCTGTCCTCACACGGGTACTATGTGATTTTTATAAGCCTCCTTCCTTGGTTGCAAATAAAAACACTGTTCTTTAGTCACAAATAAAAATCCGGTCTCGCTTTCAAGGAAAACAATGCAATCAAAACAATAACCTCTCTACAAATATAACAACATGTTCTACAGGACAAGTATTGATTAAAACAAAAGGGCTTTTTAAACACCATTAATTCTTACCAATTCCTGTAGTTATTGATTCTGCATCAATGTCATTAGCCTTTCTCTTTGCCACTTCAGCTAGTGCCAATTCTCCCTTATCTAGAGCAAGGTAATGGATGTCCTTTGGAAATAAAGAAGAAAAAAGATTAATCTAAAATGAATCTCAAAGGAGCAACAAAAGGGATTTTGAAAGAAAGAGGTTCTTTTATTATTTAGATCACAAACACAGATGGAACTGATGAACCTACCACTACATTTTAATTCCCTCCAACGCAAATATATTTCCTTACTTGTGCTGCTGAATGCAGCAATGAATAAAACACTGACCAATCATGCACTGATAAAAGCAAAGCTATTGACTCAGTGCATGAAAGAAACCAATCTGCCCACTTTTAACATAACTTCTGTTGAATTAAAAGAGTGTTGGTAGGAGGTGGCTCTGTGTAAACCAGATCTGAAGTACTGGACCTCTCCTGGCAATGCAGATGTGCTGCTTAGAGACAAGCTCCAGTGGTAGACCAGTTCATAATGGGTTAACAGTTGCACTCAATGACCTTAGAGGCCTTTTCCAACCTTAATGATTTTATGATTTGGAGTTTCCATCTTTCAGGCGCTCATTTTTGTTTGAATGTTTTCATACACTCACTGTTGAAGGTCGTTGCCCTCACTGTCCTGAGGGTAAGAACAGTGGTGATGATGGGTCCTCCTAGTGCTGATATTAGAGGTAATCAGAGTAACAGTGGCTTCTCAGTGATTTTTAACATCCACTGGGCTGGCATGATTCCTGAGTCACTCCTGAACAACAAGGGGCTTTCCAAAAATGTTGGAATAGTTGCTAATACTCTGGATCTAGTCTTTTATCTAGAGTCAAAAATCAGAGGGCTGCAGTAAGGGTGACACTGTTGTACACTACAATGTTGTACACTACAACGACATACACTACAATGACATAAAGACTCTGACTTCAGAGGGCTGAAAATGATTCCTTTATTCTTGGGATGTGTCTCCCTTTTTATACTATTCTACACAGACCAATTTGATTGCGACAAGAAGACAAACTTCTTCAATCACATTGGTCAGACCAGAGGGACATTAAGAAGAAGTCCCTCCTAGGGAAAGAATATAAACAATTTACTGTTACAAAAACATGTCTCTTGTTTACAGAAAATTCTCTGGGAAAGGAATTTCAACAAACCAAAACATCTCAGGCACAAACCAGGGCTACACAGGGGTGTATTGTTATATAGAATTATAGAATGGCTTGGGTTGGAAGGGATCTTAGAGAGCAACTTGTTCCAACTCTCTGCCCTGGGCAGGGACAACCTGCCCTTCCACTAGGTCAGGCTGCTCCAAGCCCAACTCAGCCTGGCCTTGAGCACTTCCAGGGATGGGGCAGCCACACCTTCTCTGGGTGACTCCTGTTCCAGGGCCTCACCACCCTCACAGGAAGGAATTTCTTCCAAATAAGCAACCTAAACCTGCCCTCTGCCAGTTTGGAGCCATTCCCCCTTGTCCCTTATCAAAAGCCAAGGCTTTTTAATGTATATTAATATTTGAGGTGAAAACCACCTGTACTGCATACAGAACTCTTTGTGGGAGAGTATGTTCCTGCAGACAAACTACACTCTCACTGCTCTTGGTTTCAGTCCTTGAAAAGTTAAAATTCATTCTTGACCATTAATTAATGACCCCTTCTCATCTGGCATCACAGGCACATGCTGCTCTGTGCATGAACTGTGACAGAGAATGTGAGGGAAATCCAAGGAGAGCTGGCAAAGTTTTTTCCTCCTCTACTTTGTTGAAGATGCCATTTGACATCCAAAGATTTGAGTCATTCCTTTGTTCTGCAAGCCATCTGCTTGCAGGAATTTCAGGGGAAAAGGAATGTTTGCTGGAAATATTGACCTCTGCATGCCATAAAAGCAACTATATTCTCCCTAATGTGGAAGATTTCAGGTGAAGTCATCCTTCTTGACGTGAGTTTACTGCCACCTGCATCAATATGACAGAAACTCTTACAGGAAAAGTCACTTTACTCCAGAAAGACACATTTAGATGAAAAAAAGTGAGAGTAATAGTGTTAGGAGAAAGACATGCTGCTTTCAGTAACGCCTCATTTAACAACAACAACAACAACAACAATTTGAAAAAAAAGCTGAAAATCTTAGAGAAACTGAGATGATTATGCAGGATGGCCTGGAACTGACTTGCAGGATCTGCAGGGAGACAGCAGTGTCTTCTCATCACAAACACAGGTGTGACTTAAAAAAATGTGCAAATGTCTTGGAGCAGAGTAATGGGTTATGAACTCGTGGTGACCTCTCTATTTCCTCTCTTTGTAGGTCTGACTTGGTTGTCAGGAGAAAAGGGCCTGAGCAGCAAGGTATGATTTCTATGAAGATTAAACAGCAGATACTGTCACCTTATTTAGGCAACAATAGAAAACCCAAGGGCTCTTGGACAAGTCTGAACTTACAGAGATTTGGATACAAAGGTAGACTTATTTAAAATACATTCTGACAATGTTTAGTGGTTGTCTTTTTCTGGCTTAAACTATGAGAAGTATTGTGTACCCCCCGTGCAATTTCAAATAGTAAGCTTGAGGATAGAGTGGAAACAAGTGCAGAAAATGATGAAGTTTTGTCAGTTTTGTGCACTCTATGTATTAAAGCAGCTGTAAATTTCAGGTCTTGGTTTTGCCCATTTTCTGGTTTGAGTAAAAAAACGTAATTATCCATCATTAACTAACAGGGGCCTTGTAAGAAATAAAGGTTAACAGCAGGCTGGTAAGCAGCTCTCTTTGTTGTTCGTCAAGTTGCTGGTCATGAAGAACAATAAAAAAAAAGTAGCCTTTGCCTCATCTCTAAACCAGCTTTAGAAAGAGAAGATTACAGATATGAAATCTCCTAATTTAGACCATTTCAGATCAAATTTAGGTGTTTCTCATTCAAATAAACCAGCAAAAGTGGACTTTTCTAAGAATTCATAACTCTCTGAGTAGAATTAAATTAGTAAACTGAAAAACAGAAAGAAGAAACATCAGGTTACAGGGTGCTTTAAAGAATGACACACAAAAAATAATTAAATCATCTGAATATTCATGATGGACTTTTTTTTTCACACAATTACCTCAGAATTTATAAGCCCAAAGATCACATCTCTCTCAAACACAATGGTGACAACAAAAACAATTCCCAGCTGCTTATCAGGAGCCTGCTGAAAGGGCTCTGTGTTATCATTTAACAGTTTGCTTACTTTTTGGACGACTTCCCTTTCCCCCTCACCTTTGTGACTCACAGAGCTGGCCGTTGGTGAGCAGGAGTCATTTGAAACATTTGTCTATAGGATATTTCTGGGCAGCACTCCAACATTTCTTCGAAGCATGCACTTTCCTCATCAGTGTATCACCCAAGATCTGACAGTTTCATTAAAGTGTCTTTTCCTTGCATTTTTTTTTGTATGTACCTTTGGTACACGGGATGGCCTTTTGAATCCTCAGCAGCTGAGAGCTGGAACACGCCATAAAAGCATTTCCAAACAAATTAACAAACCTTTCCACTGCTTGATCTCTCCTGTCACAGATTGGATCAGTCACTGTCCAATAAATGGAGCTGTTGTTCCTGATATTATGTCCTTTTCTAGTTTTATTTTTTTTAATTGAACTTTGTAGGAGATGATATTAATTGATGAGCTTGGAGGTGACGTGAGGGTAAAGCTCAGGGAGAGACACAACAGTGTGTGTGTCTTGCCATGGCATCATCTATCATCTTTTTTTTTCCTTCTTTTTTTTTTTTCTTTGAAAGAAATTAGCTCTCAGATAGCATTCTCTTAAATTTCTTTGCAGTTTCCAAACAAATAATGGGAATGCTGTAGAGCCCTGTTTGGTGAAATTGATGCTTGGGGTAAATTCTCTGAGAGAAAGGGCATTTTCTTACAAGTCTCAGGTGATGGGTACTCAATGTTTGCATCCTCCTCAACCTCTGTTATATCTATTCCTCTCTATTCTTTTCTTTTTGTTCCTTCTCTGATCCCCTTTAAGAAACAGATTTTTTTCTTTCTCATTTTGCTTAGGTCATCAGGTATCTTTATTTAGACTACCATTTCTTCGTGAAATCCCATTAAATTAATTGTGAATAAAGTGATGTGAGTCCTAGAGCTATCTGAGGTTTTAAAAATGGATAAAACTGCTTTAAATATGTATGCAAAATCAAACTGTATATTAGTAGTTGTGTTTTGCCCTACATAAACAATATATAGGAATCATTCAGTATGAAGCAGAAGTGAGGAATGCACAACCCTAGTAGCATTGTTGGACTAATACCTATAAGGACTGCAAGGTTACAGGGAACAGGTTATCTAATTTTCACACAGTATTAAGCACAATGAAGCCAAATTACCTAGAATTTAGCATGGCACAAATAAATACTCTTAATGACTTATGCATGTTTAAATTTCCTGAGTCCTGTACTTAGTGGACTTGCAGCAGTACCACTGTTAGCTTATTGTAAAGTTTGTTCATTAGTGACTGACTAAGATGATGAATTCACAAAAGGACATTTACCCAGAGGAGGCAGGGATGTGTGCTGCTTGCAGCATAATTTAGGGGAAATTATGAGGAATTTCAAAGGTAATGCAAGCAGAAGGAGGACATTAAAGAACTGGTTTTGATCTCACAATGGCACAAGCCAGGAGGAACTCCTTGGAAATACTTGTGTAAGGGCATTGGTGGGATGGGAAATGAAGAGTAGGTGTTGAGGGAGGAAAGGAAAAGCAAAGAGTAGGAAAGGATTTTGTGAACATTGAAACTCCTCTTGAAGAAAGTTTGAGAGACTTTTTGGTGAGAGTGAAACATGTTATCTATCACTTGTGGGCCAGGCACTGACAGTCCCTCCCTCTTGCTAGCAGCTGTGCACCCACCTCAACACCCAACACTGGTGTTCCCACCCTGGCACAGAGGTGCTCCCTCAGTCCTGCTGTCAGCAGAGGGAAGGAAAGACAAAAAGATCATGTAGGAAATGCTCTCAGTCATATGAGACAGGGCCTTTGATGGCCAATGCTGGGACATTTATTCTATCAGAATGGCTAAAATTAGAGAGTATTTATTATCTGTACACTGGGAGAGCCCTTGACAAAAAGCTTTAATCTGCTCCTGTCTGAATCTTGTATGTGGCTGCAGCAGTGCTTAGCATGATTAGGTATAAAATTTGTATTGAAGAGGTTACATTCAGTAAAGAGAGAAAAGGAAAGAGATGATCTAAAAAGACAGAAAATCGAGGGGAGTAAACATAGAACACGTAATGAATTTCCTAAAAGTCTGACATTTCCCTCACATTCTTTTGATGCATACTTAGGAAAGTTTATCACAGTATTCACATCTTTCTAATTAGATGGAACAAGCCAGATGATTAGAGCCATGAAAAAAACATCAAAAGGTTCACACAACTTTTTATATAATTAGAAGGGAATTTTCATAACCCCTAAAAGCAGGATTTAATTGTGTAATTTAACATACAATTTAAATATCAAGATCAAACTAGCAGGGCAAGTGACTTAATGGGATAAATGATATTAACATCTAGTGTCAAAGCTTAATTTAAACAACAGAATGTCTTCATTATGCAAAAGAGTCAAGCAAACGAATCGTTCAAAGGGCCTTTTTTTTCAACAAGCCCTTTCCTATTGTTTCTTTGAAAACAATGAAATCAGCTGTGGAGCAGCAACATGCTGAGAGACTGGGAGAGCACGACTGGCTTTGTCCATCTGACCTCACTGTGACATTGTGGTGCAAGATCTTATAAAACAAGAACCTCCTGCAGTGCTCACACAGAGGACCTTTTAAGAGCTGGTTAATTTTACTTTTGTAGCTAATTAAATGGGAGGGGGCAGAGAGTGCACGAAATGTTAAAACCCTTGTGTTGATGCTGCTGAGCTTTGTTGTTTTAAAAGTACCAGCAGAAGCGTTCATAATTTGTCACTTTGCACAAAACCCCGAGAGACAAACTAAGAGCATTCAGGATCCCCAGGACATGGACAGCTCTTGTGTCCAGGACTCAGCAGCTGGAGTTAAAGGAACAGAACAGAAATGTATAAGCTTATTAGAGTGAAAGATGACATTCACCCACATCAGGGCAGAAGAAGAAAGGGGAAGTTTAAAAACATATACAATAATTCCTGGAAAATTAAGAATAGCCTGCAGGCCATGCTGGGGAAAATGTCAGTGACTCTGAAGACACTCAGTTCCTACTGATGAGTTTCATGATGGCAAAGGCAGAACAGTTCTCTCTTCAGTGTGTGTCCAAATGACCTGGAACTGTTTTAATGTGTGCAAAAGCTGACAAATAATGTCCTCCAACAGCCTCTGTCTCCAGGAACAACTCACCATGAACAGGTCCCGAGCACCAATGTCAACAGCAAGCAGAAATGCCTTTTCAAACCTCTGATACCTGAAAGAAAAAGGAAACACGTGGCTTGCTGAGGTTAATTCAAGAGCTGCATCGAATTTTGCTCATGCACAAAGTTCTTCAATGTCACCAAAAGGGATGCCAAAGCTTTACTGAGGAAACTTGATAGGCTCATCCTCAGACTGCAGAACTGTGAGGTAGGACAGTGACTACCCTTAACCTTCTTCATTGTTTAAAACCTTCACCCAGTGGTTCAGTGTTGAGTCCTATCCAATCTGGTTGAATCTGAAGGGAGCTGAAGATCCTAACAAATCCATCCTTTACAAAGATAGCAACCACAACACAGATAAACAGTATCCCCAGCAATGCTGGTCGAACCTCAAAATCCTCTACAGCAAACACTAATCCCAAATTTCACATTACTTCAGAGATCCCTGCAGAAGTTTGCATGGAGTTTTGTCCTTGCAGACCCCTTGATGCAGCTCTCTGAAGAGGCTAATCCAGTTGAGTCATGAATACTCAGGGACTAAAAGAGGTAGGGGGTGATACTGTTTTGTCTCTTAACTACCTTAGTCCAGTATTACCACAGACTCCTGAGAGTTCTCTGAGATCCTACAGTGAAAAAGATTGCATCTATGACATAAAATAAGGGGAGGAAGAGCAAAACCACAAGGAAATATCACCTCTAGATGTGCTCTAGAAGGCACCAGCTGAGCATCACCCAGAGATGCAGTACAGAAGGAAGGGGGCAGCTCTGAATGTGAATGTGGAACTTCACTTTTAAGGACCATTCCTTTGGTGGGCTGAGACCTTGCTGAAAAACAGCTCCTTCCATTTGTGGTGACAGACTGACCCCTCCGTCCTACCCATCTCCTGGAAGCTGGACTGATGGATCAGCCCTGGACTGATGGATTGATCCCTNATCCTACCCATGTCCTGGGAGCTGGGTTGATCCCTGGACTGATGGATCAACCCTGGACTGATGGATTGATCCCTGGACTGGCTTTTCCAAGCCAGGCTTATCAGAGTAACTTGAAGATTGGCTCCATCAGATTGGTGACTCAATCTTAAACCTCTTCAGAAAGTTGATATACTTAGGACTTACAACATCCAGAGACCAGTATATCTGGCTGACCACAATGAGGTAAAATCTGGGCTACTTGAATCCCTTGACTTATTGATTGGAAATTCAGTCAAGGAGTAGTTTCACCTTCCACCAAGTATATGTGATGCTATCTTGTATTCAGGTTGTAAAGGTGGTGGGTTAAGTCTCATTAAATTAGTGGGGCTTATTCCGAGTATACAAGCATTAGCTCAATCTTCAGATGAGGCTCTGGTAAATTTTTTAAGAGGAGAACATCTGGAGTTGTTATATGAGAAATTATGGGTGGTGAGAAGGAATTTGAGAGCCTATTCCAATGGCTGAAGGTTCAGATGGTGAGGGTGAAGGTGTATCAGAACAGGAGGCCTCCGTTCCAAAAATCTGAGACCTTGTAATTGGCAGAAAGTTGAGTTTAGTAGATGGAAACGCCTGGTTGCCCAGTGCCATGGTATTGGGAATTTCAGGAATGATAACATCAGTAATGGATGGTTAATACCTCACTGGAAGCTGAACACCACACACCATCTCCTGGGAGTTACAGCAAATGCCCACACGGGATGGACAGACTGGGCAGGGGTGCCTATATCCTCCTGTGTGCAATCTTTGGGAATTCCACAGATGCAGGAGGACACGAGCCATCCATCAGCAGCTTTCTGGGGATGTACAAAACATTGCACTGGCAAATGCCAATCCCAATGGAAAATTCTGCACTGGGCTAATGTTTCTCTTATACTAGGCATGGATAACCATTATGTGGCATCGTATTATGAGAGAGTGATTCTATCTGTACACATTTTCATCTGTTACACGTTTTTAACTGTTTAAAATTAGCTACAAAAATAGATTTGGTGATTGTTTTTAGAAATGCAAATACCCGAATTTTATTTCAGTTGGGAGGTAAAAGATTGATTCCATATAGAACAATTTTGTATTTGTCCCATTACAAAGTGGCTTAATTTTCCCCCTTTCCATCAGTTTAACAGTTTCAACAATGGATCAGTTGTAGACACTCGAGGTTGGGAAGGAGATGACATCTTTGCCCCAGTGGGCAAAAAACAACATTGTGAATTCTCAGGGCTAGAAAGATGTAGGCTGTGCTCGTCAAACGAATATTGTCTGACAGCAGCACATGGATGCCAGAATTTGTACAGCTCTGTACCTCGGTGTTGTCATAGGAAACAGAGGGGAGGTGCTGCAGCTCCTCCTCAGGTGTGAACAAGAGGAAAGATGGGAATCCTCCTTCCCCTGGGTGGGTAAATTAATCCCACGGGATTCACCACACCAGGATTCCTGTTCCCAGCCAAAGCCTCAGCGGTTTCCTGGCTCCCTCCTGTCACAGCCTTATCGCTCTCCTCTCTTCCACCACACACTCAGAATGATTCATCAGATTGCAAGATAGAACCAGGGAGGACTTTTCCTCAAGGAATAACACTCGTGACAAGAAGGCATGATGTGTTAGCTTAAGTAGAAAAGGAAATGCACTCTCCAGGTGAGGTTCCTAAGAGGTGGAGCGGGGAGCCCTTCCCTCCCTACAGCTGATCTCCCTGCTGTGCCTTCCAAGTACTAATTTGCAGCCCTCCTCACAGAACCAGTTTAAGGGAGGGGAAGAGACAAATTAAAGTTAACCTCTTGATCACCAGGGAGCAGGCAGTGCACCCCCACTTTTTCATGCCTGTCTGTGTGGCTGAAGCTTTTCAAGGTGATTCCTGTGATGGGTTTTCCAGCAAAATAGATTGTTTTGCAATGATGCTTTTGAAGCCGTGCTTTAATTAAGAAAAATAAAGTACGTGTTAAAATATGTGTGTCTTGAACAGTTATCATGTTTATTATTTTTTTCCTGGCATATTTTTCTTTTCCATTATGGATAAAATACACATTCTTAGTACTTAGAGGGGAAATTGGAAACTGAACAGAAACCAGCTATGTGACTGGCTAAAAAGAATGTCTGTATCATTATTTTGTATTTCCAAAGTTATCACTACATAGACTATTTGAATGACATTTGCTTTAGCCAAGCAAAAAATGCCCGGAACAAAAAAATTTAAAATAACTTTCTCATTTGATTGACTTGCAGAACAGAATCATGGCCTTAAGCTGTAATTTCTTTGCAGTTTCACAAAGATTTCAATTATTCTTCCTTTAATCAACATACATACTTCATTCTCATTATGGCCCCTATTCATAAAAGTGTGACATTAACCCATTATTTTCAGGAAAAGGAAAGAAAAGGGAAAAAAAAGTCTAAGAAAGGCCCTTCACAAACCAAGAGTGTTGCAAATAACAATCACAGTTACTTCATAATTTATTATAAATTGAGTTGCTCTAAAAGAGCGCAGATGTTACAAAGAAGAGTAACAAGTTTGATTTACTTAGGCAAACAGTATTAAATCAGCCAGGAATATCCAGCATTTTTAAACCTAACTTTACTGTTATTCTGAAACCTTTAGATATGTAAGTTTTGTTGGTTTTAATGTACAGAAACCATTAAATTATAGCATGAGATCAAACTCAAGCTAATAATATCTGTTTTATAAGCATGATTTATCCTAGAAAGACCTCTTACTGTGGTCAGCACACTCACTTACCAGTTTATCAGCTCCTCAAACAAACAAAATACCCCCCAAGTAAAACACTCCCCCTTTTGTTCTTGTGCTACAGTCACCAGGTACTGTATTTTTGCTCTCTAAAATGGAATTTCCAGGGCCCTGGTGTTGAACAGTGTCCTCCCACCCCTTCCTCCACCTTTTCCCTCATTGCTTGGTTCACAATAACTCCAGAAATCAAGACTTGCACGCCTCTTGAAAAAGAGAGATAAGGAAATCCACCTGCAAACCATGAAGTTCAGCCACTTGTTTGGTCAAAGTGAGAGGCAACAGAAATATGACCTTCAAGATTAAAACTCTGAAACTGCAAGTAACTATGTGGGACACACAGGAAAACATTTCCCTGCAAGCCATTTAGTAGATATAACATTAACTTCAAATTCTCATATGACAAAAGAATACTGTTACTATATGCACTTCTGTGTGCATTCTAAAAAAGTGTAAAAAAAATTTCTGTTAGTATGGGCAAGGAAATCAAGGGAAAATGTGAATAATACAACAACAGGCATGTAGGTCAAAAACAGTCAAGGCAGAGGGGAATCCAGTCTTGCCTTCCATAGTGAAGTGACAAACCTGCTGCCTGCCTGTACTTTGAGAATATGACTTAAAAAATGCCAGGAAATAATTTTATTTTAAAATAAAATATATAAGTAATAAAAAATATAATGCTATCTGTAACTTCAGAAAGGGCTATTCTGTCCACTGGCATAACCAATAAGAGAATCAAATGCCTGGGATTTCCTTCTATTGGATGTTCAGAAATAAAGTATTTTGAAATACTGATCAAAAAAAATGTGTGTGGATTGCAACCTGCAGTGAAGACAAAAGAAGTCTCTTTGGTTTTTAGAAAATGTTCTGCAAATATATAAAAAGGCAAAATTTTTTTTCATCTGTCTCCCACAACTCCTAAATTGAACATGGTGGCTTATAGGCAGAGACACATTATTCACACTGAAAATGGTCAGCTTGAAAACACTTGTAATATTTAGCCATAATATTAAAGTGCCTCGTAAGACCTCCAAGAACCAGGGAAATAAAATAAAAAAAAATCATGTGGAGGGAGGAGGAAGGGAAGGGAGAGGGAGCTCATGCAGGCAAGCAATAGAGTGCAGAAAAGGTGGAAACATTTCTTTAGGGACTAGTTACAACCAACAAGCCTTCTTAGACATGCTCATCGACCATGTAAGCATATTCCTTGTGCTGGGCTGATAAAGGAGGGCTGCAGCAGTTTTTTTCCCTTGTCTTCAATAAGAGTACACAACATTTAGAAAATAATCTGCAGGGGGAAGAGCTGTGGCACAAATAATGTTTATAAGGCAATCCTTTTTAATGGAAGAAATTTCGGAGTCCTCCTCATCTCACAGTCCAATCAAGAGTGATATGCATTCAAAAAGTGGATATTAAATATGCACTGAGCAAACAGAACAGGAAAAAAAATGAATATTGAAATAATTTACATGTAATCAAACTACACTGAAATGAAGTTTTAATTGTTCAGTATTCCATGATGCATATGCAGATTTTAAACTATTCAGAATATCAATCAAGTGTTTACTTACATCAAGCAATTGTATTTAAGCATACAAAACAGATGATGAAAATATGTTCAATCAGCTACAGCTCCCAACATTTACTGCTGGGTTTACATGATCACTTTTAATTCAGTTATTTCATTTAATATTTCAATTTAATAGCTCATTCTTTCATTCAATTTCTAGGCATCTTGCCCATTTCTTAAACACAATAATAATAATTATTCATAAAAGGAGCTGTTTCCTCATAAATTCTCATATCAGCAATTTTTGGAACAGAAATGGTTTTCATGCTTTTTTCCCCCTCAAAATATGTTGTTATTATCTGAAATATTTTCCTTTTAAATTAGACAATATTCAAATAAAGAATAGCATCTGGAAAACGACTCTGAATCCCGTTCTGCTGGAATTCTGAGCCAGAATAATTAGAGGCTATTAGGTTAAAGAACCTAAAAAGTGTGTGGCTAGGTTGCTAAGTGGTTGATTTAAATGGGGACAGATTGGTTTTTCACCAACTGTTGAACACAACACCACTGATTTAAGCATGTAGCTGATTTTAGCTTCAGAGCCTATTTACAAAACCAGGGCTAAAAAGACTTACATGTTTCACAGGAAAAATTCTCATGTGTGATGATCCTTATAATGACAACCCTGAAATTCTATTGACCTCCAGTGAGATACTTTAATGTAAAAATTCAGTAAATTCTGAAGACTTAGATTGCTGTGTATAAAGTATAGTATTAGTCAAAGATTTATATCCTGCATTTTATACTGAATCCTGAAAAACTGGCACTTAAGGATTCCTGGAGAGGAATAAATACATGAAGATCTCAAACTTCTTAAAAAAACCCCACAGATGAACAACCAAAAAAACTCACTTTAAGCAAAAGTCAACCAAAACCTGAAATGATTTTACTCTAACGAGCTCAGTAGGATGCCCTGTTTTAGATAAGGTGGCTGTAGAGCACTGAATGCAGCCTGAAGACCAGGAACTCTCCATAGAACCTATTTTATGCTTCCTCCTACACAGGCTCAACACAGTGACTCCTCCTGTTCCCAAGGTACCCTGCCAAAACGTGCTCCAGACAATTCTGTCCTTCCCCAGCAGGGCATCCACAGCCCCCTCCCAACAAAGGTTTGGACAAGAGGCCATGTGGACCATAGAGCAGCTCAGGTCTTGATTGGCAGAGCTTCTATCTGCTGAACCTTCACTGCAGCTTTTTTTGGGACACAGATAACCTCCTGCATTCTATTTAACCCCAACTGGTTGCTGATTTTCACAAAACTCGCAGGCATTTGCTTATTTCTGAGAACTTCTACCCTCTGTTAAATTGGTTGAGATCCCCCAATGATTCTGAAAGTTAGTGGGGAAAGTGGCAGGAGGATCAATGGATGCACTGGGAAGCTCCACCCTCTCTGGGATGCCAGTAGGATTAGTTTGCCAACCTCCTGCTATTATGCTACTCTGTTCTTAGATTATGAGCTCCTTTGATCAGGACACACAAACCTCTGAGGAGGGTTCACAGCCTTGTTACCTTCTAAGACACTGAGGAGGAGAAAGTGCTGCAGAGCACACCAAAGGCTAATGGAGAAACAGCCACTGGGTCTGTGTGTGTGTGTGAGTCAAGGGGATAATCTCCTAAATTGTATCCTAAATTGTATTTTAGATGCAGGAGCTCTAAAGGTTGTCCAGGTATAATCTATGCATCCCTTCAGGCCCAGATTTAGCAAAGCATTAACGTGTGGGTTTATGACCTATAATTTTCCGTGGGCCCTAAATATGGGCATGTTGAGTGAAATGCTGGATTTGTGGCCTGAGTGGCTTGTTTAAAAACAAATCCCTCATGGAACCTTTCAAAGGTCATACACAAATAGGTCTCAGGTAAAGTCAGTGAATAAACCATGAGAAAATACAGAATACAAATACAAAAATACAAGCATCTCAAGGCACCCAAAATTTCTGTCACTTGAAAGATACTCTCAAGTTACACATTTCTGACCTAAAGGAAGTCCACCCATAACTTTATAGATTGTTGGGTGTAGAACTGAATGTCCTTCACATCAAAGGGTACCCTCTGGTTTGAAGCAAGAAAGCAAACAAGCAAACCAAATTAAAAAAATAGGAAGGGAGAGAAAGCTAATAAGGGCAGCCAGACAGTATGACTCTCTGGCCAGAGAAAGCCCTTGAGGGCTCTAACTGGCTGTGAATCTTGAGGTCATTCCCAAACCAACCATAAAAAGAAGTTAATAATCTTACCCTGTGATTCCTATCTTCTAGGGTGATATTCTGCTCTAGGAAACCAATATGTATGAAATAGTTCAGGTGACTCTGCCTTTACACACTTCTTCTCAGGACAGAATTCAGAGTCAGATTTTCAAGTGAACCAAGTCAATTTTGGAATGAATAATAATAAGGGATCGTTGAAACCTTTAAAATACCTGCTTAGCAAGAAATAGTTTAGATGTATGAAATATTCTAAAAAAAGCAGTGGGTCTAGGCATAAAGAAAGATTTGTCATTTATTTGTTGAACTTTGCTCAAATTGATTACAAACCAGCACTACTGTAACACTCTGGAACTGCCTCACACCTACACTGAAGAAACATTTGTTTAAAGATCCTGATTCTATGAACATTTATGTCACACACTTCCCATGTGATGCTGGGCATTCATGTTGGCTTGTGTTCCTGTAGGACGGGCCACTGGAGAGTATAGCTGCATCCCCTTCCTACTGTCAATGAGAATTCTTTCATATCTGTCAAGTGCTCTGAAATTTTTCCAGAGCAGGTGCCATAAAAGTCTGGATAACAGAAATTTATTACTATCATAAAATATTATTACATAAATTGAAACTATTACAATTTGTATATTTTCAAACTAGATCCTGTCTTTTCTTGTAACCTGTACTTCCTTTCAATTTCCTACACTCCTTATTTCCTTTTTCATACTCATTTTCCTTCAGGAGAACACATTTTGTTGCCATAGCAGTATTTCCCTACCTTGCAATTTTATCACTGTGGCTTTCCCTCAGGTTTCTCTAAGCTGCAACCAACACCCACCCAGCAAACAGAGGCTTCCCCCACCCCCAAACCTCTTCATTCCTCCAACCTCTCACTACTTAGTAACTTCTCAACAGCCTATCTTTATCTTTAAATACAGACACACTCCAACACACTCTTCCAAAGTACTCTGGGCTAAAACCAGGTGTTAATTAAAAATGCTGATAAGAGTCAGTGACACCTGTTGTTTCACATTTCTTTTACTCAACCCTGTCTGCTAAATCCTAGCCTTTATTGCATTAATTCGCTTCTGCTTTTCTTCTTTTCCAGCTTTATCCCTCTCACTCTGGTGATCATGTAAACTTAACAGTATGTCTTGAAAGCTGGATTTTATTGAGCAAACATATCAGCATGTCTACACACTAAAGACAGCTATATAACAGAGGCCCAGTATCATCGCTGTGGTTAAGGATGAGTTGCTGCCTCTATAATAAATCCCCATTGTATACGTGTGATATCTCTGCAATTTCCAGCTGCAGCGGATGGAAATTTGGTATTAAAGTTAAGATGAACAGGCCCTTTTCCTCCTTGGCTTTCTATGAGGTACAGGGCCAATTCTCCCTCATGCCTGACGTTGGATAAGATGTGCTTTTTTAGTGCTAAGGCTTCTCAGAGAAAATATATTAGCTCCATATTTTCTAAAGCTGACTGCCTAAAGATAAATATCTACTCACAGAATCATGGTGCAGGACCAAATTTTGAATCACTTGCTGAGCTATGGGTCCATTAGAGTATATTTACCTTTTCCATCTGTGTTTGCCAATAGCCAAATTATTTCTTTATAATAAAATAATGCAGTGGTAATGCTCATAAAACTCCCACATACAACAGCTCCATTGCAGCAAACACAGCCACAGAAGAGACAGACAAGATATTGCCTGGAACTTTGTATGAATTTTGGCACATTTTTGAGGGAGCAAATGGAAAACTATTTGGAGTCTGATGTTAGTGAACTGCACAGCATCGTGTCCAGAACATAAAACATAGGAACAGTCTTTTGCTGAGACTGAAGGCACTCCTGACCTAATCCCTCACCATTAGCTAGGAAAGAATATTAGAGCAGGACAAGCAGATGCTGCTACTTCCCTGAGCAGTCTCCTAGTCTCCAACAATTTCTGCTCCAGGGATTTGCTGAGCCAGAGGTGGTTTCCAGGCTGATGTTCCTCAGTGAATCCCTCTTCTCTGAACCTCGCCTTTGAACTCACATACAATTTTATCATCCACAACATCCTGTGGTAAAAGGAGGTTCATATTTTAATTATACGTAATGTGAAGAATCGCTATATTTTGAAATGGCCACGTTAGCTTTGCTTGATGACCTCTATTTTTTGTATTAGAAGAAGCAGTGAGCAGTCATTTACTGTGCTCTTTCTCCCTGGCACTCACAATTTAATAGATCTCTATCTCTGCTGCCTCCTCTTCAGGTCGAGGAGTTCTAGTCTATTTAGCCTTTCCTTTCACTAAAGCTGTTTCATGCCTTTAATCATCCTGCCCACCCTTCCTAAACCTTTTTGAGTTCTACTATATCCTTTTACAGATTATGGGACTCCAAAACTACACACAAAATTCAGGTGAACTGAAGTTCACTGCTTTCTTGTCTAGTCCTTTTCTAAGAATTCCTAGTTTGCAATGTGCTTTTTGTACTTCTGCTGAGCACTGAAGTGAGTATTTTATAGCTGTAGAGTTATAGGACCAAATTCTTCTTCCAGAATAATGTTGATCTCAGATTGCATCGGGTTACACATGAAGAGTGGAGTCACACACCACTGTGTACAAAGTGCTTCACTTTGAATTTATTTACATTTAATTTTAGCTTCAATTTTGACACTATGTCACTGCATCCTGTGAAGGCCTTTTGCTGTTCTTCACAGCAGGTCCTATCTTTACTAGTGCTAATAATTTAGTGTCACCAGCAAATGCTGGCAGCTCAC
Organism: Illadopsis cleaveri; assembly: GCA_013399915.1. Lineage (NCBI taxonomy): Eukaryota > Metazoa > Chordata > Aves > Passeriformes > Timaliidae > Illadopsis > Illadopsis cleaveri. The sequence continues at coordinate 63,202 of VXBB01008387.1, forward strand.
CATCTGCTCCTTTGCCAGGTTACTTATAAGTATAGATCTGCTATACTTATAATTTCCATTGGTGACTTCCATGACAACTGACCATTTACTCTGTTCATTACCTTTTAATTAATTACTCATCTATGAAAGGGAAGCTTTCCTCTAAGCCTGTGTTTCTTTCAGAGATACTGGTGGAAGACCTTCCAAAAAGGTCTTCAATGGTCAAACTTTCATCAGTAGCAGCTGGATAGCCATTACTCACATGACTGCTGACATCAAAGAATTTGGAATTTTGAGACATGACTTACAGACTTTATAGAAATCCTGCTGATTCTCCCCCAATACATTAGTTGTCTGTATGTTCACACATTTTTAAAATACAGTTTCTGCTAATTTCACTGGTACAGAGGCTGGACTTACAGGGAATAGTTCTCCAAGGTCTCTCCAGACTATTTTGAAAACTGACTTCATATTTTCTATGTTTCTGTCCTCAGATGCTAAGGTCATTCTAAATGTGAGGTTACACACCACAGTGTGTATTTCATATGTTTTATCCTTTACTACCTTTAGAAATTCTGAATTAATTTTACCTAGTGCTGGTCATGTATTACTATTTGTCTACCTCTAGTTGATATTTCAGAACTCACCAGTGTAAACCAAGAAACATCCCCTCTCTCCCCTATCTTGACCAACTGGTCAAAAGGAGATTTTTAAAGAGATTTGCATGCCTGTCTGCTTTTTGTACCTTTTTGTAAACCTTTCTTGATATATATATTTTTTAGTCCATTTGTCTCTCTCATTCTATTACAGAAACTATCTGAGCATCTAAGATCTTTCTGTTAACTGGCCAGTAATAATGTGATACAGGAGCTAGACATTTACAGTGCAAATCATTCCATTTATCTTCAAACAGCTTACCTTTACATGGCTAATTTAAGCTAATTAGGTAGGCTCCTTTTGTAGTTAATTGATAGGGATAGGCCCTGACGTTTGACTCTTCACGCTTATCTGAGATATCTCCCTTCAATGGGATTACTCATCCTTTGGGTGCCCATGTCTTTATCCTAACTACAGAGGAAGCCCAGATGAGCATGTGGGACACATAAATTCTACATTATTAAGGCATGAGAGATGCACCTTACATCCAGTTATTGGACAAATCAGTATTGCTGACTTTTTTCTGTGTTTTCCTTTTGGTGTTGTTTCCTTCGCAGGCTCTTGGGCTCTGAAGAACCATAAAAGGCAGATCTGCATTTGAGGAATGCCTGGGGCTGCCTATCCAGTTAGCTCTTCCTGCAGGGCACTGGATGGAAATGGGAGAAAAGTCAGCAAAAAGGTTGAGGGAGTGAGAGGAAACTCTGATCTGATGAGCTCAGGCTGAGCTATTCACAACAGAATATTGCCAGATGGTCCACATACAGTACAGGGAAGTGTAATGGTGGGGCTCAGGAAGACTTTGAGGATGAATGGAGAAAAAGTGTCTTGGTAAAGAGATGAGACAAGATCTGGAAAGACTTCAAAGAAAAAATAAACCTTAAGTTCAGTTCTTGGTCAGGACCTCAAATTAGAGCTTTTTGAGTGTCACTTTAAAATAAGATGCTATTAGTGACTGACTAGGTGGAGTTGATGGAGAGGGAGAAACTGATGACCTGGGAAGGCTGAGGCTCACTTACAACAGCTGCTCAAAGATGGAGGTATGTTGCTAAGAACTAATTTTTGAGGGTTTTGTCCATGAACATGATACATTTGCATTGTTTCTGCACTCAGTGTATGCCCAAAGCCCTTAAGATTTCAGGGAAATTGCACAGCTGGTAGAGCAGGAAAAAGCCACCTTACGAGGGCAGATTATCAGTTACACAACACAACAGTGGTCTCCGTGTGGGCTCAGCTTCTGAAAGTAGCAATATCAAAGTCAGATTAACCAGCATGTGGGAATAGATTTGGCACAAACAACATCAGCCCAGTGCAGCTATTTCGTGTTCCTTTTTTCTTGTGCAGTCCCATGGGTGGGGACGTAGCAGAGAACTGGACGACTTCTGGCACTCTGGGCCACCAAACTGCATCTGTTGCTGGCTATGCAAAGTGGCTCCAGATTTGAGCAGCTCTGGGACTGCTCTGAGTGTGTGCAAGGGGCCATTCTTCCCATCCTCCAAGCAATGTCTCTCCCGTTAGGTTGAGCAACAAATCTTGCCCAAATCTCTGACCGCGATTTGTCATGGTTTATCTTCGTGGCATTTTGTTCTCAAGCAATTATGTCACGTAATTCGTTGTGTCCCCCCACCCCCCAATATTTTGCACATTATTTCTTATATTGTAATCACTGCTAGAGAATTAAATCCTAGAGTCATTCCTGCAGCATCAAAGTATCTGACTGAAATTGAAAACTGTGTTGGAGCTGGTTTAGGAAAAAAAATCATTAACAACATAGGAGTGAAGAAAAGACAGTCTAAACTTTTTATGAGATCTTTAGCCTCTTTAACTGCAAAAATAACCTAGTTCCATTAAATAGGTGCCTTTATTTCTTGATTCTAAAACAGGTCAAGAAGCATGACCAGGGGGATCTTTTCATGTGTAGTTCCATCATAGCAATATAAATTCTCATTTATCAGTGCCGTGGTAATATGAAAACCTTTGGTTTTGATCGTTCTTCAAAAGATGACAAAAAATGACTCTTCAAAGTCCTCTCCAGAAGGTGCTACTTTAGTGAAAAGGCTACTACTGAACTTACTCCCATAGAGATGAATTCTGTTCATGTGGCCACCATAGAGAACCTGACTGCCATCAATGATCATTTTATCTGAAGGCATAATTTAATGCCTAATAGGTTACCTTATGAACATAAAAGACATTCTCAGTCCTCAACCATGTAATCATTAATGTTTATACATATTTTGTGACACACTATGTACCAATATAATTATAGATTCTACTTCTAGGGTGCTCTTAAAAAGGATCATAAAAGCTCTTTGCTCACTCTGTCCCTCAGTTCCATACAGCTGGCAGCTGATGGGATTGGGAACTATTCCTATGGAGCTGAGGCATTTTTTTCACCTTTGATTTGGGGTCCTATTTAGGATGGAAATACTCACAGTGAATATCTACTTTGGAGATTGCAGTGTAGTGATAGGGGAACCTGCTTACCAAGGGGGTAGTTAGTACTGCATTAGTGATGTACCTGCAGGGCAAAAGAGCTTTATTTTAGCTTTTCAAAGGCTGTCTTGGACTTAAGTGATAACTGTCTGTGTCCAGGCACCATGTCTTGTACTACAGCAGAGCATTTGAGAACTCTTGAATAGTGAAGTGGTTAATAAAGATCAGTGGTGGCTGGAAGCAGGTCTCCCCTGATGCTAATGACCACTTACCTTCTCATCTTCTTTAAGAGTGTTTATTTACTCTAGGAGTAAATAAAGGAGCCCTATCAAGTCCTGTGTGCAAAGTCTCATCACTCCATGAATGTCCTGCCCAATATGAAGATAATTTTTTTGCATTTACCCAGTAGCATCTTACACGGAACACTGTGAAGAGTAAAACACTTCTGAAATTTCTGAAGGAGTGAAAACAGCAAAAGTAAAAATGTGGTGGAGTTTCTCATTTTTGGATTCATACAAAGGAGAATCTTTCATGAATCCATCCAAAATTCTACCACTGAATGTGATCAGAGTTGCACTTTTCTCCCGAAAGATGAAAAAGCATTGTGTTGTTATTTAGAACAAAGCTTTGCTTTGTAGGTAAACATATTTGTACTATGGGGAAAAAAAAACCAAATTACATTCTCTTAATGAAATTATCAGATTGAAAGGTGCAAGTGGCTTTGAATCTTAGTATTTTTCCATGTAGGAAAAAAAAAAAAGGAAAAACAATCCTTAAAGTGGATATTCACAACCACAATACCAGAATTACAAAGGAGGAAAGGGCACAGCAGAACTGTGGCTGCATCTTAATTCTGCAACTCCTGCGCTGCATTTCAGACTTTACTTTCTAGCCCTGCTTCCTCACTGAGAAAAATGGAACACAACAGAGCAGGCGTGTGTTTGTGCCTGCGTGTCCGTGCCAAACAAACAAGATCATTTCATGCATTAGAAAATATGACAAGAACAATTTAGGAATGCTTGATCAGAGTGAGGCAAAGCCGTGAGTCAGCGATGCCGCAGCCAAGGAGTGGAAAGCTGCTCCATCCCATTCCGTGCTCAGGAGGTGGTACAGCCACTCCCCCAGCACACAAACACACACAGCAAAAAGGGGTGGGAGCAGGGAGGGCACAGCTGCCCAAGGCTCCCCAATAAATCCACCTCTGCTCAACATTTTACATAATGATATAATGCCTTACATTATTACAAGCAGTGACATCATAATAAAATACCAGAGTGCTACTGAAGTGGCAAGGAACACCTAAGATACCTTCCTGTGCTTGTAATTCAGTTTCCTGTATTTTTTAATTATAGATAAGGATTTCGAGTGAAAATAATTATTCGTTCCATAAATACTGTTGTAATGGATCCCTGGCATATAATTAAGAGGCCTTTAATTTTAATTTTGTATACTGAATGCTTGAGTTTAGAGGTATTCCATATTTTACATCCAGGGCCTATACCAGCAAAGCTCTAAGCTTCTATGTTAGTGGGAGATGAAGGTCATGTGTGGTTTGCAAATTTAAGAACTTAGCTTTTTTAATGATGGATACAAATAATATGACTGAGTCCAATTAATTGCAAAGAATTTTCCCTTTCTTCTAATTGTGATCTGCTTCAATTGTGCTGTCAGTGTTCCTTTGCCTATCTCAGCTTGGATGGAGCATCTTCTTTCTAAAGTGTCCTCATGCCTAAAGAGGGAATCTGCTGAATCAGCATTCAGCAATTTCTAGAAACTGATTTCATAGATGGTAGAAAAATAGACAGCCTATAATCTCCCTGATAATGTGAAAATGGATGTCCCCAGTTATTTGCAACTGAACATACAACCTTTTGGCCTACAGTAAAGAGCAAAATCCTTGGCACATGATTTTTACTAGGTGAGGATAGCCCTTCTGAAAAGGTAACTGTATTTCTCAGTTCCAGTAAATACAGACACTCACATCTTTAAAAGTACAACAATAAATGGCACTTTTTTGGCAGACTCAGCAGGCAGGTCAAAGACTGTCTCAGCATGTAGAATGAATTAATATTTCTCTCCCGTGAGCTGGTCCTTTTGAAAAGGCTTAAGGCAGATTGGTGGGGTATTCAAAGGAAAGCTGGAGAGGGGGGTGAAAACTTTTGTTTATATGAACATTTCTCAGATTTAGATCTCCAAACATTTAAGGGTTTTAATGTTTTAATCTTGTATGAAAGACTCTGCCCTTCCCTGTCCATCCCTGATGTGTCTGGTCTCCTCTACAGCCCACCACACACACCCTAAGCTGCCTTTCCCCATTTGGCTCTGTGCTTCCACTCTGCCCTTCTAGCAGGACAGGGAACATTCCCACAGCTGCCTTCAGACCTTTGTCCCCAGAGCCTTGTCCTTTACTCATCCTCCTAACCCCACTTCCCTGACTCTTCCTACCAAACTTCTGAGTTGTTCTCCTTAGTTTCTTATCCTCTCGGTTTAACTTCTGTGAATCTGCTGCTTGCCCTTTCTGAAGCCCAAATGAACTGCAGAAGGCCCCACACTATGCCAAGAAATACTTTTTGAATATCAGCCACAATTTTCCTGCATGTAATTTAGAAAGCACTATGCTTCCTCCACATCTTGCTGCAGTAGGGTGCAAAATGACCACTTTGCTTTTGTCTACTCACAAAAGAGTAACAAATGCCCCCTAATGCTGCATTGAGTTTACAATCTCAGTTTACAGGAATTCTGCATCCTGTCACTTTTGGTTTGGTCATGCAGACACATCTGTTGTGATGAAAAAAAAATCACTCTGAAGAGATACATTAGCTGTTTGTAAATAGCCTGCAAGTATTCAGTGCTAAATGAAAAAGGGTAAAAAAGCGAATAAATCAAATAAAAGAATCATAGAAACACCAAATATCCTGAGTTGAAAGGGACCCACAAGGATTATCAAAGTCCACCTCCTGGCCCTGCACAGGTCAGCTCCAAGAATCACACCCTGTGCCTGCAAGCACTGTTCAAACACTGCTTGAGCTCTGTCAGGCTTGGTGCTGTGACCACTGCCCTGGGGAGCTGTTCCAGTGCCCAACCACCCTCTGGGTGAAAATCCTCTTCCTAATATCCAACCCAACCCTCTCTCAGCACAGCTTCAGGCCTTCCCCTCGGGTCCTGTCACTGTCAGCAGAGTGAAGAGATCAGTGCCTGCCTCTCCACTTCCCCTCATGACAATCCTGACCACAATGAGGTCTTCCCTCAGTTTCCTTTTCTCCAGGCTGAACAAACCAAGTGACCCTTCTGTCTGCCAGAGTATTGCTTTCCATCAACCCAGCTCTCTTTCCATGGCACTGCTCTCCAGCCTCTCATTCCCCAGTCTGTACATCCAGGCTTGCCCCATCCCAGGTGCAGGATTTGGCACTTGCCCTTGTTAAACTTCCTGTGGTTGGTGATTTCCCAGTCCTCTCATTTGTTGAGGTCTCTCTGCAGCATCTCCCCCCCTTGGAGGGAGTCAGCAGCTCCTCCCAGTTGTGTACTGTGTGTGAACTTGCTCAGTGTCCCTCCCAGTCCTGCATCCAAGTCCTTTATGGAGATGTTGAAGAGCACAGGGCCGAGGATGGAGCCCTGCAGAGCCCCAGCAGTGACAGGTCCCCAGTCTGATGTCACCCCGTTCACTGTAACCCTTTGTGCCCCAGCCCTGAGCTCACCCACCACAGGATGTGTTTATCCAGCTGGGGGATGGACATTTTGTCCAGAAGGATCAGACAGCATCAAAAGCTTTACTGAAATCCAGAAAGGTAACATCAACGGGCTTCCCTTGATCAGCTGGGTGGAAATCAGGTTTGATGAGCAGAGCTTGAAGCTGTGCTGGCTGTGACCAGTGGCTGTCTTGTCCTTCAGGTGCTTTTCAACACCTCCCTCAAGAATCTTCATAATTTACCAGTCACTGAAGTGAACATGACAGGTTTGCAGTTTCCAGGGTCATCCTTCTTGCCCTTCCTGAAAACTGGGACAATGTTTGCCACCTTCTGTGACCTCTCCAGATTCCCAAGACAATTCAAAAATCATGGAGGCAGGCCTGACAATGACATCAGCCAGCTCTTGGAGTGCTCTCAGATGAATCCCATCAGGCCCCATGGACTCATGGGGGTCCAGCTGGAGCCCTGGAATGGTCCTCAGGGCTCAGTCAGCACATTGGGACTCTCTTACCTCATCACTGGTGCTGAAGACAGAGACAGAGAAAGCATTAAACATCTTTGCTTTATGGCCCTGTTTGTGAGGTGACCATCCTCATCCTGTAACAGGCTGATGTTATTTCTGCACTGTTTTTTTGATATTAATTAATTTCTGCACTGTTTTTATGGTTTCCCACAGTTCTGGGCAGCTTCAGCTCCTGTTGAGCTTTGGCCCCACAAATTTTCTCCCTGCAGTAGCAAACAGCCTCTCTGTATTCCTTCCATGTCACCTGACTTTGTTTTCCCTGACAAACAGGTAGTGGGAGGAACTCTTCATTTTCAGTGTCCTCATGGGCATAACATGGTGACCTGAGAAGGCAGGAGCATAATTCCCTTCCCACTTTTCCTCCTGTTCTGAACCCACAGGAGTGCCTTGCCTTGCTAGTCCATCAGAGACAGATTTAAGAGCAGCAGCTGCAACTTTCATGTGCCTGAATTAGTGGGCACTGTGCCTCCCTATGATCCTCCTAGACATTGCATCATGCCTGGATGGCATTCACTTACCCACAACCATGGTTTACCATTCCCCACCAAATCTGTAGTTCTCTCTGCTTAGCCTACATTTAAATCATTCCAGTCACTTAAGAAAACATCTAAAAGGAAATAAACACCAATTAAGGCACAGCCACTTTAATGCAATAATGATCAGCTCTGAACATCATTTCCTTGCTTTCTATCAGATAAATCTCCCCCATATTTGAACATTTAATTTTGCACTTAGATTATGTCTTCTGAGATAAGCTTTAAGCATTACCATCTGTTCTGCAGCAATCACATGATCCTATCACTTTGATTCGGTTGAATACAAATCCCTTTTAAAATAGGAAAACAGCAAAATAACACATTTGCTCCAAAACCCGCCACAACTGAAGATTGTTCAAGGGCTGCTTTGCAGTGGGAGGTACAAGACATGAGGAGACTCTCGTGCACACCTCCCTCTGTGCCCCACGCTGTCCAGGCAGCATTCTGACACTGAAGGTTCTTGTTTTAGGAGGATTGAGTCAGTGTTTCAGCTGCAGCCTCAAGGGCTGGCAGCTTAGCCAGGCCTCCATGCCTCTGCATGCCTGCTAGCACTTGGAAGCAAATCCTGAGTCAGAGGTAATACACCTTTCTCTGGCAGATATAAGAGTAACTAGAGTTACACCTCTCAGCAATCTCTGAGGCATTTTTCCTGCATCTGTCCTCTGCAGGCAACTGGCCCACAGCCACAACAAGTTGGCCAGAACAGCATCTTCCCTGCTGGTTTCTAGGAGAAAGGCAATAACAGAGTTTGTACCCTCTGTTGTGGCCATGTGTGTTAAGAAAACTCCAGTGGAAGACTGAAAAAGGGTAAAAAAGCATTTGCATTATGCAAATATTGGATCATCTTTCAACAAGGAATGATTTCCCCACTGGAACGGACCTGTTCAGCAGAAAGATGATCCTCTTCAGACTCAAAATGTAGGAGACAATATAGAATACTTTTCTTCTAGATTTGGAAAAAAGCACATTGTGTGCTGTCAAAGTAACTTGATTTGCCCAGGTAGACAATGTATATACAATCTGCATGAATCACTCAAAAGGGTGTAAGTTTTCTCACTATGTCCCTCCACACTTATTCTCAACGAGGTGTCATAAACATTGTATCATTCAGAAGGCAATTTCTCCTTATTTTCATCCACTGGATAATTCTCAAAGGGAATGTCTCAGCAGTATTTGTGAACAGGTTAAATTGCTGTATGTCAGTATTTATAATGGATTGAAAAAAAATACAGCAATAAACCAATGTATTATAAATTCTTGCTGAATTTATTATTATTTCTCTTGCAATATGAGAGCAGTTTCCCTGTGAAGACAAGGTGAGGATGTTGGGGGCCTACAGGGAAGCCAGAGAGGGACTCTGTCAGGAACTGTGGTAGGACAAGGAGAAATGGCTACAAACTGAAAGAGGGGAAATTTAGTTTGGATATATGGAAGAAATTCTTTACTGTGAGGAAGGTGAGGCACTGGCACAGGTTGTCTAGAGAAGTTGTCAATGTCCTGTCTCTGGAAATGTTCAAAGCCAGGTTGGATGGGGCTTGGAACAACCTGGTCCAGGGGAAGGTGTCCCTGCCCATGGTGGTTGTAAGGAGATAATCTTTATGGCCCCTTCCAACCCAAATCATTCTGTCATTCTATATAATTCACAGACAAATTCAACATTGCATTTTCTCCTCTTACTTTAATGAAAATTACTGGAACGTGAATTTATATATGAGAATTTAAAAAGTGAGAATAACAAGATGTTCAGATTTCAGCGGTGCAAAGACAAAAATGTCCTGGACCATGCACCATTCTTTTGTGTTCTAGCATCTTTTTAAACTCAGTGCTTTCTCCAAGTTTGTAGGTTCTTTCTATAACTAATCTGCAAGCAGTTGGTGAATATCAATCTCCCAGAATCATGTTTTGTTTTGTTATTTTTTTTCTATCAAGCTAAATGGGAAAGGGTGATTCATTTTAAGTGTATTGATGACAGAAGAGCTCTGAATAGCACTTTATCTGCATTACTCTGTTTGAAAGGAACAAAGTGCAAGTTAAACAAACATTAACAATGAATGCATTTTTTTCAGGGGTGGTCCTTTTTGGAAAACACTAACCACATTAAAGCAGTTAGTTATTGAAATATGCAATTAATTTTGAGTTGATAAAAAGTTGAAACTGTCACTCACCTGAGCAGGTGGTGGAAGAACCTTCTTGCATATCTGCTGATGGGGTCCCTGTACTCCAGCACAGTTCTATCCAAGAGAGGCCTCGTTGGAGCATAAAAGGTTCCAAGGCTTGCCTCAAGCTGTGCTGTGGAATTCAAACACAGCAGCAATGAAACAAGTGAATTTGTTTCAATTACAACAGGTTGCTCATGTTTGCAGTCAGTCAAATTCCTCAAACGGTGATGAAATGTGATGTTGTTGTAGGACAGATGAAATTAAAATATGACAGATTGTACAAACACAAACGTGCATATAAACTTCGGCTTGGAGGCACAGCTGACAATGACTTTGAGCAACAAAAGCTATCAAAAGGAGGAGGAAGTCTATAACACATCAAGTTCTCACCAGCAGCCTACAACTAAAAGTGACTCATGAGACTAATACAGTGCGAACAAGATTGTCCAGTAGAGATCAACTCTCAATTAGCTCAAATCGTCTTTGTCCTCTGAGGCAAACAACAAGGGAGTTCAGTATTTCAGGGATTATTGTGTCAGGTCAGCAGGTAACAGAACCCTCTTTGTGATGGCCTTGAGGTCTAAGGAACCTCCTTTGGCCCACAGCTCTTTAAAAATTTTAAATAAAAGGGTCTAGAAACCCTAAGGGTCTGACAGCACGTAGTGGTGGGAAACAGGATAACCTCCCTTGTAATCAATAAAATAAAGCCCTTTTGTTACACTAGTTCTCTCTTCTTCAAATACTTTCTGACAGCTAGACTCCACAGCTTAAACTCTTTGGCATTTTTTTCTACACATTTTTAACACAACATTATAAACAATACAAGTAAGCATACAGTATACTTATGTGTCCCACATGCTTAGTGGAAAGGAAATTAAATGATCAATAATATTTATGCTCTTCGACTTTGGCTTGAGAGTTAACAATGTAGTACAAGGCAGAAAAGAGAGAATTTGCTATGTAGGTATTTGCTGTATATTTATGTTGCTCCACAAGCAAAATCTAACCTATTGTCTCATTAGGCAGACAGAATCTCATTGATTTGCCATTATTAACGTTTGCTTGAACTGGGCATTTCTGTATTTAGTGATAATGGTTCTTTACTTCCAAGCATAGTTACATTTGATTTTATTAGGCTTGATAGCACTAAATGTGCTAATAACACTGTGTTAGTTACACAGGCAAACTGTTTGTAAATTAGTTTCGTGTTATCTCCAATCTAGATAGTAAGATAACTTGAACTTTAAAGGTATTTTCTTTCAAAGCAGCAGTCAATTTAGATTAAAATAGAAAAAGAAGCAATACTCTCTTGCCATTGCTGTTTTCTTGACAGCATGTTCTGTACTTCTGAAATATTTCAACTGACATGGAATATGAGTAGCTACTAGCACAGTTATACATTCATTAAATAGCCCAGCTTGATGTTGAAGGCAGGATAAAGATCTCAAAGATAACTGCTTACCATCAGTATAAATAAAAGGTCCCACTGGGTTTTGTTAATAAAAAAGAAAACAAATTACCATGCCAAATTTGTTAGGTTTAGATAGAATAACTCCTGGATGGCATAAAATTCCTTCTGCTGTAAACAGTGTTAGGGAGCTGCATGGGGGAAACACACAGACATCTGTTTATAATGTACATATTTTTAGAAGAGTATCATAGCCAGCCCTTTTCACAAGTCCTTTTCAAAGCATGTTTTATTTAGAGTCTATATGTTGTGTTTGCAACACAGAGATTTTTTTTTTTTTAATCAGATCCCACAAAATGGGATAGCTGATGGCTTGGCAGCAGTGTAGGACACCTTGGAGTTTTTCTATCATCAAACACACCAGAATCCTGAGTATTCTCTCTTCCCACAAAAGATGCCTGGTCTCCAGCTGTCTGCCTGCTAGACTGGAGGATAACACCTTCACTAAATCAAGGCACTTCAAATCTTGGAGTCTATTGAGTTTCAAGATAGACAGCAAATCAAGAGGAAGGCACCACACCAGGCTTCAGCAGAGACGGGGCTAAACCTAAAATTCATAATTTCTTCTGAGGGACCCCAGCTACTACTGCAGGGGGCTAGATTACAGTGAGGACAAATGCTATAATCCTAAAGGAGGCAGCAGAGGATAGTGTATTCAAGGCCTTTGCATCTTGTAATGAAAGAATGACCCTTTTGAAAGCACCTTAAAAAACAGACTCAAATTTCTTGTTCCCACTGCAGGAAAACATCCCTCCTTCAGCTGGTGCTGTCTCAGCGTGAATATAACACAAATATTTCAATCCTGTATCAACTAAGCTTTGTCTGTAACATAAGCTAAATTTATAGAATGTAATGAAGTTATGGAATATAATGCTGGCACTATATATATTAAGTAATGGCTATAGAATATATATATATTACAATGTGCATTATTTTAGTGTCACTATTGATACAAATGAAAATGTAGTCAATGCATTGGTCCAGATTTTATTGGAATTACTTGTGTACAACGACTTGTGATTATGAGGCATCACAATCTGGCTGACTGTCTGGATTCTCACAACTGTCTTCTTTATACAGTCAATAAGCACACTGTCATAATCCACACATGAATTACCAAGACACCACCAAAAGTCCATTAGAAATACAAACAGTCCCTTACCTTCTCTGGCTGGTGTAAGCTTTTGTTTAAGGAGGTGGTTGCAAATGGCACAGAGGCATATAAAGCACTGCTGACCCATCATGTTCCAGTTCATGGTGCTCAGGACATTGATTGCCTCCTGTATCTCATCATAACCAATGTACTGGTGGATGATTTCCACAAGGCCCAGCTGTCCCCTTGTGAGCACACCTTTAACAAGAAATATTACCACCACAGTTAATGGGTTTATGCTTTGATACAGTAGCTGACTCCTGTTCAGCACAGTTAGAAATAATTGCCATAATTTAAAATGAAGTTGATGGGTTTCAGTATTAAAATTTTTATAAGAGATAGCTCCTTGCTATCTTGGTGTACTTAGACTGAGGGTGACAAAAATCATCAATGAACTTCACACATGGACGTTGAATGAATGCAGCCAAAAGTCACTGGTGATCACACAATGAAGTTTGGCTTAGACAAGGCAGAGCAGGTTTATTTGCAGTTTATCACTGCTGTAAGGTAGGTAATAAATTCACTTTCACAGCCCCTCCTTCCTGTAGGGAAATCTTGCTGGACAACACTAAACCCCAACATTTGTCTCACACAGATGAATTTTTGCATACAAGTGTAGAGCAGCTCCAACCTGAAAGCAACTCTTACTCAATTCCTCTCCATTTTGCAGCTGCTTTGGAACTTCCTTCTAGCCTGGCAATATTCTCTAAGTGGAGCATTTTTTTCTGAGGGGATATCATGGAAGTTATCAACATCTTGATACTACAGATCTTTGAATTACAGCTGCACATGAAACCAAGAATAAGCTTGCAACACAAATGTTTCCTGGCTTGTAGATCTCAGCTTCCCAACAAAAAAGGTGAGTAAAAAACTGGAGGAAGTAATGTTATTTATTGTCTCTGAGTAACCAAATGATCACTAACCAAATGCCACACATGACATTTTAGCAACTCCTGCTCACTTTGGGTTGCTCTGATAGAGTACTCTTTATCAGTACTCCTCCAAATATTACAAAGAGACCAGAATAAATTTACTGTTTCTCTCTCCTTAAATAAAACCATATATTTTAGTGGTTTTTAATAATTATTTTTAATTTTTAATTTTTTATTTTCTCAATTCATATTCTGCTGTTGTTTGTTGAAACTAAACATATGGAAAAAGTTCTGATGAGAAAGGGAACAAGCTGAATTTCAATACCAGTATTAAAACCATAGGACTGGCTGGGGAAAACAATATGTTGTCTACAAAACAGGTATATGTTATATATGTTTTATATATAAATATAAATATATATATGAATATATGTTCTATATATGAGATCTGCTTTTCTCTGGTAACATATATAAAACATACCTCACAAAACTTTCATAACTGTTGTGAATATTGTTTGTGACGTGAAAAAAGAAGTGAGGGAAAAAAGGGTGGAGGAAAACATCCGACTATAGGTTGAGGAGAAATAAACTGCTAAGAATTTGCACATACAGAACTGATGTTTTTGGGGAAAAACCTTACTAGATTTACATTTACTAACAGAAAAGTACTTAAATTTTTAAAGCATCATTTAAGAAAGGTTTTCTATTGTATTTCACCCTATATTAGCATATATTAAAGCCTATGGACATTATGCTGGGTAACAGCCATGTTTAACCTGTTAATATTTAGTAGTTATGGCAGACTTTATTCTTCCTAAATGTTTAGTGTTTTTAAAGTATTACAGGAGCCGGGCAATCTCCACATTAACCTCCCAGCAAAGATGAAAATACTTATTTTCATGTTAATTAAATTCAATACTATGTTTAAAATGCCTTTAGAGGCCAGCAATGCTGAACCACTGGCATTATCCAAGAGCTGGTTTGACACCAATGACAAGAAGTCGCTTTTGGAAATGAGTTTGGCATTAGACACCAAAAATATTTGCCATTACTGTTAGAGGGTATGTTTAATATGACTTTTTCCTGAAATTAATCTGGATAGACAGCATAATGGAGATTGACAAATTGTCCAAAACCATAATGTAGCTGGAAGTTAAAACCACATTTGCCTATTCTCACTGACATGGTTTCCTAACAGACTTCTGTGGGAAACAATTCCAAGCCATGTGTTACTCATGGATTTTATTTCAGTCCTGAATGCCTGTCCGGGCCTTGCTGTCACGAGCCCCTAAATTTTTGCTCTAATTTATTATTGCGTTTAATTAATTTATTTATTCGTTCTGCATTATTTCTTGAATAGCAGAAACCTAAAAACTGCTGAGGGTGTGAAGAGGAACTCACTAATCAACACAGCGTTGTTCCCTTGGCAAACAGTGTGGCAAACTGAGGAGATGAGGTGTAAAGCTGAACACCAGGATGAAACAGAGAGCAGCACATTTCTGCACGCTGGACTACAAAGAGGGAGAGAAGGGAAGAAGGGAGAGAGCTTTGCCTCCTTCCTGGAAGAGATTTGACAGTAATTATACAGCATGAATTTTAAAATGTGATAACTTTCAGCTGCAGAGGTCAACGTCCTCCCATTTGGATGCTTGACTTCTGCTGGGTGGTGAGCTTCCAGGCAACCTGCTTGGGAAAAAGAGGTGACAGCCAACTCACTGCCTAATTGATTTAGGAACGGTGCCCAGGGAGACAGTCCAATTAAGTTTACAAGCTGGCAATTAGCAGGAAAGGCCTCTAAATCCCTGTACTGAGAGCCTGCTTGCTTTGGTAGGAACATAAATGTGCTAAAGATAGCAAGGGGAAAGCTGTGCTTTCTGGAAAGCTGTTGTGAGAAAACCTCACCAGGGAGGGCTAAAGAAAAGCAAGGTAGAGGTGGGCAGAGTGCCTCCTGCTCAACTCCATCCCACTAAATCAGGACAGAGATAATTTAGAGGTTTGTTTTGTTTTGGTTTTTAATGGCCAATGTGCACAAACCCATCAAATAGCTGTTATAATTAGTGTTCTGGGGTGCTCTGTAACTGTTAGACCTGTCATTAAACTTAATGCAGCTAATTATCTCAAAATAAATTATAACCTGTAAACAGTTTTTTTTAAAATAGTTTTTTAACTGTCTGGATCAGCTCTTTTAAAACTACACAACTCTAAGTCAATCCAGCATTTTTTTGTTACTAACATCCTATTATATTAATTTACCTTTCTGCAGTGGCACACTTGGTTAAATTTTTTTAGTTCAGTCTTTCAAATTTTTAGGTCTCTGGTAATGTTAGACAGTTTTTTCCCCACTAAAGTACGTGTGTGTCTCATTCAGTAAAGAAATATAGCAGATTTTCAAATCTTACCATCACCTAAGTTATTATTTTGAGTCTTTCAGTGTAATGTTTGCTTTTTTTTTTTAAAATAAAAGAGGTTTCTTCCTAATCTCAAGAGCTTTATACAAAAGAATCATTAAAAACTCCCATAAAGATCTACAGAAGTAATCCTGTTTTCTTGGACAGACAATGAGCAAAATGCTGAAATTTTCCAGGATGGCTGTCTGCCCTGCTGAAACACTGGCTTGGGAGTCAGAGGGTTTAAGCATGATTGTTTTTTAGCTCTCATAATGGGCTTGCACCACTGTAACTTGCCTGACTTGAATGAAATGAATACACTCCTCACTGATGAGCCACTGCAGGGGTTTTATTCTTAGTTCAGCCACTGTGTAACTCTTGGAAAGCCCTTTAGCTTTTCTTTACTTCTTCTTGTTTTTCTGCTTGTAAAAGGAAGTTAGTTGTGGTTTAACTCTCTCAAAGTCTCTTCATACCTTAAATGAGAGCTGCTCTATAAATCCTAAAATTAGCATTGTTACTTCTTTTATTCACAACTCCCTGCAAATTAATTGACAGGCCAAACTTCTCTGAAGGTTATGAAAATCATTCTTCTTCTGTGGAAAGTCTTCAAAGGAAAAAAAAAAAGGTGCACCTTCATGTACTGAAACCAGGAAGAACAAAATACTGGACAAATATACATCATACATGCAAAAAAAAATTGGTAAAGAAAATAGCATTACTATTCTATTATTAAATACAGCTTATTTCAACTTGTTAGGGTTATTACTAAAAAATGAATACAATTCTTAAGATTATATACTATATACTAGTATATAGTCAGTAGAATTTAATCAGTAGTATATATTATATATTACTGATTAAATGAATTTCCCAGAGGAAAAATTATTATGCTTTATTAAAGTAGTGAGGAACATGATGGGATGCTGATCAGACAAGAGATTGGGGTCCTAGTCTATGAATAGGAAAAGGTATAAAGTTATTGTGAATATAAAGAACTCCCTGGTACCTTCAGACATCTTTGGAGCAATTTGCTTTTAAGGGTATGGTCTCATGTACCTAAAATCAGGATACAGATGGGATACAGATGTTTCTTTGACAGCTCAAGGTTCAAGAGACGTGCTTAGTAACTCACCAAGTTTAAAGTGAAGCACTCCCAAGGGTCCTTTATCAAATCTAACCAACAAAAGATCGTGAACATCCACGCTGTCAGGACTGGGAAATGCACCTGCAGGCGCAGCCCACTGGATCTGGATGAGGCTGGTGGGCACCTCACAGTGTTTACTGAATTGCAGAGTGGCCTCAGGTGAATAGTCCTGTGCCAAGAGCTGGATTTTAACTGGGGACAGCGCCGTGTCAAAAAGCTGCAGCTCCCCTTGAGAGCTGCCCACCACCAGCACGGCTCCGGAGGGGTGGTAGGTGATCACAGCAGGGAGCAGCTCCGCTTGGGCCAACAGAGTCACCTGCCTGTAGGCTTCATACAGAACCACTGAGGAGTCCTCACAGCCCAGCACCAGCTTGTCTTCTGTCACATCCCTGCAGCAGGAGGTGGCCCTGGCTGGCAGGGGGATCCTGGTGACGGCAGAACACTGGATCCTGCTCCTGACGCATTTGTAGACGCAGCTGTCGGCCATGGGCTCCTTGGCTGGGGACACCGAGTGCTCCACAGTCAGCACCTGCTGGGGCTGCAGGCAGCTGAACCTGGCATCCAGGGGGTCCCACTCTGTGCGGATGTAACTCAGCACCTGGAAAAAAAATTCCAAAGAATTTTGGTGCTCGTTTGCAGCAATTCACTCGTTAAAAACAGACTGTGGTGAACGCGCCTTCCTGAGGGTCGGTCACAAATGGTCACGTTCTGAATTGAGTGACAGCACTGGGATTGTGGGTGTGGAGTTTGAATAGAAGTGTGTGATAGCACAGGGTGGAAAACTTAGAGTTTAAGGCTTTAGAATATAGTAATAGATATATAAAGCAAGATGGAGGCTTTAGGGCAGAGGCTGAGTCCTTTTTCACCTTCTCCTTCATGAGTCTGAATAGTATTTTGTAATTGGATAGAAAAGTCCACATTGTGGGCCATGGGTTGTTGGTAATTGGGTTAAAAGTGAAAATAATTTAAGTTATTGAGTTAAAGTAAAAATAATTTAGCTGTCAATTCTTCATTGGACAGCTTATCCTTAAAAGGCCTTGTAGAGAGAGAGATAGAGCTTCATTTCTAGTTTGTTAGCTAGAAGTGATGTAGAACTCACAGTTTGTACGACTGTACCATAGATAAAAATTAATAACGTGGGTCAGTCATTCTCGAAATGGAGCTCTGAAATCTACTCTTTTAACATTTAAAAGGTTAATTCATTCGATTAAAAAAACCTCTGCAGTAGAGTTTGAGCCATATTTGTTTGTCTGGACCTATGTAGCAGGTTAGCAGAGCAAAAGATAAAAGAGGGGATGATCCTAGCAGTGATGGTAAGAGGAGAAAGGATTGATGTAAAAAAATAATTAACTATTCACAAGTGGGCCAGGGGAAAAATCCCAAAATTCCTGGAAAAAATCTACAGTAAGTGACTCTGAGCATCAAGCATAGAGGATATATGATTATTTGCTTTGGGCCATGGTAACAGATAATATTACATTGTAGTGGTAGAAGCAATGGCATGTTAAAACAGCACCCACTGTACACTGCCAAATGAGTAGGTGGTAGATGTTCTTCAGTGCCACAGAGTTTTAGATGCAGAAAAAATGAATTTGTGATAGCAGAAAAGCGGGGACCATTACAGGGTACTTGAAATTTAAATGAACAGGAGGAAGAACACAAAGGCAGAATGTGATAAAAAGCAGCTGGCAAAGAGCAAGAATGTGTAGTGTGGAAACATGGGAAGTGCCCTGAAGAGGTGGAAGCAGCAGTGGAGACCAGTGAAGGTTCATGTTCTATGATGAATTGGTTTGAACAAGAGGTGTTGTACAGATTTTGAGCAGGGAAACCATGGGAGAAAAAAACACCTGTAAGTAAGTCACAGATGAGCTTATGAAAAGCTATTTCATAAAAAATAGAGAGAAAACCTGTGTCTCTAGAAGAATGAGAGTAGTGGAAGCCAGTCAGAAACTTGGTGGTGTTTGTTCATGCAGAAATAAAGAGTGAAAAGAAAATGTGAACCTGGGCCAAACCCTGCCCTCAGGTATACCCACAGCAAACTTCACACTGTGAATTAAAGCTGCTGACCTGCCACAACTTTTGGAAGTCCCTTGAGTCCAGGTGGTATAAAAGCACAGAAAGGGGTAAAAAAATGTGATTAAAAGGGAGAGAGAGGATGAGGAAGGGAATTAAGACATTTCAGGGTGAAAATAGACAGGCACACATAATGTTAGAGCAATTTAAATTTGATTTCTACAGATCACAAGACCAACTGAATATGCAATTTAGCCTTTCATCCTGTAACGAAGAACAAGAAATTCAGATTTTTTTTGGCATGCCACCCATTACTTCTAAAGTAACTGATAAATTTATAAACAAGCTTTTTGGGACTTTGATCGGACTGATTAGGATGTTTTGTTCTGACAGTTTACTTATTTTGTCAGCAAAAGGGTTTCTCATTCAAAAGGAAGAAAAAAAGGATTGTTGCAACTCTCTGGCTGGAAACCAGATGACAATTAATACAAAAGTCTTTTTGCTCTTTTTAGATGAGTAGCTAGGGACCTGCAAAGAACCACTGGTGGTGGTCCTGATGCAGGAGCCAATGCATCCAACCTGTGAAAACCACACCAACCTATCTCAACAGAGATCCATGAAAATATGTATCAAAGGGGAAATGAAAGATTATATTACTTTTACAGTCTGAAAAACATTTTCTCACCTCAACCACTCCCTCACCAATGGCTTAGCCTCTCCAAGTAGTCATTTTATGCCCACAAAACATTGCAGTGGCTACAGTGCAGATGTTAGAGCTGCTGAAGTGTGTTTATTAGGGTGTTAAATTGGATGGCAAGAAAACTCCTAAAAGAGGTTATTGTGGACAAAGGATTATTGTGACCACAGAGTTCTCTAACCCCAAATAAAGACAAAGTGAAGTGCAACTGTTTGTTCTGCAGTTTTCCCTGGGAGTATGTATAGAGACCCAGGTAGCTCTCTTTCAAAGCTGTGAAACAGAAATCTTGCCCAAGCAAGTCTTCAAAGCTTCCATAACTTCAGTGAAATGAGCCTTGAGGCTCTCTGGGACTCAAATTTCTGTCTTCCTGTCACAGGTTTCAATGTTTACTGCATTATTCTGCTACATGTTTTGACCCCAAATCAGTATTTTTCTCCGGACAACTCCTCAAAAGCTCCAAGAAAGTCATGAAGATCCACACAATAACCAGGCCTATGAGAAATGAGAGCCTGAAAGCACTGTTAAATTCTGAAGAGAGATTGGCCTTGAAGGTCAAGGCAATAGAGAAGAAAAATATGTGAAACATGGATTTTACAACTCCATAGGAGTGACTGACTGGAGGAAAACAGCAATGGAAACAGTCACAGAAAAACAAATGTTGCCATATCCTTGTCTGAGAGTCAGCAAGTAAACTGCACCCAATTAATCACTTTGCCCTGCTTTCTTAAAAAGCAGGACAAAATCATGATCACTACCTTGAATTCCAAAGGAAGTAAAATCTTGCATTTTGGAAGACTAATCTAATGAGCCTTGGGATAAGAAGCTTCCTAGCCTCACACAGTTTGGAGAGCAAATCCTTGAAATGAAGTCTAGGGTAGCTCTGGTTGCTGCACAGAACACAATTTAGAACACAATCCTAAACTAGGAAAAAGTTCCTGCAAGGAGAGAAACCCTTTGTTGCCTTTCAAAACATAAGGTCTGGCATAATGTTTAAACACATCAGGCTTAAAGGAAAGCTTTCTAGACACTGCTGCTCAAATTCTGGCTGCAAACAAGAGAAACATTTCTGCTCAGATTGGAACAGATAAGCTGCTTCTCATGCATCAGTGGCCTCATGTGCCTCTTGCAGGAAGAGAACCAAGCCGAGAGACCTCTTTGTTCTGCCTTCCAGTTCTGCTGAATGGATCTGGTATTCAGCATTCTGAAGAGGGGGGGAAAAAAAAATGAATATTTCCTTTCATCTGAGAGGGAAGATTTGGGTTTCTCTGTCAGAAATTAGGTTTATTATTCATTCTTCGTGCTGCTAACTGGAAAACTAAAGCAGAGAGACACACAACTGCAGAAATGTTAGTGATGCTAAGATAATGTTTTTTAAAGAGAAGAAGTCCTATAATCAAAACAGGAGTTTTTGTCCAAGAAGATGGTATTCTGACCATTGTTTTTCTCTCTTGTAAGTAGACACATGGTAGTAAATAAAGTGCATCTAGTGCTTTAGCTTTCCATTTAAAGGAATCCACTGAGATTCCTTCCTGAGGAGCAGCAGCTATCTGAAACCTTAGAAGGTGACATTAAAACATTTAACAAAACATTTGCTTATGGAATGGGAAAGCAAAAGCTGGAGGAGTTTCCTCAGAAGTGGGTAGAACAGATTTGTGGAGAAGGGGACAGGGACATGGATCTGAAAAGACAGAGCTGTAATATCACAAGGCAGGGTGTACAGTTATTCAATGTTAAACACTTCCCATACATCTTGGACTAAGCACTCAGACTTGGATTTCAAGAAAAGATTTCTGGAAGCATTTTGCATGAAGTAAAACCAATTGCTTTCTTTAAATTAAATACATTAATTAAAAACTTTAAAAGTTTTATGACATGAATGCTACAAAAATGCAGTACATGCATTTAAATACTGTCTATGTAATTTATATATATTTTATTTATCAATGTAGCAGTCATGCACCACTACTCTACATTTATATTGTTTTCCCCTTGCAGTACTGCCCTGGACTCTGCCTCAGTTCATCAGCAGGATGAGGGATGCTATACATGCCAGGTTCCCAAATCCTAGAGCCAGGAATCATAACAATCCAAGTCAAGGAAATCTGTTAGTCTTTGTAAATAAGAGGCCTGCTATGCTAGTTAAAACACTCTCTTTCATTTTATGTTTGAGAGAAATAATAATGTTAGCTTGTGTGGGCAGTATCACTCTTCTCAGTGAAAATCTTTGAACACTTAAAATTGAAGTATTTTGCATAGAGTGCTGGGAAAGGATAAAGTCTACACAGCAAAACAAGTGAGAGTTTTAACCAGTAGTTCTTAAGCAGAAAATTGGCTTACCAGGCAGATGAAAAAAAGAAAACAAAAGAAACAGAGAAATAAGCTTGCTGTGACTGAATTGTGTGTCTTTCAGATGAGAAAAAAAAAATGTTTGATTTATTTTATGGATGTTAAAAAAGTGCTTATTTAATTTCACACAGTGAGGTTCCAAATAGCATCAAACATTTTAATTAGAAGTGTAAAGTGGGAAGTGTGGTCCACACTAGAGTAATTTTAAATATGGTCCAGTGAAATCGAAAGGAAAAAAAACCCCTCTGTTTTAAAACATTTCTAAATAAAAATGAAAGGCTCCTACTCTAGGTTACTTATTTGGCTTCATTTTATCTACAGACCTACATGCAATCTTATTATTTAGATCTCCAGTTAACACTTATTCTTATTTTCTTTCAAAATTTATCATCATCATCATCATTTTTATCCTGTATTATTCATTGAACTTCTAACCCAATGTGACACTGAGGATTTCACATTCTTTGCTGTGTGTGTGTGAGAGGTATTTCAGCCATTCAGACACGCAGGGTTAGATGTTTTTCTGAGCACTCCAGTAACTGTAGGACAGCTCACACAGAAAAAATCAGCTGTGCTTATTTCACAAATCCAAGGCACAATGTGAAAGCAATAACTATTAAATATTATCTCTTGGGAGAAAGAAAAAAAATAATACTCTCTCTCTCAGGGAAATTATTTTTTCCACAAGATTGAAGTATAATTTCAGTCGTTCCCACTAGCACTAAATGGAGTGAAAATAAGAATGGTGAAGACAAATGCAAAGTGCTACAGTAACTGAGCCCTGGCATCAGCACCTCCTGTTAATTTGTGTTTGCAGAATAAAGTTCATGTTGATTTTAACATTACTTTCTCCCAAAGCATTTAATCCAAAGATGATTTCACATCAGATCCTATTCATTCATAGCAAATTGTCTGAAATAATTTCTGGAAGATTCCTCTTCTGGTTTCGAAATCGAAACGCCAGCATTATCTCCACGGGGAGACAATTTAAATAACATTCTTTGATCGTTGGTACTTTAAGGTTAAAAAAACCCAACAAACCCCAAACAAAATAAACCAAACAATCCCACAACAATTAAATAAATAAGTTAGAGAATGGGTGAGTTTACTGGAGGAAACCCATGCAGACAGGAAAGCAGAAAAAATGTCCAACAGACAAATCCTTCTGTAGCAACACGCATTGCACACCGAAGCAAGGTCACAATGTCACCAAGAAAAGCACTTCTATTTCTTCAAGGGACAATTCTTCACCAAATCTTACAACACTCAACACAGTAAACACTGATCTCAGAAAAAAAAAAAATCCAGTAAAATAAGTCAAGATCTGTGAGGAAAAAGTTATTTCTGTTTGTAGAGGATCAGTGGTTACCTGTAGCTTTAACAGCAGCAAATGCTAAAAACATAAAGCCACGTGGCAAAATTCAAATTTCTAGTGTGCTTAAAAAGGTAAAATGCATTACCTTCCCTCAATTGAGAAGCTGCTGAAGTACACAATGCCCCAAACACTCCACGTGCAGGGTGAATCATCCCAACACAGAACGTGTAGTTACAGGTGATGATCGTGATGAGGGCTTGAGTTGTCTCATCCCAGAGCTATTCCTGTCCTCATCCTAATAAATACTCCTCTGGTGGGCAGCCAGGATCACTCAGGAAATTCTTCCAGGCAGGAAGTTGTACCACATAAATGCCCATTTGCCTTTGCTCTGCCCCAGCAGCAGCTTGTGTTGTGGTTTCTGCAGGTCAGCACTGAGGTGATGGCTGTGGGCAGCACCCATTCATTCCCTTGGGCTTGGTTTCACAAACCCAACGTGCCAAACAGCTCTTTATAGTCTTGTTATTCAGCAATTTCTGTTTTTCTCCTAATTCTAGATAACAATGCTATTTTTTATTTTTTGCTACTACTATTTTACAAGTAAAATGTTGGTGGCATTACTTTGCTACACTTCTTTTTGATAAATGCTCTAAACTGAGTAAGTTCACGCTTCCCATTCTTCTTGTGTTCACGATATTCTTCCACTGGGAGCAAATTAATATTACTGTTCAAATATGATAAATATGGATTTACTTTCATGAATAACAATGGCATGTCCAGTTTTTATTTCAAATCTATACCTGAGGAATACTACAAATGGCAAGGCATTAGAGGCAAAGAGAGGCAAATAAGCATGATTACAGAACCACTGTATTTTTGTGGTAACTGACCCAGATAGTAATTGTTTACAAGCTATCTAGAAATGGTAACTGTGCTTTTTTTTTCCTCATATAAGCTATTAAATGTCCTTCAGAAGTTAAAGGTGTTAAATTAAAGTTTCCCTCCAAGACTGTAAGGGAAAAACGCCCCTCAGTTAAATGCAGGCTGGGGGCTGATGCTAATTCTAGATCTGCTGTGTTATGACAGCATAACATCCATGCACAGGAATTGAATCCCTGCCCATAAGGAACTCTAGAGAAATCCAACAAAAAACCTCAAGCAAACAGCACCATGAGTGACTCACCATGGACATATAGGCTAAAAGTGTATAGGCAGAGTGACCTGAGCCTTCCTGAGCATCCAAGAGCATGGAACAGCCTAATTGACAACCAGCAAAACACTTTGTTACTCATATATGACTTAGTTTCCCATAGCTGTGGCTTGGTATTTTACTGATAAATACAGGAAAAGAAATTTCATCTGAAGATTTAAGAATTAAAACAGAAAAGTGCAGGCAAAGAATCAGAAAGGGGAAAGCGACCGAACAGTCAAATTTGGCAGTGCTGCTTTTAAAAAGACATTTCTTCTATTTCTGTTACAATATGGGCCAAATTAAAATGATTATAACTTTAAGCCTAAAGCCTCAGAGAATGCTTATTATCACTTACATGATAATATGTAATACATTTACATTATCATTATGTTTATTATTATTTACACTATTGTGTAAAGCACCAGTGACACGCTTGGGACTACACTAGAGTTTAAACCAGAAAAGGATAAAACAAGGTGTAAAGATGATGAAAGATGGGGGAATGCTGTGATTTGGAAATCTCCCTAAAACATATTAAAGGAAACACAGAGAGCTTTTAGCTGATAGGGTGGTTTCTGTTAATTTCTAACAAGAAAAGAGTCTCTAAAAACCACCTCAGGAAACAGAGACTGCAAAGTGCTACGGTGGAGATTTCTGGAAGAGGTGGGAAGGAATAAAATAGGCAAGGGAATGTTGCTCTCAGAACCTGGACATACAGAAGTCATGGCAAAAAAAGAAGGTCTGAAATGTTAGTAGGATGAAGTTTCATACTAACTGGCACAGGGCTGGAAAAGCTTACAAAGAACAGTCTCACATTTTAGCTCCCAGAGTAATTTTTTCTATGTGATTTGGCATAGCTGCAGGGGGAATGGAGAACTGCAGGTGTAGATCAGGCAGAGGAGAGAGATGAGTCAAAGATGACCGCAAGTGGAGAGAGGTCAATTGAAAAGAAGTAAAGAAGGCAGAGCTGGAGGTAATTTAAACTTCAATTCTACAGTGACTAATGACAGAAATAAGAAAAGAGAAGCTGTCTCAGCTACCTTTTCTCTTCACTTTCAATAGGTAGAAAAATCCCAAGGGAAAAGAATCTCACTTAAATGAATATTAGTTATCAAAGTCATAGTTTCAAGACATTAAAACATTTACATCTTCCCTAATTAAAGAGAGGAGGATGCTGTTTGTAAGTGTAGCTTATTGTTAAGTGTTACTTAGGGGTTTTCCCTACAGGGAAATAGTCTACAATAGTTAATCCAGAACAGCTATTCCACAGCTGATCCCTGAGTTTGTGCTCTTCTCCCACAGTCAGTCCCTTTTTAGTCCATATTAGAAGTGGGTGAAGATAAACCAAAAATAAAATTCCAAATACAGAAACGTCTATACAAGATGTTAGTCCAGAAAAGCTTTTACATTTTTAAATTCAGGCTCTGGATCTTTCAGAGTATGCCCACATAGCTTCATTTTTATATTTCTACCTAACAAAACAATTTGGATTCAAATATTCTTAAATAGATGAAAGAAAAATTAAATAACTGAAATGAAAACATCTGCTTATAAATGTAAGCTAAGCAGGTGTCAGGAGCAGGGTCAGCTCGTGGCTTTGTCCTTACTCTCAGCTTGCATTCCCACCTGTAGATGGGGAGTTTTAACTTTTCCTTTGAGAAAAACATCAGTCCCTGATTTGACCAATACTCATAACAAAAATTTAATCACCAT